>JARHVA010002704.1:2102500-2187500 GCA_037957365.1 Torreya grandis | reverse complement strand
CCCCCTTGTAGAAAGCCAAAAAGTACATGTATCTACATTCCACCTCTCACATAAGTCAGTAATAAGATATATATCCCATTGCACTATGCTTAGGTCACAAACATGACCCAACCTTATCTTATCTATGATAGCTCTCTTATCAACATATAATGATAATAATCTCAATATCTTCATCACCTGGCCCCTATAAAACTCTCTCATCCACACCTCATCCTAGAAACACCAAAAAAATCATATAAATCAATCAACAATGCCAAATCAAAAACCAAAATAGAACAATATTCAATAATAAAATAACATCACTAAAAAATTAAGCTTCTAAGACAACAGTGTTAGGTATAAGATAACAACACTAGACAAGAGAACTACAACCTAGATATGAGTGTTGTAACATGGAAAATAGTGCTAGATAGAGGATAAGAGTGTTGAAACTAGTGAATTTTTTCATAAGACACTTTAAGTAGCTCAAAATATTAAAAATAAGACTTAAAATAGACAAAAATCAAATGTTTTAGCTACTTACCAAGTAACATCACCACTAGCCTAAACTTGGGCTACCAACTACTTAAACTAGGTCATGGTAAGTGTTCATCTCCTCAGTATATCTCCCACTCCAGAGCTCCAAATCTCAACCTAGTCAATACATAAATGAATCGAGAATCAATCTAATTTCCTTTATTACCCAACTTTCTCAATCAAATCAAAATACCATTTTGCTTATGGCTTAAACCTCTTAACTTCATTTTTCAAACCATTTATTCCAATAGAATATGACAATGATACCTTTAACATCATGTTAGCTTCACTCTCTTACTACTTTATTTTCCTACTATGGTATACACATATTTATATTCCTTTTATACTTAGACACACACCTTGATTATCACCAATCAAAACTTATTCCAGTTTTAGCAAATCAGTCTAATCAATCAAACAAACTCTCAAGCTATTCACAACAAGCCAGCCTTGTTTCTACTTATGCCACTAGTCATCACTTTTGGCTTGACCTTCTCTATCACAAATTTCATCCCTATCCATGAAAGGGGGGCATCATTCCTACTATTTCTATTTCTACACCTACCCAACATGCCCATCCACTCTGATAAGTGGATACACCATGGTTCATACACATCTAGTAGTCAAATTATCAAATTTGGCTCAAATCAATCAAAATATATAGTGATTCAGATTACATGGGTCACTTAGAATTACATAGAACATTTAAAAGGATATACCTTTAGCTTATAGATACACAAACTTTTTAGATATAGTGGTTTAGATCATATGGATCCAAAATGATTTTAGCTTATAGGCAATAGACTATTCAAATATAGTGGTTTAGATTACATGGATTCATAATAACTTCAATATATATTCAAACTTAGATACCAAATTTGGGTGCATGTACATTACTACACATCTCACACATATAGCTTCATATAGCATGACATAGTTACAAGACTAGATAGTAGATTATAGGCATAGTACAAAGCACAATATTTTGATCTCTAGTTTTGCACATGGGGCATGGTAGGATAGGTCATATCACATGTGGTTATACATATTACCAAATTATACATACACATCACTCAAATACCATATTTGGGGGCATGGCATGAATGTTCATGTTCTTCATCATCTAGGATTATATAGATTGAATGACAAGACATGCCATTCTCTTCTTACACATTCACCAAAATTTTAGATGACATGTAGTGGTACCTAAGTTATCACTAGGTTATACCATATAGTTGTCTACATTAATTGGTCTATTTCATCACCTAGACCTAGACAGCACGAATGTGTAGGATAGAGGACAAACAATGCTTTTAGGCCTCTAAATATTTCTCAATTCTAATTTACATATTTAGAGTGGGGGGCATGACATATTTTAATCTTCATAGTATATAGATTCTATACACACATTCCAAATTACATGATTTTATGTGGAATAAAGGATAAACATTAGTTTTAGGCCTCCAATCATCCCTCATCTTTGGTCATATTTAGCGTAGGGAGAAAGCATTTCCCTCCTCCATGTTACATGAATTCCACTTCTAGATTCAGGATAAGAGGCATCTATTTTAAGGGTTCTTTCTTTCTCTAAGTACTATTCAGCTCTCTATGCACTTCCCTAGATAAGAAGTGAGTTGGACCCTTTGCATCACAATCACCTTCATGCAGGTAGGTTCAAGTACACACTTCTTCTTCTTTCTTTTACTCTAGTACTTTATTTCATTACATCACTAGAATGAAAGGGGGGAAATGATTACACCCAAAATTGGTCAAGCAACCACATATATCATGTATTTTCATAGCTCTTTCATAGGAGACTTTGACTAGAGAATATGAGCCTTGTTCACATTTATCCATGTCTTTTATTTTACTTATCTTAGTCTTATTTCATGCTTGACTCACCTTTTTTTAGCTAGACACTATTTCCCATGATAGTTCCATTCTATTAGGTCCAAAGCCTATAGGATAAGAGCACTAGGGTTATACTATAGTGCTATACTCTAGGGTGTCCCATTTCCATCATTCATATCTAATTGAATTTTGTGTCCCAATGATTAGGTTTACTCACTTAATGAGTCTCAATCCCTTTTTAGCTTTGTCCTTAACTTTTGTTTATCTTTCTAATGTTGGCTAATGTAAATAAAGCTCCCAAATTTAAAATAAATAGTATCTTATATAAAATGACTTCACAAGGCATTTTATATCTATCACTTACTTCTTTGGCATAGTACATAATTAAAAATTAGTCAATAATATATCTTAGTATTCTACATCACACATAGATTTTCATGCTTGATCAAGGAAGGGCCTAGGTAAAGCTCATTCTTGCATATACCATGTGTTTTGATTATGCATGTTCCCTAAGTGAGAACTACATTTTATTTGAGACCCTAGCTTGAGGTTTAATGTAGGTAGCAATCAGGATAGTACGGGTTTTAGATCATTTGATCATACTTCCCCTAACCTAGTTTTTCTCCCTTTTACTTTTGATGCATTTGTTGTTTTCATGTGTATACATGGATCAAAAGTTTTAAAGTTTAAAATATATTTACAAGGAGTTTCATTGACATTTATAACTCAAAATTTCATATGTAGTCTCACATGTGCACAGTGAACAAAACCCAAAAAACTCAGATCTCTATGACGAGTTTAGACAACAATGTTAGGACCTAGACTATAGTGTCAAACCCTAAAGTGTCTTATTTTTAATGCTTCTATCATTTCAATAAATTAAATATATATCTAGATTATTTACATCTTTTGAATCTTGTGAAATAATTTTTAGGCTTTGAAACAGTCATCTCAATCTACTTTTCTAGATAAGTTACTTCTCACCCCTATGTAATTAATTTGATAAAAATCTATAGTTTACCATATTATATTAGATTTTCCCCCTTATTATAGATCCTTTATTTTTCAAGAAATAAACACTAGTTTACCACAAATAATAAAACGAATTCAATGAATCATGTTCAATAGGCTCCATACACATGATTCCCTATGACTGTAAGTGAGAATGAATAAGGAGTTGACAATGAGAATGGCAAGACTGAGAGTTTTATTAAACTATGGTGTAATGACACCAAACATGTAATTGGGAAAAAATTATTACATTGAGACATGGGAAACACTATATTTTGTTCACATGATACCTATGTAGAGAACTAGACATTCTACAAACAAGGAAACCTTGACTAAGACCTCACATGGTGATACCCTCCTACAACATGAGATGACTTTCTTATAAAAACACAATAAAAAATTAAACCAATCATATATATCATTTGAGGAGAAATACAACATCATCTGGTGTCACCAACACCATCTAGATTATATAGATTTGTTGAAATTAGAGAAAAACCTATAGGGTGCATGAAATAGTGAGTGAAAAAACATAGTCAACATACTATAGATGGTTTATAAATAATGGCTAACCAATCCTTGAAATATTATTATGTAAATTAATCTATTTGATTGTAATACCACTTTTTAAATTAATTTTACCTAGAACCTCTTCTATTGATCGTACCAAACATGAACTTGTTGACCATTTTTGTGTGTCTAAAATGGTGAAGAAGGAGGAGAATGGTTTTATCTCAAAACTAGAACTTATAGAGTATTTAAAGCATGAAACTAAGTCTTAGGAATATTAATATTCATATCACAACCTTCTCCCATGTGTCAAACTGCCTCATGGTCTGTACAATTGCCAAACCCTTCTTTTTTTAGGTGATTTCTTAATTTTTAGTTAGATAACCTACAAGTTTTAGATAGGACTAACATTCCTAACAAGGAATTTGACTTATTAGACATTTTAAAGGAACTTAGGACACATAGACACCTTTAAAACCATTCCAATTACATTTATGACCCCTAAAAGCCCACTAAGTGACTCAAAATGTCATATAAACTAATTAGACAATGACTAACACTATAAAGGCATTAAATTAGATCAAATGGACTACAACATACCCCATGACAAAATATTATACCCCTAAAACATCTAAAAATCAATTTTTTACCTATAGGGGTCCAAATTTGACCTTTAAGTTAATTTTAGTCAATAATAACCACACCTCTATGCATGAAAATATTTCTCAACTTAGCCAGAGGGATAAGTTTATCTTTGTGTCTCCTCATGCCCTTATACTTCACCTAATGGGCACTACCTTTTATGTCTATCTCTCCAAAAGATGCCATACATTCTAATAAGGTGGTTGAAAGGCTCACTTGATGACAACTACATTCTTTGTGAATCAGTGGTTGTACTAAGCTCCCTTCCTATAGTAGATCTATAAACTATACAAATGATGAACTAAATTATGGATCTTTTTGGAGAATTTCTACCACAAGTTTATGTTGAGGTTCTTCTTAGCCTATATTATCCACATAAAAATAGGAAGGGGGTTGTATAATGTTGACTAGATGGTCATTGCTTACCTTATTTTGTAGTTGGCAAGTGTACACTGTTTTCCAAAAAAAGAACTCCTACTCCTTATCATAGACATTTTGGTTGATGTCTTCAATCATGCATTGAATAAATTCCTATCCATCAACACCCAACATTGCGATATTTTACTCCCAAGATATCCTTGGCACATGTTCATTGTCTAACCAAGACTTGATTTGCTTTGATCTCTTTTTGGTAGTGGTGGTGAGGCTCTTTATGCAAGTCCATTCTGTTTACCTTTTTCTTCCTATGGGGGAGCTTTGGATTTCTATGGTGAGGCCTATAGTTTCAAAGCTAGTTGTGGTTATTCTTGCTCTTGACTGTGTTGTTTTTCACCTAGAGTGATGGTTCAAATAGGCTACACTAACATTCTGACTAGGGCTCTCTACCTCCATAATTTGGCTTGTGATTTAACCATTGTGAAGAGAAAGGGAATTGGATTTATAGTTGGCATGGCCAACTCATGCTCCTTGATTTGAATACCATTACATAACTTGGTTATCAATGCATGTTCTCTCATATATTACATGACATCCTATGGAAATCAAGAGTGAAACTTGATCAAAGCTAGATCCTCATGCCATCATGTGTTAAACTACCCTAGTTGCTTATAATATTGCGTTGTCTTAGTCCAAGTGATGCCTCTAAGGGCAATAGTAGGATAAAAGTCTATAGTAACATTAACTTGGGCTATTAGGGACTTTCATTGGGTGAAATATAATAATAAAATCAAAAATTGATATTGGAAATTTTGTAAACTATCCAAAAGTACCTTTTTAATATTAATGGTAAGCATAGATGTAACAAACTTAGGCCAATTGAAGTTCTCATTCTAGTGTATCATACAATACATAATGTCAATTACTCATTTTGTGACTTTACTAGCCTACTTCATTATCTGACACAACCTCTTTATAATATAATCTACCAAAATTCACATTGTAATGTCCTTAATGGATTTAATTAGGGTTCCTCTACCTACCCTAGTGGGAAAATTATCTCAAACAAATGAATGAATTAGTAGTGTAGTGGAATTGTATGACAATAATAATTTTCCATGATTTGGGAGGCTTGTGGCTCTCACCATGGTCTATACATTATTCCAAGTAGTGATATCCTTGGAAAAATTAATAGCCCCTTGGTTGTATCTACCTAATAAGGTATACATGATCTCATATAATTTCCCTAATTTAGGTAAAATTATTATCCTCTCTATGTTAGAACCCTGAAACAAATGTTGAAGTACAAGATCTCTTGCTTGTGCACCTGGTTATGTTGATAGGGTGAAGAGAGTAATTCAGCCATTTCCACAAAGTTGAAGGGATCTAGGTCATTGAATTTGGTATTTTGAATACCTATCCTAATCCCCATTTTTATATTCTCCACATCTATGAATGGGATCAACAAGTTGCTATTATCCATAACTAAACCTATAGTTTATGTTATTTGATTTCTTTTTCCTATGAAAATTTGTTTATCTATTTTTTCTCATGGGAGTATATTGAGATAAGATAGTAAAATAATCTTATTTTCCAAAGTCTATAATTTTTTTGCGTTATTCCTCCATTTCATTTTATGGCTTTTGGCATCTAATTTGCTATTGCCAACCTCTTTAAATTCACTGACTACCTATGCATGAGTTTTCTTCCTCATATTTAATATTTTTGGCTTTGATGATAACCATTTTTGTCTCCTACTCTTTAAATTACCCAATAACATGTGTTTGATGTGATCTTATGTCACTTTATATAAACACTTTGTTTAATGAATCCATCTGTCATGTCCTAATTTGATCTGCCTCAAACAAGATACAATCTTTCAAAATGCCATGTCATCAATGGTCTTACATGACCATTAGTGGTAATTCTACCATACCTATCTTATTATCACTACTTTCCCAAACTTAATTTGAGATTGATGTTCTTTTTTACTAGGTTGCTTATTAATCTCCTTTCTTTGGTAAGGTATAAACAATTATATTTTACATTTTAGACTAGCTTATTAAATTATGTTAATAATTTTTACTATGCATACCCATAAGATCCTCTTAGTCTCTACAAGCATGCAAAAATATATGTAGTAATAGATGTAATAACATTCCTTGGCTAAGGACCAAGAATCCAATAATTGAAGAATGACCTCACCACACACTCCCAGAACATAGGTATCCTCCCCAGGGTCCAACAATTGTATGTATCCTATTGGGAGAGAATAAAGCATGAAATTAAAAACTTGAATCTAGTGTTTGGGTTCATCATGTACTCATAGTGACTAAGTGCATAGGTGAGCATAAATATAAACATGAAGTCTTTATCCCTTCCACTAACAACACATGTCATCATGATGATCCTCAGGAAAGAAGGTAGTTCTTATTTAAATAAAAGGTACATCATTCACCAAGGGAATTGGGCCTCATTTTTAACAATAATTTCAAATGCATTTTTGAGGGAGACATAAATCACCATAACACTTCTTACATATACCTATGGTTTCATACATGAAGTTCAATTTGTCAATCTTTGGGTAAACAGGATGGAGACAGTTGGAATAATCATAGAGAGTCACTCACTTGATGAACTTGAAATATTTTTAGAGTGTTAAAATATTTTGGGTTCATGGCTCCATGCCACATGTCCTTTACTATTTAAAAATGATGTTTTAAGCTTGATGCTATAGGCACCCTTGAAAGTATTACAAGGCCTTCAAGGTATCACCTAATATTGCCTTCAAACCTTTAAGGGTACCCATATGTATCTTTATAAGGTATCTCCTAAGAGATACTTTCAAACTTTTGGGTCTAAAAGAGAGGGTCAATTAAAATATAGGATCCTAAAATATAATAAGCTAATCATTTTCATAATTTTGTTCAAAAGCCCCATCGCTCATTATCATTTTGTATTGTAATAAAATACATGGTTGAATATTGACTTAATTAACTATTTTCTCTACATAACTGTTATGCTCTGATGCATGTTTGAAATGTATCTCTTAGGAGATACCATCAAAAAAGGATGAATCAAGAATTGAAGTATGCAGTATATGATATTAAAATCTATAATTTTTTTGGATTGACATAAAGCGTGTCCTTAAAAAAATGTTATACATTACATTTTTAACAATTTTAGGTTTTAACATATCTCCATGCATATGTTTTGGTATAAATATATATCTATCTCCTACATATACGTCTAAATTGGACTGATTTTATAAATAACCTAATTAACAACTCTTCTCATGTCTTTTGCAAATGTCTAGGATGAAAAATCATATGTCAATGGCTTTCTAATGTGGAGACTATTTCTCTCATAAATAATGGTAATGTCATTGGTGAAGGAAGAATACACAAAGTGGTAGGTCCAAATGTTGAATCTATATAACCCATAAATCTCACTTCCACATGAAATAATGAAGAAATACCTATTGAATGTGTAAGTGTTAATGTGACTAAATATTTTGACTCAACTCTACTTCTTCCATTTCCTACAGCTTTTATGGATAATTTTGGGGATGGAGTTGATAGATTTACTATATGGAGCATAATAATAATGCAACACGTCACAAAAAAGTTTTCCATAGACAATGACATGGAAAAAGACAAAATAATTTGAGTTTAGTTATGTATATATGACCATTAAAACAAGAAAACCCTTGATTGTATTCATTTTTTTGATATATAGATGATCCTACCACATTTAAAAGCCTAAGAAATAAATTTCCTGGGAAAAGGGTACATTTGTTGCATAAATGTATAGCTCTTGTAAATGATGAAAAAATGCTTTTGGTTATGTTGAATTTACACAACCCAAAGAGATTTTTGGTCGTATTCCTATCACAATATTAGAAAATGAATTAGGAATTTACCTAAGTCAAGTTATATAAAATTGTGAGACTTGTAGTATAGAGGTAACTAAAACATCTATCATTAGATGTCCTTCTAAAAAAATAGTGGACATTGGGACTTGTAGAGTAATAAATTTACCATATATGACACCAAAGGATAAATAAATTAGAAATGTTTGGGATGTAGTGGATAATTATTTCACTCTTTGCCTAACATTCCTAATTTAAAGGCATCCAAAAATATTAACTCATGCCTAAAAATACTCAAGCTAAAAAATAAATTATCCAAACACTTCACTTAGCCAAGTGGAGTTTGATGAAAACATAGATAGTGAGATTTCAACAATGTATACAAATAAATGTTGCACCAAGAAGTGTTTTAAGTCAAGATTATCATTTGAGATTCTAAAATCTACAAAGATGAAGTTAGTTGATTCCACCACAATAAATAGGAGGCAACATGTCTTAGATGCCCTTTATGTTGGTTTGTTTAAGGAAAAAAAAACTAGCATTGATTTTTAGGATACAAAGATCTATTTGGAAGCTTGGCTTAAATTATATGGATTGAAGAGAAGTAGATTTTTTGACATTCAAAATTATCACAAATATGGGTAACAAAATGCATTCCATATAGGGATATTTTGACAAAATCCACAAAATAATATAGTGGTAGATAAAGATTTGTTGGATCAATTGGTGGATGATTTTGCATATGTTTCTCCATGCTAACATGGTAGATGGTTATAGATATCTCACAAGAAAATTGTTGACATCTTCCAATATCTTTCACTCAATAATTTATGAGGTGCCACATCAATGCACAATTAGTAGATATAGAATATGAGCCAATATCCTAGCCAAAATTAAATAACATATGGAGAAATAATTTTCATGATATGACAATCAACACATATGATTAATTCACTAGGTGAAAAAAATGCATCTTGTTGACTCAACATAAATGCTCTGGGTCCCTCTCAAGAGATGAGAAAGAGCATATCGATCAATAATTCATGATTCACTTAAATCAGATACTCTCTACATGACAAATGTATTACACACAAATGAATGTTAGAGAAATACCCTCAAGAATGCTTTAGTGTCATTCATGAGAAGGTAGAACATCAAAAACATTTGTGCCAAGGATAGTAACAAAAAAAAAGTTATCAATAGAATATTAGAGTAATCAATGGTAAGGATTATAACACATGGTCATGGTATATGCAGATATGGGAATTTTTTTACCATATGTTCTTGGAGGCTCTAACTTTATTATCACCTCATTGAGTAAGTGATTTATGGATATGGAAACAATAATGATAGATACTTATGTATCTTTACTATATAAACCTAAATCTTCAAAATATCCATTATATGGTGCATTTTTATCTAACAACTACTACCCTAAATCTAATAAATATAGAGAAGCACAATCAATTGGTGCCTTAAAGAAAATTCCTTCCAATCTATACCTTTAACTAAACAAATATTTTATGGAAAATAAGAATAGCTACTTCCATCCATAATTATATTTAAAAAATGTTGAACCTTATATGAAACTAATGTTACATTTAAAAATTCACAAAATCATGTTTTTTTGTATAGTTATGTGTTACAATATTTATCTTTCCTTTTTTATAAAGTTGTTTTCCTTAATATCAAGGTTATATTTCTCCCTATAGGGCATACCCATGAGGACATCAATGACACATTTGGAAACTTTTTTGAATGTATAAACTAGAAAGATGTATGGAGTATGGCATAGATGATGGAAACTTATAGGATGTGTTAAAATACAAGAAACTTCATTCCATATTTGATAGAAGAGGTAATGGACTTCAAAGAGTATGTTAATAGTTATCAGCTAAAGGGAAGAAATGAAATAATAGGCTTGATAAAAGTTCAATACTTTCTTCTATGCATGGAGAAAGGTCAGCCCATTATATGGTGCAAAAACTCTATGAGATAGAAATTGCCCATGCCCCCCCTCCCCCCCCCCCCCCCAATTACATTATGGTCAAAAAAAAAAAATCATGAGCTAAATATTCTATAAGGTAATTTGACAAAAAAATATTTCAAAGACTTGAAAAATGGAGAAATGTCTCAAGATTCCACTGTTGCAAAAGACTTAGATAGAAGTAGAAAAAATAGTGAAAAAGAAATTATATATAAATTGAATAAGCATGTATAGAAATTCAATGAATTTGGTTTGACCAAAAATAGTAAGTGGATATATCTAGCATATTACTTCCAAAACATCCACAACATAATGAAAAAATGCATGTTTCCTTCTAAATTTTAGTGCATAGAATATTTTTGGCCTAGAAATCATCACAACATACCCCTGCATAGAGATCTACATGAAATGGTTCATGATAAGACCCTTGATTTTGGACTATCATATACAAATACATATGCTAGTAAAAGAAGAAAAAGAACAAAAATTGCATTTAATCTAGCTCAATATGTGCAAATTGGAGATATGTTATTTGTCAAACCTGAAAATTCTATAGGAGTGGATTACATAGTATGGGTTGTTAGAGCTAAAATCAATATTGAGATATTATAAACAAATGAGTATATATAACGAAGGGTCAATATAGCTTGGTTCATCTTATTTCATGTAAGGAAAAAAGATGTAGAAGAAGCATAAATTTATTCAAGCTACTTAGATAAGAAATGGAAGCCAAACCCAACTGACACATCTTTACTATCCATACTCATATATAGTA
Organism: Torreya grandis; assembly: GCA_037957365.1. Lineage (NCBI taxonomy): Eukaryota > Viridiplantae > Streptophyta > Pinopsida > Cupressales > Taxaceae > Torreya > Torreya grandis. The sequence continues at coordinate 2,175,962 of JARHVA010002704.1, read as the reverse complement.
TCATATACTCTTGGAAACCAAATCAAAATTGGAGAGATCATACACTTGTTCTCACTAATTTCATGAAAGGCATTGTAGCAAACTATTTTAATGCATCATCTCAATAGGCACTAACAAAATTAGTGATAAAAGGATTGGGAAATTTGTAATGGTGTTTCCTTAATTTTGGAATGAGAAATATGAATGTTTTTATTCAAAATTTAGTCCATTTTTTGAGAATGTATAATGTTTTATTATTTTATTTATTTATATTTATTTCTAGTGGCACTTCACATTCTGGGTCTTGGAAAATACACTTCAACATTTGAGTTTTATATTTTTTGCTATGACAATTTAGTATTTTGGTAATTATGCATCTATTTAATAGAATTTGACTATTGTAACATCCACATTGCATTTTTTTGATTCAAAATGGTCTTTATCTTTTGCATATTTAAAATAGCTAGATCACATTTTGTGAATTAAAAAAACCACTTCAGATTTTTGGTTTTTAAAATTACACTTCACATTTTGCATCTTTTAAAATGGTCTTCAGCAAATAGTCTTTATAATTTTGCAAATATAATAATTTAAAATTTGGATTTTGTATTTTTTAAAATACATTTTAGCATTCCCATGTATGCAAAAAATGTCTTTAGGGTTTATGCCTCAGAATGTCCCACTTACACATCAAGATTTATTTTTCAGCATTTGTGTATCGACAAATGTTATTTCAATTTTTAGTTTTTCAAATTACACTTCATATAAGCACTTGAGATTATCCCATGTGGCACAATCTTGGTGACTCAGCTGTGTGAAAGGATGAATAGTCCAAACAAAAGCCTCAAACAATGTGATCACTTAATATTATATTAATAATATAATAATAAAACACCTATGATCGACACATGACATGTACACAAATAAAAGATAAAATTTGATGGTAGTGAGGATGTCACTTGAATCACATTAAATAGATAATTCACAATCCAATCAACTAATGACACATGGCATCCTAATCATCCCAGGTGATTTAAATCACATATCACCTAACTAGGTCTTATTATCTATAAATGCATGGTCTCTAAACCAGCTTGAATGACCACATATTTTGGACTTATTATAAATATGTAATATAGATGTGTTTTATTTGAAATAATTCCAATTAATTATTGATGAAGTATAATTTATTTATGATATTTTTCAATTACTAATTATATATTTTCATTTTAAACAATTTAGACTTATCATAAATACATTAGACATATGTGACTTATTTGTAATAAATCCAACTTAATATTAATACAGTCCAATTTAATATTGATATAGTTTAATTTATTTATGATATTTTTTTAAAATTTGGACTATTGGTAAGTCCATATTATCTAAAATAGTCCCAATCTTTGTCTTAGACATTCAAAATTTTATTTTGTCAATGGTTTATCCATAATATATTCAAGTTGTTCTTTTGTAGGCCCATAATCAAATTTAACACTTTGATTACTCACTTTTTATCTCAATAAATGATATATAATAGTAATTTTCTTAGTTTTTGAGTGCATAACGAGATTACTTAAGATACTAATTTCACTAGTATTGTCATAATAGATAGGACAAGGTCCATTTTATCTTACCTTATAGTCTTCTAAGGTTTGTTTTATCTATGTTACTTGAGTGAAACATGAAAAAACAACTATATACTTAACTTATACAATTAATATGGATATAAAGGCTTTCATTTTACTTATCTAAGACACCAATAATTCACCCATGAAGAAAACACCACCATTGGTACTCCTCCTATCATCCACACATCCTACCCAATCTGCATCAATGTATGTCCTTAGAGTGAACTCTTTGATACTGGGGTACCATTAAACCATATTATATGGTGCTCTTGAGATACCTCAAGATAATTTTGATTGATATCAAGTGAAACTCTCTAGGATTAGCTTGAAACCTACCTACAAGGCCTATTATTTGCATGATATCACCCCTAAAGGTAGTAGAGTATAGAAAACTTCCAATCATGGATCTATACAAGGTTTGATCAACCTTTGGTGAGTCATATTATTTACTTAACTTGCATCATGTGATCATTGGATTATTCATTGGATTATAATCCAACATATTAAACTTCCTTAGCATATCCTTGAAGTATTTTTCTTGTGACATGAATATCCCTACATCAAGTTGGTTAATCTGTAATCCCAAAAAGAAAGAAAGTTCTCCCAACATTGATATTTCAATCTCAATCTTCATAGCATCTAAAAACTCTCTTTTCATGGTGTCATTGTTAGATCCAAAAATTATGTCATCAACATAGACAACCAATAGTAATTGATGATTACCCTTTGTCTTAATGTATACATTATTATCAAATACCCCTCTTTTGAATTCTTTCCTCAATATACTTCTCTAACCTATCATACCAAGTTCCAAGAGTTTGTTTAAGACCATATAAAGCCTTTTTTAGTTTACAAACATAGCCCTAATTACTTGTCATTAAAAAACCTTTAGGTATCTCAATATAGAATTCTTCATCTAAGATTCCATTCAAGAATATAGATTTCACATCCATTGGTAAACTTTGAAACCTTTGAAGATTACATATGATAAGAAGAGTCTAATTTCTTCCATTATTACCATAAGATAAAATGTCTCATCAAAATCTATCCCTTCAACTTGAACATATCCTTTACACACTCATATATCCTTATTTCTTGTGACCTCTCCTTTCTCATTCATCTTATTTATAAAAACCCACTTACTTCCTATCACATGTTTATCTTTTGGCCTAGGTACCAAGTCCCATGTTTCATTATTTACTATTTTATCAAGTTCCCCATCCATTGCACATGTCCAATTTTCATCTTTGCTAGTTTATAAGAATGTTTTGGACACAACCTTAGATAATAGAGATTTATCTGGTTGATTATGATTGATCAACATTCTCGTTGTAGTCTACAAACTAGCATTCACTTCTCAAATTACTTGGGAAACTAGATGATCCTTCTATGTTTTCCTAGATGGAGATTTAGTATCTTATCTTACATCTTCCTCTTCATCATCTAATTGATTAGATATGCCTTAATTATTTGATTTAGGGTTCTCTATAGTGTTATTTATCTATAAGTTAGGCTTCTTGATTTCACCTACCTCTTCAAATCTTACAATAGAACTTTCAATAAACTCATAGAGTCTCTTATAAAAACATTTGCAAGTAAAAATTATGGAGGAATAATCCAAGAAGATGCCCTCACTAGACCTTTAATCAAATTTTCCAATATTTTATTCATCCCTCTTGATAAAAAACATATACCAAAACACTCTAAAATGTTTGACATCAGCTGCCCTATTTTTCCATATCTCATATGGATTCTTATCACCATTTAATCTAATTTGACATATATTTAAGATGTATACTAATGTATTAGTAGCCTCTTTCCAAAATCCATCTGATAGTTTGGAATCTCAAATCATGGTTCTACTCATCTCTTAGATAGTTCTACTTTTACTTTCAACTACCCAATTTTATTGGGGTGTCTTAGTAGTAGAGTAATATCTTCTAACCCCTTGCTCTTCACAAAAAGTATAAAATTTATAAGACCAAAATTCACCTCCTCTATTTGAACTCACACACTTGATTTTTGATCCTTTTTCATTTTCAACAAGAGATTTGAATGTTTTAAACTTTGTAAAATCTTCTAATTTCTCTTTAAGTAAATATATCCAAATCATCCTAGTAAAGTAGTAAATTAATATAATGAATTAGATATTACCTTGAATACATTAAGTTATTATAGGTCCACATAGATTAGTTTGAATCAACTCTAATGGTGTTATGGTGGAATTCTCCTTAGTTTTTTAGCTTATTTTTATTTGCTTCCCATGAAGGCATGCCTTAAAAAGAGTATGAAAAATCTTAGTGATTTTAGGCATATGCATCACTAATCCTCACCAAATTGTCAAAATTCAGATGTCTAAGTCTTCAATGCCAAAGCCATATTTTCTCTAATTGATTCATGAAACACTCCTCTCTTTTGGATTCATGGAACGCATATAAGTTATTATCTACCTTGTGAATATTTGTAACTAATTTTATAGACTTGGATATTCTCACTTCACATCCTTGATCATGAAAAGCTAGAGAATTTCCTTACACATTTTATTAACACTTAGAAGATTATGTTTAAAACCTTCTACTTATAAAACATTTTCAATCCTAATATGACCATTATCCAAACTTATAGACCATTTTCCAACTATGTTAGCATAATTATTGTCACCAAATCTCATTAAACCTAAATTATGTTTTTTGAGAGAGATAAACTTCATCTTATATCATATCATATGACTTGAGAATACACTGTCTATGTACCATTTTTTGTTTTTATCCTCTTGAGTATGCAAGGGAATTTGAGCAGGCATTAACTCTTCCTTTGGTCCACTATCTAAATTATACTTCTTCTTTTCTTCAATCTTGGATTTGTCTTTCTTGAACCATTTGATGGTGTCAATGACTTGGATGTCCTTTTACTAATAGGCCCTCTTACAATACTTATCTATATATGCCTGTTAGTTATAGTTATAGTTATACTTATCTTATAAGAGATATTATAATCCCTATATCTATAACCATATTAATTACAAGTGTAATAGTACCATTTGAAAACATAACTATAGTTATTCATGTTAGACATTCCTTTTACATGACCATCAAAAACACAAGAATTTTCATCTTCAAGTTCTTTATTATAACTAGGATCTTTCCTGTCCTTAGATAGAATAACATCTATATATGTCATATCTTTACATTCCAAATGGTCCAATCTTTGATTCAGGCCTTTATCCATCATGTCCTACAAATTCTTGACTATTGTTTTTAGTTTATATATTTGTGTGTTCACACCATCAATGCGTGCATTAATCTCATAATATATTGAGGAATTAAGATCTAAATTTTTACTTCCTTTCTTGTTCTTAAATCTTTTATTCTCTTTCTCTATACATTTTATCTTTGATAAGGCACATACTAATTCACCTTGAAGATATGTCTCAACCTCTTTGTCATCCATTGTACCTTTGATGAACTTAAAGTGGTTAAAACTGAAAAGAAGGTGTGGCTATAATACCAATTATGATAGGTAAATTTATTGATAGGGGGGTGAATTACTAATGCAATCAATCCAAATTTCATTTCCAAAACTTGTAACTCTTAACCATTCAACAAAATCATTCATGAAAATATAAACCCGTTATTTTAAAGAATAAAAGAAACTATTCAATATCACCAAACACAACATATGGATTATTTGGGAAACCATATTAAATAATTAAACCCACTCTCAATTCTACAAAAAATTAGACTATAGTCCTATAATATATTTACAAACCAGAGACTTTAGTGAAGCACCCACTTCACAAAGAGCACCAACCCTTAAGAATGAACAAGCACCCACCTAACATAGATGTTAGTCACCCATACAAGACCTCTAATATTAAAACCTACATAAATTTTATTGCCTTTAAATCTTAAATATAAACAATGAATAATAATTCTCTTTAACGCTTCACACATAAGCAATGCATCGAAAACAACCTTTTGGATCACTCTACACTTCTTCATTCATCCTCATTTTTCAACGATACAATAACACTATTATAACATTAACTATATGACTACTAGGTCACACACATATTGTTCACACTTCTCTACTCTTCAATCCATCCACTAGTCACACTTCCACTTCTCTTTTCTTCACTTGTCAACTCTATAAGCCATCATCTTTAATTATACTCTTTATAGAGACTTCATGATTACCACCTTCTTTTCAACCATAAGAAATACATTATCCATCAATTATTATATAAAACTTATAATAATATCAAATACACCTCCATAGGTTATCCATAGCTCTAATAGATTACCCTTAAGTAACAACACCTTTTAATTATTCCTAATAAGCCCTTTTAGGTCCATGGAGACCTAGTAAACTCTTTAACACTTCAATGATAAAAATTAGGAACACAAGACCACTTAAAATCAAATATTTACTCACTATATGACCTGTAATACACTCTCAAGTGATTAAATTCATCACTACACACTTCTGCATATTCAAAACATATCAATCATTTACCTTATACATGAAAACACCATGAACAAACAAAAAGTCAACTTGTAAGCAATTGTTCATATTCAAGATAGATTTTTCAAACCTCAAAAATCCATATAAATTATCCTTAGGGTGTTCAAAACACTCTCTAATATATAATTCATAATAAAACATACAAACACTAACAAGAAAAATGCAAACATCTTTCGTGGGTCACTTGCAGAAGAAAGTCAAACCTTTAGTCAACTTTAAACCATAATAAATACAATTGTACGACCATTCAAACCTCTAATCATCTTTCATATATTTACATTGAATTTATCTACCACTTTTATTTTTATACCACCATAAAAGTTATCCATAATCAAAATTTATTAATAAAATATTGCAAACTAGTTTTCTTTTGTAAATTCAAATATTTAAATTCCAATGGTCACTTTTTAATGCAAATTTGACTATGAAAACTAGTGAAATCTACCTAGGAGAGAAAATTTGAACCACCATATTTTTTTATATAAATTATGTCAAGACCTAAAATTTTAAACACAAAATCTAGGCATAAACATTAACAAACCCAATAGAACAGTTTCTTCTCACACTTTCACATGTGTGAATATTGACATCATCAATCTCCTTACTCAAGAAATTTTGCTAATATGAGTAAGATAACTTAGACATTAATAATACTATATATATGAATTCATTTCACTTTGAAAAGTATACCAAGCACTCTTGGCCCCTCATATGACCCATAAAACATGGTCAACACATTATTAACATCCATCATGTTTCCTAATCAAGCAAACACTACAAGGTCTATGCATGATTACTAAGGAATACTTTATAATTAAGAACCATTCATACATATCAACTCATTGACACTCTTGGAAACCTTAGGGACATCATTTAAAATACCTCAACACCTATTTATTGTTACCCACTCTCTATATTTTTACATTCTAATGACCACTAGATTAACGACATTAGATGCCTTTAGTGGTATCATTAGGTCAAGGTGGATATAGGCCTTCTTAGTTGTATACAAAATCAATAGTTTTAATTAATTTTAATCTCCTTTCATATAAATAAATAATTGGTGTGTTTGGGTAATGTGAGGGGCTAATTTATCCTACACTACTTTCAGTGCCTCTAAATAATTATAACATTTTGAGGGATCCTCTTGTACTTTAGCCTCAATACCTACTAGAATGTGTGATATCTATTATTGTTCCTTTATTTTCTATATTAATTCTTCTAACTCTTACCTTTCCATTTATATCCCTTCATGTAGTGATACTATGACATATTTGTGAGATTCAACTATAGACTTGAAATATTCATTATGCAGGGACTATCCCAATTGTCTATTATGCTTTTTAGATAAGGCATAAACCTCCTATATTTATGCAAGAACCATTTCCCTATCAGTGTCATCCTCTATATTTATATTTATAACCCTTTGAATGCTACCAAAGGGCTTACCAAATATGGTTTTTATTCATTGGAACTCTATATTCTTCAAATTGGGTATTTGGGAAACCTTAGCTATCAGATCAATTACCCATGGAGGAATCACTAACTAGTTAGGGTATATTTTTAGTGTGTCTTTAGCCACATCTTCCTACTCAGGATCTTATGTTGAATATTAATTTTTATCTCCCTTGATGAATATGTTAGGAAAGGAAGGCCAAATTATCTTGAACAAATCCACACCTCTATATTGGTGGAGTGGATGGACCATAATTATTTGCTTCACCCTTTTTCCCTTTCCTAAGGTCATACGAGTGGTTTTTTTGGATAAACTAGGAGATGGCATGGTAAAAGTGATTTGTGTGAAAAAAACATTAATTTGGGAAGTGGTTGAGGCTATTTCAACTTTCTTAGTGGCCTTTTTCTTCTTCATGGTCCTAATAGTGTTAGTGCTAGAGGTAATACTAGGATAGAGGGAATAATGGATTCAAATGGCACTATGGGGATATATGGAGTAATGGTAGTGTAAAAATCCTTCTCTACCTTAGGAGTGAGAAGAGGAATTTTATAGAGAGGAGAATAATTTAATGAAACATTAGGGTTGAAGGTGGAAACCTCTACCCTAGGAGTCTTCAAAATAGAGGAAATTGAAATTGAACGAAAAATAAGAATAGATGAAAAAACTAGGGAGCTAGGTTTTGAATGTTAAGCCTTATTACATGTTGTGTGCTCTATGATTGGTATATTCCCTTTATCACCCATAAGGCTTAATTAATTGGCTCTTTCTATCTCTTCTTCTTCATTAAGTTCTTTCTCTTCTTTCCCTTGATGTTAAGGAACTAAAGGTAGGGTCTATGGTTGATCCACCATTGGACTCTCTGGTAGGAGAGCCCTTAGTTTCTTTTTATATAAAATGGTGGTATTTGACTCCAAGGAGTATCCATGATGAATTGAGGTAGCATCTTCTTCTATAGCTACCCTTGTCATTATAGATTATAGTAATTAGGGGGTATTTGTAGGTATTTATAATGTAGCTATAGTTAGATGCTCTGTGTCATCTTCATCAAATGAACCCAAGTCAATTGAATCCCCTAAATCTCCCCTATTATCATTTTCACTCAACCTAGGCTCCTTTTTAATATATTTTAACATAAAAGGAAGTTCTTGTGAAGGCTCCCCTTGTACCTCTATTATTTATGGGGGATGGCTATTCAAAAAATCTAAAGTGGTCCATATTGTAGTAGGTGGTAGCCTAGTGTGTATTTCCTTCACTAAAATTGAGGGTTGTTTCTAAATTATCCTTAGATGATATTATTTTGAGCCTATAACATTTTTCCTTTTTGATAACTGAGCATCATCCTTTACATTCAAAAATATAAAATCATGTTTATAATAAACATGTTGGTATGGTATACCAAAACCTTAAATGTGTCTTTGTATATGACTATGGGGATTCCATTCTCTATATGAAACTATGGGCAAGTGATAGATATTTGTCTTATTACCTACCTCTTGAAAATTCTTCCATTATGTGTAACACATTCTACAAATGATCACATGTGACCCATCGAATGCCCTCTTATTATTTTTATCAAGTCCTCATCAACACTCCATCAGTGTTGATAAGAAATTTCTTGATCTGATAACTTATCTAGTACATATCTAGGAAGGTACATGGGTAAAAATTATGACCATTAATCATTATTACTAAATAATCAAGGTAGAACTAGTATGCATCCCTTCCATCTAGTGTTTTTCTATGCTTTATCTAATTTTGGGTAGTGGGGTCCCATGAATTGTCTACCATACTTGAGGATAAACATCCTTGATAATTAAGACCATGTTTTTATGTATGCATAAATATGCATGAACTGATAATAATTACAGATGCAATTCTTGACCCAATCTATGCTCAGCATCTAAATCTCACTAAGGACCTTATCTAACATTCTATTATAGAATCTAGAAGATAAGAAATCATGTATAAGTGGCCAACTAGAGTTGGCTACTTGATCTTATGTAGAATTTTTCTCTCAGTTGGAAGTTGATAATTTCACCCTAAGTGAAATTTTCATTGATGGTCATCATCAAATGTAGTAATGACAACCAATCCAAATTAAGAAAATGGATGTTAGGCATGACATACATCATGTCTAGTAATGCCATCTCAATCCACACCCCCATTCTAAATTTGTTAATGGTGGTGGGACTCTTTCCTTTATAGGTAATTTTTTCCTTAGGGAGAAGCCAAGAGTTCAATACCTTATCCATTTAATTTTGTTGGTTTCATGAAACTAGCCTATGTTTGTCAAAAAGTGCATCTACAATTGGTAGTGATAGATACCTTTAAAAGTCATCTCTTATGATTTAGGCCATGACTATCTAGTTTTCTATGTACAAAAACACATCATGTGTAATTTTCCTACAAAATAATAAATCTTTCAAAAGGTCAATGTAACCATAACCTTAGGCTTGGCCACCATTGAGTGTAGTACTTATCTCTTAATGGAGATCAAGTTTTTAATAAATTTAGATTCTATGATAGATAGATTTTCATCAAGTGAAATCATGTCATTTCCATCCAAAACATCCCATAACTATTATCAAAGATAGTTTCATCATATACTGTGTCTATGAATTTTGTTGAATTATTGATAGATAATGGTGATGGTAGAAGTGCTCATCTAAAACAATTAGATGACAATGCCATTGTAATTATGTGCAATGTTCAATATCTATTTACATGCTCTATGAAATAAATCCTCTCTACTAATCACTTGTTTTCTTGCAATGGATTCATAGGTACTTAGGGATTTCATTCAATAGACAACAGTTGATTTTGAATTCATTTATGAGTAATGAATACATTGATGGTTACACATCATGTATATATATATATATATATATATATATATATATATATATATATATTAGCATTCAATCCTATTTTTTGTGTTATAAATGTCCAATGTTCAAATATTTATTTTTCCTATACATTTCAAATCTTATTAGTTTATCTAGTGGGTATCCTTGGCAAGTATCAGGAAGTATTTTTTCTCTATTGCCTAAGTCTAGAGGACTTTTGATAGTCAATAGTTAGGATATGGGTTTTGTGTTGGGACCAAGCCAATAAATTTTTTGAACAAATATTCTAGACATAATGCTTGAAGTAATAGCTGAAAGACCAAAATATATCAAAATAATTATTAGAATAAAATGTATAAGAAGAAATTTTGAGCAAAAATATAGACTCACATAAAATGATAACTATTTTAGATAATTTGTTTGATCAAAATACTGAACATAATCTCTGATAAAAATGATCAAACAAAATACCTGGTATGAAATGTCCAATAAAAGATAAGTCATCTAGAATAATTGTTCAAAAAAAATGTCTGATGTGGTAACTCTAAATAAAAATTCTAATATAGAAAACTCATACAAAATTTTGAACAAATCTTCCAAACACAATGTTTGATGAAAAATCCCTAAGGAATCAAGCCCAAACATAAGTTCTATAAAAAATATTTCTCGACAATAAGGCTTGAATAAAATGTGTGGAAAACCAAGTCCTAAATAAACTCTTCTTTTAAAACTAATTCCCAACCTACAAATCAAAATAATCCCAAAAGGTATTAATAAAGATAGTCTAAAAAAATGTCTAATACCATATGATTTGTTCTTCTGAATGTAAATATTGATAAGGAATCTAATAGAACTTGTACAACTACGTAGAAAAAGAGGTTAAAAAAATAAAGGCCAAAATCCAAAAAAGTGGGTCCCTAATTCTTAAAGAAAAAGGGGAATGTTGGGTATAATATAAAAGAGTTGTCTAGAATCAAACATCCAAGACCGGTGATTGTAAAGCAAACACACATAACTATTGAATTAATAAATCCAGAAGAGAGCAAAAATTAAACACAATGTATTCAATAATGGAGGTGAACTATTTATACAAAGAGACAAAGTTCATAGCTCTCAAAGCTATCAAATCTCACAACTAATAACTTTGATTAATATATGCTCACTGAATACTCAATGAATAATACATAGGGAAAGAGGTATTTATAGGTTGGAGATATAGTGAAACCCCACATTGCAGTCAATGCGGTACTAATCTTCCTAAATAATATCTAGATCCCTAATCAAGATAATGTAGCTATGTAGCCAAAACCTATAGGAAAAAGGAATACACTAACACCCACCCATAAGCATAGCTTAGGTAGGTGATGACATAAAAAATACAGAAAAAGGGTCCTAATAACAAGGCCTAATAAGGTACCCATGTACAATGCAATCTCTCATAAAGTAGAGAAAAGGAGAAAACCTAGCGGGAAAAAACTCCCCCATCAAAGAGAGAAAATAATAATAATAAGGGACTAAAAGACCCCCCAAAAGAAGATGCTAAAATAATCAACATTCCAAGCACATAATGATGATACCCAATTTCCTAGAAAACATGAAAGACATATGGGTCAACACAAACTATAGAGAATGCAAATGCATAATGTTGCATGGTGAATGTTGTAGTATATCCCTCTAAAACAAATGTTGTCTCTTCCTTTTAGAAGAAACAAAACCTAAGCTATCAAGCTATTGAATTCTCACTCAAGTGGAATGCATGTAGGAATCATGATGTAGATCTCTATAAAATGTTCAAATATCTCCATGTTAATGCTTGAATATACCAAAATCTAATCAAATTTTATAGGACTAACTATAAAATATGCTAATGAAGAATCATTCAATGAAAGTGAGAAAAAAATTAGAGAAGAAGATAGGCATGGAACATTCACTAAAGGAATGTCCATGTGAAGACTGGAGCATGACTTAACAACTGTCAAAATTGAAGACTAGTCTCTAAAAGAAGCACTTAGATCTACAAGATGAACATCTACTAGGACATATGAGTTGTAAATACTCTCAATGTGTATACTCTCACTAAAATCAATAAATTCTTTCAAAATTCAAGTCTATGAAGGCTCTAGAAGAGTAATAATCTTCTCAAGAATGAATGTAGAATCTATAATGTGATAACTGAGGTCTAGCAAAATCTCATCTTGTAGTTAGGGCTCAACATAAGGAAAAAAACTATCCACCATAGATGTGTAATCATAGGAAATAAAAGTAGGAGGTGATAGTACAATTGTCTTATAAGAGATGATAGGAAGTGGAGGATGAGGTGTGACATAAATCTCAGATGGATCACTAAAAACACTATGTAATATGTTTCAAATAATGCATGGACACTCTGTATGTTTCACATGGAAATGAATATCCATAGAAACATGAAGTAATAGAGTGGAAAAAACCTTGTCACATGTATTATCCCACTTATTAAACAAAATAGGATCAATGGGTGTAAGAATTTGACCATATAGAAATAGAATATGATTCTTGAGTGTGAGAAAGTGTTCTATATAGTATTCCACAAAGCATAGTTTTCCTTCCCAAGAAGGATCACTAGAGATGAGAAAACTCTCCTCATCTAGAATCTCTCAAATGGGGTTGACATGATCGAGAGAAGACACTAGGGAAGTGCATAAATGCAAAAAATACTATACAATAAACCCCTAAAGTATGTTCATGAAAGGGACATCAAACACAGCCAAAAATACATCCAAATGAGTAATCAGTGCCCAAGTGAGGGATAACAATGGTGCATGCTCTAGAGATGGACTTTAGATTCAACTAAAAATGTGTCCATATAGATGAGAACAATTAGTGCATAATGCACATTTTAAAAAGTAGTAGGGCCCATATGCCCCTGAGTATGGCACTTTATAATTTTAGTACATTTTACAATTAAAATAGGACCAATGAAGTGGGAATTAAAAAAAATACACTTTTTACAAAAAAACACTCAAATCTAAGTTATCAAGCAAAATTTATGGCATAATCAATTTCCCATCATTAATGGCCTATTTTAATGAATTTGAACTTAAAAGTTTAAATAATCATGTAGACAAGGAGAAAGGTAGCCTTTATCTACTCATTAGAATTGGATCAGAAAGAAGAATATAATGGTTTTATTTTTAAGGGGGAATTGGCCTCCTACCAATTTGGGCCTCACCTTTTGTCTTCAATAGACAAAAATACAAGGTAAATTTAAAACCAATGGATAATCTACTTTGACAATGTATTATTTTTAAATTAAAAAACAATCATAAAATTTAACCATGCCACACATATGAGACACAAATTCTTCCTTCCATGTGAACACACATCACTCAAAACAATGACCCATCCATGTTGGGCACTTTATCAAAACAAAAAATTCCCCTCCACATGTTTGCCGCTTAACAAAAAGACTCCCCACTTACACATGCCTTTATAATGGCGATTTGTATTTTGCAAAAAACTAGAATGTAGATAACATGGTTTTTGAAACCTGTGGGTAGATGATAGGAAAATAACTTTAATGTTGTGGGAGTGGCTATTGCATAATGGTAGTGTGAAGACTGGTGAATGGAAGGATGTTATGAGTGACACATTGCACTAGAGAACTACTTTGACTAGAATTTTAGCTTAAACACTAATAAGATGAACACTTACTCTTTGATATCTCAACCAATGTTGAAGGCTAAGTATTTTAATGCCAAATTTTAGGTTTAAAAAATCCTACACCCCTATGATCTTCATAGAGAATGCCTGCCACCAAAAGTTGTCAATTGAAGGACTAGCTTGGAGGTAAATGGATCTAACCTACATGTAAAGTGTGGATGATGATGGAAATTGAGACCATGGGTGGAAATAAGGTAGGAGTCTTCATGTAAGATTTTATTTTAGCTGAACATGGTTGTAGATGAGGTTGTGGTATAGTAGATCTACTTATAAAAGTGTAAATCCTCTATAATACAATCAAACAACCTCTCTGCTTCTCTTTTCCAATTAAGAAAACAAATAGAGTTTTGTCTTGATATGTGTTTGATGATAAGTCAAGGTATTAGATAGCAAGCTTAGATGAGAAATGAATTAGTACCAAACTCATATCTTTAAAAATATAATTATAGATTGGGAACTCCAATATAGATCCTTTTAGTAACCGCTTCTACACTATAGATCCAACATAGATCATAGAGTGCAAATCTAGAAAAAGATGCCATAAATTGGAAAAGGATGCCACTCTCATTACCAATGCCTTTATGTAGGTCTAAAAATTCAAAACAAAGATCTCTCCTTTTTTGTATAATGACAAAAAAGAATTATAACTCCCTTGTTGAAACTTGCCAAACTCTAAGCAGATCTATAACCAAGCTCATGCAACCAATGTAAAAAGCCAACATACCATTAATACCCTAGATGTTTTGGTAAAAAATACCCCTATAATTTTTTTTAGTCACATAGGTGACCAAGGGATTTTAACAAATCCTAAGTTTTTTGAGATTTTTAATTCAAAACAACCTCAAAATTTCATAAACCCTCTACAACATTGATGAAGAATATGCAAATAAATTCTAGATTTCAATAACGAACAACAAAAAATAATGGTGTTCGATACAAGATACCCAAAGATCTAATACCATGAAAGAGTTGTCTATAATTAGACGTCCAAGATTGGTGACTATAGAGTGAACACACACACCTATTGAATCAAGAAATCTAGAAGAGAGATGAAACTAAACATAATGTATTTAATAATGGACATGAACTGCTTATACAAAGAGATGAAGTTCACAACTCTCATAACTCTCAAATTGTCATAGCTCACAACTAAGAAGCTTAATGAATTTAGGCTCACTAAATACTCAATGAATAATACAAAGGGAGAGAGGAATTTATAGGTTAGAGATATAATGAAACCCCACATTACAGTGAATGTGGTACTAATCTTCCTAAATGACCTGTAGAGCCCTAAGCAAGTTAATGTAGCCATGTAACCAAAAACTGTAGGAAAAAAAAAATACCAACATAATAATTGATGACTTATATGGGGAATTCTTTTGAGTATTTGAGAAACTAGAACTTTGGTTAGTAATTTCAAATTAGACATGAACTATTCCATAGAAAAATCTTAGAATTAGAGATATAAAAGAGACTTCCAACTACAATCACACAACATAATTACCTTCTTATCCATGGATCTATGTGTGATAAAAGTGAATTTCATTGAACCCCTATTGTAATGATCTTTCCAAAGGCTTGGAGCAGCTATAGGTTTTGTTTTGGTTTCTTTTAAAGATTATTAAATCAAGGTAAGCTTAGAGATTGATCTACTTTTATCTAAGCATCCATACCCTCAATAGAGATACCTTGAGTTCCTATTCCTCCCTTCATTTTATTGATCATGATGCATGGTACATTGACCTTATTTCATCATGTTAGCCTTTGATCTTCCTTAGATATTATTTTTAGTTTTATCAATTGCTCTTTTGAACTCACTGGTTCTTTTTATTTCTCTCTCTTTTTTTATTTGAATGGAAGGAGGAGAGTTGAAACCCCTATGATCTAGTATAGTTATAAAGCAAATGATTTACCAGAACATCCCTGCCAACCACACTTGTACTAGTGATTATCACCTTCAAACAAGTATTTATGTGAAAAGTGTATTTAGTCTAATTGAATAAGAAAACTTTCTAAATTCATATGAAGTATTTGAGGGAAAATTACACATGCTTGTTAAAAATATTCAATTGTGGCACAACTTGGAATGATTGTATTTACATACCTAGATATTAAAGACTCTAAACATAGAATTATACCTAGTTTGTAAAAAGGCCCCAAGTTTTGAATTTATTCACAATTTTCCCCTTTCTATTATATGTCTATCTAAGCATAAAATAGGGGCCTCAACTGGTTGGATATTAACTTGGTTATGCCAAAATAAAATAATTCATATTGTCATAGGAAATTAAAAAATGACTAATCTAGAAACCTGAAAAAAAAACTAAAGTAATAAATTATTAAACTAACTTAGAAAGTAGTAAATTTTATTAGAAATTAGGAAACTACACTAGGAAAGTAATAAACTAAACTAAAAATCAAGAAACTACACTCATCTTACCTCTACCATGCTTCATTATCAATCAAGGGTATCTTTAAATGGTATAACCATATAGTAATGATTCAAAAATTGTCCATTGATTGGATATGTGAGTTCATTACCCTGTAATTTCCTTAGATAGAATGCATTATTTCCCAGGATCTCTGAAATATGATATGGTCCAATCCATAGTGTGGAAAATTTGTCATGATCTCCTTTCTTTTAATTGTTTTACCCAAAAAAACACCATATCTAAGATCCTAAATGTTTTGACTATTGATCTTTTGTCAAAACACTTTTTGACTATGTCTTAGTGTTTATTGAAAGTCTTTAGGGCCTCAGTCCTTGAATCTTCCATTTATATTATATCTATTAGTTGATATTCTATTTTTTCATTTGGTTCCATCTATTCTTGAATGAATAAATTAGTCTATAACTTCAACATGATGCAGAATACTAGCCTACATCCATATACCAACAAATAAGATCAAGCTCTAAGGGCATGCTTATATCTTGTTCAGTTTACCCAGAGGGCATACTTTAATAAATTATGCAAATCCCTAGGATTATCCACAACTAATTTATTAATTGTATCTAATAGGTTCTTATTCATTGATTCAACCAATCCATTTCACTTAGGGTAATGGTTAGAAGAAAACTTGATAGTGATCTAGTTATCATAATCTCATTCAATGAATTTAGCTAATATGAATGTTGGCCTATTATCACAAACTAGAGAAATGGGAGTGAAAAATCTAGTTGTGATGTGTTACTCTAAGAAGCAAATCACATATTGTGCTTTGCAATTCTTTGTGGCCACTACCATAGTTTATTAAGTGTAGTATTTTATGGCAGTGAGTACAAACTTATGACTTGCTAAGGAGTTTGGGTTAATGACACCAATGAAGTTTAAACCCCATCAGGTAAATGGATTTCCTTTAATAATAGGTTAGAAGGGTATTAATGTATACACTTCTCTCTTTGCTAAAGCTTGGCATTTATGACAATTACTTACATTAGTATGTGCATCCTTGAAAACTATTGGCTAGTAGTAACCCATTATTAAAATCTTATGAGTTATGGTATTCTCATATGGATGACCACTACCTATCTTCTGGTGTAGGTTTTAGAAAATATCTTTATCTTATTTCATATATACACATCTAAAATAGATGCCTTCATAGTTTCTCCTATAGGGAACTCCTTTCTTGATCATGTAGTGAGAATCTTTGAGCCTTAAATCTCTCCTTTGTTCTCTATTATGTTATGGGCAACAAGTACATGTAAGAAGATATTGGATTATGTTAGTATACCACTCCCCTCTAGATACCTAGGTTTCATATACCTATTCAATAGTAATACATGGATCAAAGTCAGTCATGAGTCAGATAATGCCTTGACCCTAAATTATCTTATCAGGCTTGATTTGTATGTTGAAATCATATAGCTTTACCATCCATTTAACTATAAATTCTCTTAACTCATTCTGTGACAAGGTGAGATTGACAATAGGATTAAGCATGATGGTCATAGTTTTATTCCTTAAGATGTAGTGCCAAAACTTCTTCACCACTTTTATAAGAGTGAAGATATATTTATCAATCATGAAGTACTTGAGGTTTGCATCCTTCAAATTTGTGCTCATAAATGCAATTGGATGTTTATTCTCATCTTTATTTTATGTTATGATAGTAGTAATTGTATGCTTCAAAGTAAATGAGTACAGGAAAAAAATCCTTTGTAAAATATAGACTAATCAGTACTAGGGCCTAAAATATGTCCTATTTAATGTTTCGAAAACACTTTCGAGTCTCAACTATCCATTATATTTTAGCATCTTATTTGAGCATTGCATTTAGTGGTCTCAAAATTTTTGCAAATCTTGAGATAAACTTTCTTACAAAATTGATCTTTCCAAAGAATGACTTAAGCTCCTTATTATTTGGTGGTGAAATATTTGAAATTCCTTGGATTCTATCTAGTGTTCAAAATTTTCATTGATGTGAGGTAGTCATTAAAGTCAAAGAGAGAATGACTCATAGTGCATTAATGACAAAGTGATTAGATTGATATCTTGGAGAATATATGGCATATGTGTAGATTAGTAATGACAAAGAAGAGGTTGTGAGGCATCCATAGATGTCTTGATGAAGCTATGGTGTATTAATTATTCATTTAGAAATAGGAACATGCATATTCTAGCTTAAGATAAGCTAGACCATCACTACATATCATTTAGATATGTATGATCCAACAATTTTATACATTTATTTTAATTACTAAAAAATTCAATAGTGGGAAATTTTTTCCATGATGATGTTGTCTATAGCGCTAAGAAGGTACCCTAAATATTTGGAATATTGAAGTGTTTTCTAGCTTGATATATAAATATTCTAAGTTACTCTAGCAAATTGTGATGGGTCAGAGATTTTCAAGTTTAACTAAATTGAAGTTTGAGGTCAACTAGTCAGTAGATCTAATAGTGCACATTAAATCACATATCTTGACCTAATACTATGTGTAGGTCAATATGTTAAAGAATGAATGTGCTAGTGACATGTGTCATATTCACAGATCTTGGATAGAAGATCAATGGTGAGCATATGATCATATAATTAGAATATTGATGGAGTGGGTCAAGTGAAAGACTCAATGTGTGTAGAAGGCATGTAGGGATACCAAGTGGCACAATCATGGGAGATTAGATCAAAGATCAATGTTGATTATTGTAAGTTAGTGTCTAGACTAATACATGGAGATTGATGGTGCATATTTGGTCAATGTTTCTAGGGTACATGAGATGAGGTCAACATGTCCAATGTTTAATAGCTACTCAATGACCATTGGAGTTTGAATATTTGAATTTGTGAGGGAGAAGCATTCTACCATTTTTAAGTTATAAATTTTTACATATGCAAAATATGATCATGGTGTAAAAGGAAAAGTTATATAGGACTTTAAGGTACATCTATAGAACCTAGTTATCAGGTTTGAATGTTTGTACAGAGAAATTTATGGAGATTTAAAGTTGTTTATTTGTTCATTCATGGTTCTATAGTGTACATAATGTTGTATGAGAAAATTATGTGTTAACATAACAATGTTTTGGTAGTTGTAATGACTTGAAGATGTCTTAGAGATAATATGGAGTGGACGCATGCACTTTAGAGTGACCTTATTTTATTAATTTGCTTGATGAAGTGCTAAATGGGTGAATAGGTCTTCATGAGATCAATAAAAGATAATAAGGCCTAATTAAAAGGTGAAGTTGCTTAACTGTAACCCATGGATGTTATGGGCAACCTGGAAAGATGGTATTGAGATTTGTGTTAGCTTGTTAGATGTCTTAATGGTTAAGACAAGTGTTATGTGTAACATAAATGGTCATATTCATAATTACTCTATAAATAGTGGAGACAAAGGCAATAGTTTCTAGACTTGAATGTGAATATGTTGATAAAATAGAAGATAGAGGCAAAGGAAAGATATCAGAGAGAGTGTGCTCACTAGATGGACTAAAGTAGAGAATGGATTCAAGATGAGTGAATAAGACTAGAGAGATAAAGGTGTTTTGGATGCATTTCTTATATGAGCAAGTTTATGAGTGTGTAATGAGTTGAAATAAATGTGTTATATATTGTGTCTCCATTTAGATTAGTCTATAATCAGAATTTTGGAGTTAATTTAACAAGGTGTTGTGTGGGTGCCCAACATCTAGAAAAAGTGGGTACTTCTTCATACTTAAAGGTGGGTTCTCCTTGTGAAGTGGGTGCTTCACTAAAAGGTCTCATGTTTGTGATCATCTTATAAGACACGTAGTCCATGTGTTTGTAGGCTTGAGAGTGGATTTTGTTCCCCAAGAGGGTTTACCACATAGATCTTATGTTATGTGTGTAATATTTCATCATCTTTCTCATTCATTATTATGAAAATATTGTATGATTTATGAATTATTATGGTCATCAATTAAGAATTTGAAAGGATTATAATTAAAGTTTAAAATATCTTGCATCATTGATTTGACACCCATTCTAGTGATTATACCTCCAACAATTGGTATCAGAACATGAATTTCTTGCAAGTTTAACCACTTAAAGGTGATCTAAGGTATAATATGGAAATTAAATAGATGCAAGGTTTATCTACAAATCAAGAACCATTATTCAATGGGTCAAATTATGCTTTCTAGAGTACAAAGATGAGGACCTACATTATGTCTCTAAGATTTGATATTTGGCAATCTGTCATGGATGGTTACACTACATCAACTAGTCATCCAACTAGTGTTGCTAATAAGAAGTTGAGTGAGAATAATTCCAAGGGTATGAATGATATAATTTTTGGTATATCCAAGGATGATTTCACTAAAGTGATTCATTGTAAGTTTACCAAGGAAATTTGGGTCAAACTATAGACTATTAATGAAAGAGACTCGAAGGTAAAACTAGCCAAGTTGTATACCTACCAAAGAAAACTTGAATGTCTTGAAATGAAGGAAGAAGATACTATGGCATCCTATCTTCTAATGGTTGATGAGGTAGTAAACATGATTAGAGGTCTTGAAGAGGTGATTGATGAAGATATTATAGTACAAAAGGTGTTAAGGATTCTTAATTTCAAGTTTGATTCAAAGGTTTTAGCTATAGAATAAATTCATGATCTCACTCAGTTGAAGATGGATGAACTACATAACATCCTTAATGCCTATGATATGAGATTTGATGAATATAAACCTTCTAAGAAGGAAGCAAACTTCAAGGTGATCAAGGAGACAAAATCTAAGAACAACTTAAGTCTGGAATACTTTGATCTTAATGAAGATTAACGAAGCTATGGTTATAAGAAAATTGAATGTAGGATCAGGTAAACATGAAGGATAACTTCCTTTCAAATCTTTTCCATGTGGTAAAGTTGATCATTTTACAGCTAAATATCTAGACATGTTTAAACCCAAAGAAGCTCATAAGGAATATCATGAGGATAAACACAAGAAATATGAGGGTTATAACAAGTACATAAAGTTTTCAGTAAGAAAAATGAAAAGAAATAATCATACAAAGGAAGTAAGAGCCTTTACCATGAAGAATATAGTAACTAATCTATAGAATAAGTAAACACATTTGAAAGTGATGATTCTTTTTAAAATGAGGACATGGAGACATTGTTCTTGGATTTTGGTAATGATGAAGGTGAATTTTCTTTAAGGAGAAATTTATTTGGTGGAGATATCTCAAAGGAAGAAGATGAGAAATTTACTCTAGCAAATAAATATATATGTTGTCCCCCAAAAATATCACTCATTTTTAGGACAACATTTGAGCTATTTTGGTCCCATAGACCAAAATTATCCCTTCCCTTTCTGAAATTTGTCCTAGGCATTCAAATTCCTCATTTTTCAAGCTTCTCAGGAATCTACAAACTCTACAGGCCAAGTTCAATGGGCTTTATAGGTTCATTTCTACAAGTTCAAAGGTTTCTATAGGTGGGTTCAATCAAAATAATTAGTTTCAAACACTTGGTAATTTTTGGGATTGTTGGTTCAGTGCCTTGGTTCAATAAAAAATGTCCATCAAAAAAATCTAAGCAAGGATTCAACCATTGAACCATTGAACCTTGAACCATTTTGGTTTAACGGGTTTAACAAGTTTAAAGGTTCAATATCATTAGCAAGAGTTAAGTGCTTAATCAAGGTTCAAATTTCAACTCCTTCAAGGTTCAACGGCTTCAAAATACTTATCAAAAAGAGGAAGGCCTAAACCATTGAACCATTGAACCACTTTGGTTCAAAGGTTCAACAAGTTCAAGGTTCAATAGGTTCAATGCATTTGGTTCAATGAAGGAATTTCCAAAGGACTTAGCCAAATCAAAGGGAATGAACCATTGAACCATTGAACCAAAGCTTGGTTCAATGGTTGGTTCAATGCTTTAGTTCAATCAAATGGTTCACTCAGTCGGTTCATCAAATGGTTCATCTGCTTGGTTCATTGGCTGGGTTCAATGCTTGGTTCATCAGCTTAGTTCAAAGCTTGGTTCATCAGCTGGGTTCAATCAAAGAGATCATCATCTTGGTTTAAAGCTTGGTTTAAAGAGTGTTTCAAAGCTTGGTTCAATGGTTGGTTCAAAGGAGTGGTTTAATGTAAAATTTCAACAAAGCCTCTTGAAGGACAAGTGCCCTTGTGGAGGGAACTTGGTTGACAAAAGCA
Source organism: Torreya grandis (assembly GCA_037957365.1). Taxonomy (NCBI): domain Eukaryota; kingdom Viridiplantae; phylum Streptophyta; class Pinopsida; order Cupressales; family Taxaceae; genus Torreya; species Torreya grandis. Next base: position 2,153,208 of record JARHVA010002704.1, on the reverse strand, counting down.
CCCTTTAGAAGGGTCATTTTCAAGGAAGTTGCAAAGGTAATTCTTTAAATTTTTTATTTAAGGTAGTCAAAAAATACTAAGGCAAGAAACAATTCTTTTGGACTTTTTGTCTAAAGGAATTCCTTTAGACAAAAATTCCAAAGGAATTCAAGAAAGAAGCTATGGGTAGAAAGCCTGAAGAAATTTCCAAAGGCAAAGACAAATCAAACAATTCTATGAACTTTTTATCCATGAGAATTTGTCTGTGGGGAAAGTGCCTACATAGAAAGCCTAAGGAAAGTGTCCATGGAAAAAGCCCATGAGAAAGCTCCATAGGATTTCCAAAGATAAAAGGCCATTGAAGGACCCTGAAGGGCAGGTGCCCTTACAGGGGACTCTCAGCTACCAACTTAAAGGACGCTCCCCAAAGTCGAATGGTCACCTTCCCTTCAGGAGGATGCAAGATAGGAAAGCTAAAGAAGGACCAAGGGGTGATGTGTTAGAAGACATCAAATTCAAGAATAATGAACTAGTTATTGAAAACGTAGTGACGAGTGCACAAACATCAATTTCAAAGCTCATAAAATAGCTGTTGATCCTTGTAATCTATAGACTCAAATGTATTCACAAGCTTTAAGGCCAAGATCAGTAGGAAGTGATTAAGGAACAAAGTATCAACTTGAATCAAGGACCTGATTTCATTAACCAAAAAAGGAGGAATGATGAAGAAGGATCAGATCACTAGGTGGACATTGAAAGATGCAAACTTTCAATAGTGTGACTTGTTTCTCTGCATTGAGAAAAGCAAATGGATAGATAACCCTAAATTCCAGCCTATCTTCTTAACAAATTTTAATGCAACATGATGTGTTATTGTTCTTGAGTCCTTCTTGAAGAGGTTATATAAGGGAATCTCTTTTATTGTAAATGTATCTCTCTTTCTGACAATTAGAAATGAAACTCAGCCCAAATTGAAAGACATTAGTGAGACTTTAAGCTCAGATTGTTGATCATATTTTGTTACTGAAATAAGAAAGCTAGTGACTTTTCAGAATTTGTGCTGTGATATCTTTATTGTTGGGAAAATTGTTCTTATGTCTTTTTCCTTAATATATTTTTTGTTCCTTTAATTCAACAAGTAGGATTAGTGAAATTAGTCAAGAAGGTGTCCTGAAGAGTCAATTGTGGAGAGAATTTGTGCTTCCATAATTGCCTTAGTGTGTTTTCTTTTCATTTCTATGTAAAGGACCTTGGGATGACTTTGTGCCCTCATTGTCCTTCATATCTTACTCTTGAGAAATTCAGGTGGAGACTTTGTGCTACATCTCAATTTGTTGGTTACTACATCCTTGGTTACACTTTGCATTTACTACCAGGAGTATTCTTGTGGCTTGTTGAATAGTACTTCTGAAAGAAGAGGAGTGCTTTTTGTCATTTTCCTTGAGTTTTTCCTTTGTTTTGCACACATCATCTCTAAAAAAAGAGAGATGGATGGTTTGTCCTACCCTTGAGTATTATTTTCTATACACACACACACACACACACACACACACACACACACACACACACACACACACACACACACACACACACACACACACACACACACACACACACACACACACACACAGAGGGAACCTCCCCTTGATGAGAGGAGAGATTAGTCCCCTTTTGATGTGGTAAACCTACACATTTGGATGACCGATCTTACTTTGGCTCATCAGACCTACTTTGTTTATCAGTACGCTAATTGACAAAATATTCAACCAACAATTTTTGGTGACTTCACTGGGGATATACATAATTTTCTATTTTTATATATATATATATACATACATATATATACATACATACATATATATACATACATACATATATATATATATATATATACATATATATACATATATATATAGCATATCTATAGGGAACCTCCTCTTGATGAGAGGAGAGATTAGTCCCCTTTTGATGTGGTAAACCTACACATTTGGATGACCAATATTCTTACATTGGCTGATCAAACCTACTTTGTTTATCATTACGCTAATAGAAAAAATATTCAACCAACAGTTTTTGGTGACTCCACTGGGGATATACATAATTTTGTGCAATTTAGAACCTTAAGTTTTAGATTGAAACATCACATGTGTCTTACCCATTATCATTATAACCCTTATCCATTATAGATTTTGGTGACTCCATTACTTGTCTTACCCATTATCCATTTTTAGCCTTACCATCTTCCTCCACACTAATTAGGAAAGAATGCGTAGTTTAAAGCCTCAAGCTTCAAACTGAAGCAAGGTCAATTCTTTTCCATTTTTGTTTCACAATTTGTCAAATTCAAGGTATACACGAAGCCAAAGTACTAAAGGTATTGTTGACCCTGTATTCGAGTTCATATAGTAAAGTGATTTTAATCCATGTCTTTCACCATCTCATCTCTAATGAACTAAGAGCTTTCCTCCTACTAAAGTCAAATCTCCATTGCCAGACGAAGTATCCACTTCTACTATTGATAAAGCTTTGCCAATAATTACCCCTCTGAGATTTGTTATTACTCCTTTTCATAATCCTATAATGGTAGTTTAAGTCCCTTGAGGTAATTCTTTTGGTCCTCTCAATCTTACTCCACCTCTACATGAGCTTCCACACAGTTCAAGGAAGAATTTCCCCAAATTCTATGGTGATGGGAAAGTTCATCCTAATGAACACAATACAGCCTTCAGCATAGCTTATGGAGTAATTAGAGTAGAATTTGAAGATGTAAAAGTCATGCTATTTGTAGAAACATTACAAGGTGCTATTGTAGATTGGTTTTATCATCTACAGGCTTGGTCAATGACTGATTGGAATACTCTTAAAGATAAGTTTGAATCTAGATTCGAACATGTAGAAGATGCATATGCACTTTTGGCTTAACTTACACTGATGAAGAAAGAACCTCATGAACCAATGAGGGAATTTATAGCCAAATTTGACAAATTAAGGAACATAATTCCTATAATTGTTTGACCTACAACTGAGAATCTCAAATGTTTCTTCATTAATTCTCAATTACATAAAGTTAGTTTTCTTTTGAGATGTGTTGGTCAAATAGATCTTGTTACAACTCAAGTTTTGGCAACTGAGGTAGAAGATGATCTCATCTTAGCATGGAAGATAAGAAGAGATCCAAAGAAAAATATATCCTCATCATCTTCTGAATATTCATCTACAGGCACCACTAATCTAATGGTGTAAAAGATGACAAATGAACTACAAGCCTTGAAAAGAGAAATGGTGCAATGAATGTCTTTTGCTCCTTCATACAGAGATATTCTAAGAAGGACATTTCCAAATTAGTGATATCAAGGCAATGTTGCTATGAATCAAGGGCAGCCAGATCATCTTCCTACCCCACAAGGGAAACTTATCCTTGAAGCTCCTCTAACCAACTCAGCAGTCAAATATTTGGAAATAAAACATGCTTTCTCTTTCCAACCTGAGTTTGAGCAAGAAAATGACAATGATCTCCTTATAGAAAATCAAGAAGAATCAACTGGCAATTCCCACATTAGTTTCTTAAACTACCAAGATGAACCCAAAAGCAAAGGAGAAGTTATTGATGGATCATATGTAGTGTTTACCAGGTCTAAGAACCAATCAGTCTAACAAGCTGATAAAGGGAAGATAGAGGACCAACCTCAACCAATAATTACAATTGCTAAGCGTGAAACCACTCTACATTTTCAATCAAAGGATGTGGTGATCACCCAAAATGTAAGTACGTCAATTTCACCTTCACCTTCTACTCCCATTTCGCAAACTAGCCCTCCTCCCATCCCTCCTAAAACCCAAAAGGTTGAAGTGCTTTCCTCTATTCCTAGTCTAATTTAGCCATTTGACATAATTGATCATGTCAAAAATGACCAAAATTCAAATGTCTAAATTTGAATATTTGTAGTCCAATCTTGATTAATTGAATAGGTTGGTCCAATGTGTCAAGAACTAAACTATCCTTGCAGGACAAAAAGCTAAAAGGGTAACTCCTGATTCACCAAAGAACATGCCCATTCTAAATAATCTTGTCATCACTCCTCTAGCTACTCCTAGAAAAATAGAACCTTTTTATGTTTCCCTATTAATAAATGGTCACATGTTGAGTAACTATATTATAGACTCAGGTGCATCTGACAATGTCATACTTGCTAAAGTAGCTGAGTCTCTAGGCCTCACATTGACCAAGACATTTGGGAGATGTTTCTCCATGGAGAAAAAGCAAGTAACATTGTTGGGGCAAATCAAAGATGCCCAATTTGCATTTACAGCCTTTCTAGATAAGAGAATCAAGATGACTGTCTTGGTGGCTAACGTCCCAGCATCCTATGGCATTTTGCTTGGACAAAATTTCTACAAGGAAATGGGAGGAGAACTAAGCATGGACCTATCTAAGGCAAGGATCCCTATCTAAGGTGTAATGAAGAGATTGCTCTTTGAAAAGGAGGTAAAGTACGTGGTCACCCAAATGTCGACCCCTACAGCATAAATTCTATTTGAGTCTTCAAGCGGGGGTAATTATCTCTTGACCATAGAGGATGTTCATTTTTCTACATATGAAAGTCCTATAGCTGACAATCTAGGAATTGATACAAATAAGACTTCAAGAGAATTGGTAAGGCACAATACAAATAAGGAAGGATCTTCCATCTCTAATGAAGATAAATATGATAGGAGATCAACTTATGATAATGCTTGGGTCTTGAAATCCAATAGTAGCAATTCTTCCACCAATGATGGAGTTAGGACTATGTTGATATCTCCTCAAGGAGATATTGTTACTTCATACAATTTACAAGTCAGCAACACCAACAACATAGTTAGATGCGAATCTCTATTGCTTAGATTGAAGATTGTTTAAGATGAAGAGATCAAACTCCTTCACATCAAAGGATATGTTAAGGTAATAATTTTTTAGGAGTTTGATATGGACAATACAATCATATGCTAGACTAAACTAGAAGAAAAATCAATTACGGTAATGGACCATGCTACTGCAAATCAAAATCATGCAAAGGAACCATTCACCAAGAAAGCAAGGAATTATGGCTTTCAAATTGAAGACCACATCTTGTCATGGGGAAAAAGGAAGAAAAATCCAAGAGGAAGACATAGAAAATTGGTTTCCTAGTGGAGAGCTCCATTTGCCCGTCACCATTTCTGAGGGGCAAATGGTTTCCTGCTAGTTTACCAAGATAGAGCACTATTTTCACTATCTCTCAAGAAACAACATCTAAAATACTTCAATTCTTGAAGTATCAGATCATTTCATCTATGCATATGTATATTTGTATAGTTTTTAATTCTATTTTGTTTTGTTTGTTTCCTTTTTTTATGCCTTTCATTTTTGGGTAGCATGACTCCATAGCCCAATGGCATACTTCAAGGTACTAGAGATTCTGGATTCTACTCCCTTTAATTCTTTTTACAATTGATAGAAATTCCCCAACTGGAGCCAATTGTTGTCCCCCAAAAATATCACTCATTTTTGGGACAACATTTGAACTATTTTGGTCTTATAAACCAAAATTTTCTCTTCTCTTTCTAAAATTTGTCCTAGGCATTCAAGTTCCTCATTTTTCAAGCTTCTTAGAAATCTATGGACTCTGCAGGCTTAAATCTACGGACTCTACAGGCCAAGTTCAATGGGCTTTATAGGTTCATTTATATAGGTTCAAAGGTTTCTACAAGTGAGTTCAATCAAAAGAATTATTTTCCAACACTTGGTCATTTTTGGGATTGGTTCAGCACCTTGGTTCAATCAGAAATGTCCATTGGAAAGCATCTAAGCAAGGATTCGACCATTGAACATTGAACCATTTTGGTTCAACGGGTTCAACAAGTTCAAAGGTTCAACATCATCAACAAGAGTTAAGTAATTCATCAATTTTCAAAGTTCAATCGCTTCAAGGTTCAATAGCTTCAAAACACTTATCAAAAAGAAGAAGGCTTGAACCATTGAACCACTTTGGTTCAAAGGTTCAACAGGTTCAACACATTTGGTTAAATGAAGGAATTTCCAAAGGACTTAGCCAAATCAAAGGGAATGAACCAATGGTTGGTTCAATGCTTTGGTTTAATCAAACAGTTCACTCAGTCGGTTCATCAAATGGTTCATCTTCTTGGTTCATTAGCTGGGTTTAATGCTTGGTTCATTGTCTTAGTTCAAAGCTTGGTTCATTAGTTAGGTTTAATCAAAGAGATCATCAGCTTGGTTCAAAGATTGGTTTAAAGTGTGGTTCAAATCTTAGTTCAATGCAAAAGTTCAAGAAATCATCCCAAAGGACAAGTGCCCTTGCGGAGGGCACTTGGTCGACAAAAGCACCCTTTGGAAGGGTCATTTTCAAGGAAGCCACAAAGGTAATTCTTTCAGATTTTTGTTTAAGGTAGTCTAAAAAGACTAAGGCAAGAAATAATTCTTTCAGAATTTTTGTCTGAAGGAATTCCTTCAGACAAAAAGTTTGAAGGAATTTAAGAAAGAAGCTGTGGGCAAAAATCCCAAATAAATTTCCAAAGGCAAAGACAAATCAAACAATTATGCAAACTTTTTGTCTGCAAGAATTTTTCCACAAACTTTTTGTTCATGGGGAAAGTGCACATAGAGAAATGCCAGGGAAAGTTTCTATGGAAAAATCCTGCAAGAAAGCTCCATAGTACTATCAAAGATAAAAGGCTATTGAAGGACCCCAAAGGGTAGTTGCCCTTGCAGGGGACTCTCGACTTCCAACTTAAAGGATGCTCCCCCAAAGCTAAATGGTCACCTTCCCTTCAAGAGGATTCAAGATAGGAAAGCTAAATAAGGACCAAGGGGTGATGTGCCAGAATATGTCAAATTCAAGAACAGTGAACTAGCCATTGAAAATGTAGTGACAAGCACACGAACGTCAATTTCAAAGCTCATAAAATAGCCATTGATCCTTGTAATCTATAGATCTAAATGCATTCATATGCTTTAAGACCAAGATCAGTAGGAAGTGATTAAGGAATAGAGTATCAAATTTAATCAAGGACCTAATTCAATTAACCAGAAAAGGAGGAATGATGAAGAAGGATCAGATCACCAGGTGGACATTGAAAGATGCAAACTTTCAATAGCATGACTTGTTTCTCTGCATTGAGAAAAGCAAATGGATAGATGCCCCTAAATTCTAGCCTATCTTCTTAAAAAATTTCAATGCAACATGATGTGTTACTATTCTTGAGTCCTTGAAGAGGCTATATAAGGGACTCTCTTTTATTGTAAATGTATCTCTCTTTATAACAATCAGAAATGAAACTCTGCCCAAATTGAAAGACATTACTGAGACTTTGAGCTCAGATTGTTGATCATATTTTGTTATTGGAATAAGAAATCAAGTGACTTTTTAGACTTTGTGATGTGATATCTTTGTTGTTGGGGAAACTATTCTTATGTATTTTTCCTTAATATATTTTATGTTCCTTTAATTCAACAAGCAGGATTAGTGAAATTAGTTAGGAAGGTATCCTGAAGAGTCAACTATGGAGAGACTTTGTGCCCCCATAATTGCCTTTAGTGTGTTTTCTTTTCATTTTTGTGTAAAGGACCTTGGGATGACTTTGTTCCCTCATTGTCCTTTGTATCTTACTCTTGAACAATTTAGGAGGAGATTTTGTGCTACATCTCAATTTGCTAGTTACTATGTCCTTGGTTACACTTTGCATTTACTACCAGGAGTATTCCTATGGCTTGCTGAATAGTACTTATGAAAGATGAGGAGTGCTTTCTATCATTTCCCTTGAGTTTTTCCTTTTATCCACACACATCATCTCTGAAAAAAGAGAGATGGATGGTTTGTCCTACCCTTGAGTATTATTTTTTGTTTATATATGTATGTGTGTGTGTGTGTGTGTGTGTATATATATATATATATATATATATATATATATATATATATATATAGGGAACCTCCCCTTGATGAGAGGAGAGATTAGTCCCCTTTCGATGTGGTAAACCTACACATTTGGATGGCCAATCTTCCTACTTTGGTTGATCAGACCTATTTTGTTTATCAATATGCTGATTGACAAAATATTTAACCAACAATATAAATACTATGGAAGAAATGAATATACTACAAGGAAAGAATAAAAAATAAGATTCCTTGATCAAATCCTATGAGGAGAAAATTAGAATTTTGGAAGGAAGGATAATTAATGAAGTCAAGGAGCATGATGAGATCACACAAAATCTTGAAACTTAGGTTTGTACTTTTAATGAAGAAGTAAAGACTAAGGATTAATAATGTATCATGAATTAATTAAAGATAGAGTCTTTGTAGATTGAACTAAATCAAGCTATGAGCAAAGATATAGATGATGACTTAGATAATAAGGATGAATTAATTAAATCCCTTGAAGATATGAAGATTGTGAAGAAAAATTAAAAAAGAGGTGATGTCATAAATCAAGGACTATGAAGAACAATTTAGTGTGTTTGAGTCAAGAATGGATGAAGACACCAAGGAACATGAAGATATAGTCAAGCATCTCAGTTGTCAATTAGAAATCATGTCTACAAGCTTTAAAGCTAAAAAATATGAATATTCAAGGTATGTGATTGAAAATGAGTATTTAAAAGCTAAGTTAGACAAGACATCTTATAAAGTGAAGGCATTTATAAATTTTGAAAAGAGCTCAAATGATATTGATAATATTTTGAGTAGTCAAAAGCATGAAAGTGATAGAATTGGTCTTCAGTACAAATAAGAACAAAATAATGTAACTAAAGACAAAATAAAGGTTGATATGAACAAGTAAAATTAGAATTTGAAGATCAATCATTAGTTAAGGAATGAATGTATTCATAGAATAATGACAAATCAGATTAGATAACCAAATGTTATGATGTATTCAAATTTCAATGGTTATTGTTACTCTTGCAATTAGTTTGGTCATAGGTCAAAATATTTTAAAATATTCTCAAGTAATGAATTTTCATGGAATTATGAGTAAGACAATGGCAAGAATGAATAAAATCATCACTCAAGATAGTCAACAAGTTTTCAAGGAAAGAATGACATCTTTTATTACAAGTGTCAAGAAATGGGTCATATTACAAAGTTTTGTAATATCTTAATCAGGAGACCAAATGATCAAGTACATAATCATGAAAACTCAAGATAATAAGGTATGTACAATATAAGAAACATCATTTTTTTGAATTATCATGTGAGAGGTCACATATCAAGGTTTTGCAAGAATGATCAGTATTCTACTTCAAAGATTATCTATCTTATCTTGAAGAGGAGTCATAATAAATGAAGGCCTAAATAGGTAAATGAAAAACAACCTCATAGTGGATTATTTTCCATATCAGAATAAGGAACAAGTTCAAGTATCAATAAACAATACTTATCTTCCCAAATGGAAAAAGAAATCATGCATGATCCTGAGATAAAAGAAAAAAATAAGGTTAAAAACTCATTCAAAGACAATTTAAAGATGAGGAAGGACTACAAGTCAAGTAAGAGCATGGGGATAGGGGATTATCCTAAGTTTTATGATATTTATTCCCTCTATGACAAGTGGGTGTCTATACATATGCTTCTTAGGATAAATTTATCATGTGTGGAAGATAGTGTATGTGCTCTAGGTAATGATCAAAATGCCAAATCAGTACAAAGGTGTGTTTTCTACAGTTTGATAATATGCAAGGTATGTATTGACTAAGGGGGATTATGTGTGAGATGTTTTTATAAGTATGTTTATAGAATATATGTAATGAGATGGATCTTGATGTTAAGGGGAGCTTTCTAAGATTTGTGAACAGTTTGATAGGTACAAGAATTGAAGAAGTCCAAATTTAGATTGGTGCATGTCAAAGGGGGATAAATTGACTCATTTTCTTGAATGTATGTAAGTATATTGAGCATATTTAATAGTATTTGAATACAAACATGATGTTGAGAAATGATTGTTGGGATGTTGAGGAAGAGATCCTTTTTCATTAATGTCAAAGGGGGAGAAAGATAAAAATGAAGGGTTTTAAATAAAGTCATTCTAAGGGTGTTTTGTTATCAATAAAAAAGGGGAGATTATTGAGAACTGTCATTGATGTCAAAGGGAGCATGATTCATAGTGCATTAATAAAAAAGTGATTATATTGATAGTTTGGAGAATATATGGCATATGTGCTAATCAATAAGGATAAATAAGAGGCTATGAGGGATCCATAGATATATTGATGAAGCTCTAGTGTGTCACTTGATCATTTATAAAGATAAACATGCATATTCTATCCTAAGAGAAGCTAAAATGTCACTACATGTCATACAAACATGTATGATCCATCAAGTTTTTGAATTTATTTTAGGTAATCATAAAGTCAATAGTGCTAAAAAAATTTCATGGTGATGTTTTCTATAGTGCCAAGAAGGTACCCTAAAGATTTAGGATATTGTAGTGTTTTATATATCAAGATATAAATCTTCTAAGTTGCTATAGCAGATTTTGATGGGCAAGAGACCATCAAGTTTAACCAAGTTGAAGTGTGAGGTTAAATAGTTAGTATATCTAATGGTGTGCATTAAATCATAGATATTGATCTAATAGTGTGCATAAAAGTCAATATGTCAAAGAATTAACATGTTAGTGACATGTGTAACATTCATGGAGCTTAGACATAAGGTTAAAAATGATCATATGATCATGTAGTTAGAAGATCGATAGAGCAGGTCGAATCAAAGAGTCAATGTGTGTAGAAGGTATGGGGGAATACCAAGTGGCACAATCATGGGACCTCAAATTGAAGATCAATGGTGAGTGTTGTAAGATAATGTCTAGAATAATATATAGACATTGACAGTGTGTATTTTCTCAATGTTTCTAGGTTTCATGAGATGAGGTCAACATGTCAAATGTTTAATAATTACTCAGTGACCATTAGAATTTGAATATTTAAATTTTTGAGGAAGAACCAGTCTATAATTTTTTGAATATAAATTTTGATATATGCATAATTTGATCATGGTGTTAAAGGCAAAGTTGTAGAGGACTTAAAGGCACATCTAAAAAACTTAGTTATAAGGTTTGAATGTCTATATAATAAAAGTTATGGATCTTAAAAGTTGGCTATTTGTTCATTCATGGTGTTATATTATACATAATGTTAATTGATAAAATTATGTGTTAGTAAAAGAATGTTTTGGTGGTTTTAATGACTTACAGATGTCTTAGAGATAATATGGAGTAGACCCATGTAAAATAAAGTGATATTACATTCCTAATTTTCTTGTTGAAGTGCTAAATGGGTGAATATGTCTCCATGAGACCTATAAAGGCTAATAAGGCCTAATTAAAAGGTGTAGTTGCTTAAGTGTGACCCATGGATGCTATGGGTGACTTGTGAGGATGGTATTGACCCTTGTGTTATCTTTTTATATGTATTAATGGTTAAGACAAGTGTTATGGCTGACCTAGATGGTGATATTCATAAAGACTTTATAAATAGTGGAGACCAAGGAAATGGTTTATAGACTCTAATGTGCATATGTTGAGAAAATAGAAGATAGAGGTGAAGGAAAGAGATAAAACAAAGTATGCTTAGTGGATGGACTAAAGTACAAAATTGATTGAGGATGATTAAAGAAGATTAGATATATCCAAAAGGATTTTTTGGATGCATTGCTTGTATGATCATGTTTGTGAGTGTGTAATGAGTTGAAATAAAGGATTTATAATTATGTATCCAATCAGAATGGTTTGCAATTAGAATTATGGAGTTGTTGATTCAACAAGTTGTTGTGTGGATGCTTAACATATAGAACAAGTGAGTGCTTGTTCATCCTTAGGGGTGGGTGATCCTTATGAAGTGGGTACTTCATTAAAAGGTATCATTTTTATGGTCATCTTATAAGATAAATAGTCCATGTGTTTGTAGGCTTGAGAGTGGGTTTTATTACCCAAGAGGGTTTCCCATGTATATCTTGTGTTATGTGTGTGATCTTGCATCATCTTACTTATTCATTTTTATGAAAGTCTTGTATGATTTATGAATGCTTGTGGTCATCGATTAAGAATTTTAAAGGATTATAATTGAGGTTTAAAATATCTTGCATCACTGATTCACCCCCCCCCCCCAACCTCCAACATCTAGGTTAATGATGATCCTTTCTTTGTTAATGGCATGTCTTAAGAGCTTACCCTCAATAACTCTAAATATGATCTTCTTTGGGTTCAGTGAGATGCCTAAACTTTTGTATCTTTTGAAGATTGACTACAGATGGCCTACTTGGTCATTTATAACATCTTAAGATCATCCACATAGATGATTATACATTTATTTGTTAATCCTTTAAATACATGATCCATGGCTTGATACAAGGTGTTTTCTACATTTATTAGGCCAAAAGTCATTATTTTATACTTGCAAGTACCCCAATTCATAGTAAATGTAATCTTAATTATATCCTATGATTATAACAACACCTGGTTATAGCCTAAAAATCCAATGGCTCCTTGATGTCAATTTCATTCTATTGGAGATTTTGTAATGATGTTGTTATAGAGATATCAATGATTTCATGGTGATTTCATGGAAATATCTTGGTGAGTGGATGTAGTGCTCTGATAGCCTAAGTGACAATGATAAAGTGTGCATTATGATTGACAAAGTGTGCTTGAAGTAGGCTTGGTTGATCTTTAGTGTTTGACTATTCAAAAATGATTAAGGATGAGCTTAAAGTATTGAGAATGTGAAATGGGTCCTATTAGAGGTCCATGGTGGTTATATATCTTGTGTGTATAAGTGGAATCATCTAGTATTCCATAGTTTTCATCTAGACACTTTGGGTCTAGTGGAAAAAAAAAATGAGTGGGTAGTTTGTTGATGTCACCATTGCCACGTGAAAGTGAGTGAAGGGGAGTTGTTCATATGTTTTTGATAACATTAGTACATAGTTGTTATATGTTATATCTCAATTCATACATCAAAGTGCATTTAAAGATATAAGGGTGAAAATCTGGCTTCTCAAACATAATTCACTAAGTTCCCATACTTAGCTAGATTCTAGATTTGTAAAGTTTAAGAAGAGTCGATTAAGAATTTTGATGGTGTAATATATCACACATGTGGATTTTTAAAGGAGAGATGATTATATGGGTTTATTTAGTTTTGGAATTAGTTTATTTGAACTAAAATTTAGATCATGTGATGAAGCACATTGAAATTTATGCATATGCAAAGTTGGGCTCCCAAGCTATTTGACTGTGTTTTTCCATAGCCAAATTTTCATAAGGAAAAAATAAGAAGGTGAGAATTTTTATGATGCTATATCTTGCACATGTGAATGTATCAAGAGAAATTTATCATATGGGTTTCTTCAGTTTTGAGCATAGATGATTTGTGCTAAATTAGAGATCATGCATTGAAGTGCAGTAAAAGTTATGCATCCTCAAAGTTTTGACATAGTTATCTCTGTGAAAAATTTTTTTGAGAAGGAATTTTAATGACATTATATCTCACACATGTGATCGATCCAAGAGTAGTACATCACATGGTTAGATTTTCCTAGGTGAGGAGATCATCCAGTCCAAATTTGAGATCATACATCAAAGTGTAGAATAATATATTAAAGATGTAATGACTAATTAGTCATGTTTAAAGGGTCCCCATACTTTTTAATTTATACACAAGTTAAATTTCAAGAAAGATTGATGGTACATGTTTCTCCAAGAAGTCAAGAAATAGTGAGATGAGAATAGGTGCATGATGTTTAACAATTGAGCAAAGGTATATGATAATGATCCAATGATGAGTGGGTAATTATATAGATTTATTTAATGATTAACATGGATCATTAAAGACCTATTTGATCTATAGATATCAATAGAGCATATGGAGTCAACATTATAAGATTGTACGAGATGAGGTCAACATGACTAAGGCTTGATGTCTAAGTATTGGAATTAAAGATTAGAATGGATTGATGGTACATATTCAATATAAGATGAGAGGACATGATATTTTAATATTATCTTTGAAGGTTAATGGTGATTATTGTTATTCAAATATTTGAATTTAACATAGGAAAAACTAGAACTATATAATTTTTTCATATCTTTAGATAGAAGCTAAATTTGTTAGTGCTATAAAAATCAAAGATGAAGAGGAATCCATGGTGCATATAATTAAGATAATTTTAAGATATATAAATGAGTACAATAAAATATATAGAGCCTAGAATTTTACTGTGTGTTTGTGCTTAATTTGTATGTGACCCAAGAAGGATATTTGAGCTTGTGTTGATACTATTTCAATGTCTCAAAAATAATTAGATATTAGATCATGTTTTAGTCTTCATGAGGATGTTCTATTCATATTTTAGAATTATGATCAATCTATCATGAGTATGAACAATGCTTAATAAGTTGACTATATGTTTGGTATGGTGTTCCTATGTATAAGGTCTTTGTTTGAGTTGATTGAGTATACACTGATTTGATCTAATATGACTGTGATATGTTGAGGATGTCTAAGGGACCATAAATATTGGATCCATGTATTTTAAATTGGTCCTATGTTCTTGTTTTTCTCAAGGGTGTGTTAAAAGGGTGAATGTGTTCACATGAGACCTATAAGGGCTACAAAGGCCATATTAAAAGGTGTAGTTCCTTAAGGGTGACACATAGATGATATGACCAACATAGATAATTTAAGCCATTTAATAATTTTAAATATGTCTTAAGGGATAAGACATGCCTAATGTCTAACCAAGGTGTTGATTATCAATATTGCACTATAAATAGTGAAATCAAAGTTGGTGATTCTATACTTGTAAGCAAGAGACTTGGGAGAATTTGGAGAGAGAATTGTGTGTGTTTTGTGGATCAAAGGAGGATTAGAGTGGTTTGAGGATGAATTGAAGAGAAAAATATATTGAATACTATTTTTATGACCTATTGGTCATAATTCTTTTGGTAGGTTAGTGTGCTTGTTGTTTGAGTGTGAGCGAAGGTCAATAGTGATAATTAGAGGTGCATCATCATGTGTTTAAGAAATAAGTATAAATATAGATGTGTTCATAGTTGTTTTTTGTGTAATATTAGCATATAAGGTGGTTATATCCTCCTTACAAGGTAAAAATTAATAAAAAGTCTAGTTATTGTAGCTCAGCTAAACAAGTTTGCTCGAACCTTACGGGATTGCAGTTATTTGATCATTTGTAGATGGTATAAATTAGATCTTGTTATTATAGGATAGTATTCTAGTTTTAGGTTGTAGTGGGTTTTATTCCCTAAAAGGGTTTCCCATGTATGTCATGTGTTATGTGATTCATCTTGCATTATCTCTCTTGCTCATTGATATAAATATTATGTAATACTTGTGGTAACTGATTAAGTGTTTGTAAATATTAGAATTGAAAATGGATTATTTGGGCTCACTAATTTTACCCCCATCTCATTAATTGTACCTCTAACAATTGGTATCAATGCAACTCTTTTGGAAAAGGATTAACATCTTGAAGGTGATACAAGGTATAATATGGGTAATCATTAAGGAGGTCTCTCTACTAAGAAAGCATTGATGTTTAATGGATCTAATTATGCTTTTTGGAGTGTAAGGATGAGGACATACATTATGTCCCTAGGGTTTGATGTATGTATGTCTATTCTAGATGGTTATATTGCTCCTATTACTCCTCCATCTAGTGCTATAGATAAAAATTTATTTGATAACAATTCTAAGACATTGAATGCTATCACTTATAGTATTTTAGAGATTGAATACACCAAGGTAATCTATTATACATATGATAAAGAGATGGGAAAAAATGAAGATAATTTTTGAAGGAGATTCAAAGGTCAAGCTTGCTAAGTTGTAGACTCACAGAAGGAAATTTGAAAGTTTCAAGATGAAGGAAGAATATTGTGTGGCATCCTTTTTGCAAAGAGTTGATGAGACTATAAATTTCATCAAAGGCCTTGGAGAGAATATTGAAGAGGTAAGTGTAGTCCAAAAGGTATTAAGGTCTTATCTTTCAATTTTAATCCAAAGCATATTCTATAGAAGAGAGTCATGATATTACTAAGTTGAATATGGATCAATTACATGTCACACTTACTACATATGAGATGAGAATAAATGATGATATAACACTAAAGAAGTAAGTTATATTCAAGATAGAGATGAAGCCTAAGAATAATTTGCAAGGTAATAAATCCAAATAATATGACATATCTGACATTGATAAGGATGAATTGATTGCTTTGATTACTAGGAAATTAAACACATGATTATGGAAATATAAGGGTAAACTACCCTTCAAATGTTTCAACTCTAGAGAGATAGGGCATTTTTATAGAAAGTTCCCTCATAAGCATGAGAATAATATTGATGAAAAACATGGTGAAGGCCAAGATGAAGGCAAGAATACATACATGATGAAAGGATTTATAAAGTATAGCAACAAGAAGAAGTCCTTCAAGAATAAGAAGATCCTTTACACTAAAGAAGATTGCAGTTCATCAGATGAGAGTGTAGATAGTGACTTAGAAAGTGATCATGAAGATGATGGTCCTACTAAATATGAAGATCTATTCATGGCTGAGGAAGGAAGTTACTCACATCAAAATGAGTCTACTTGGAGTGATTCAAATAATGATGAAGATGAAGTGGATTGTGAGACTATTTTGATGAATGCTCTTGAAGAACTGAAGATTGAGAAGAAGATCAATAAAAAGATGAAATATAAGCTCAAGGACTATGATGAGAAATTTAGTGTATTTGAGTCAAGATTGAATTAATATGCCAAGGAGCATGAAGATATGATCAAGCATCTTAGTTTTTAATTGAAAAGTATATCAACAAGCCTAAAAGCTAAAGACTATGAATGTTCAAGGTATGTTTCTAAAAATAAGTCTTTGAAATCTAAGTTAGAAAAGATATCTAGAAAGGTGAAGTCATTTGTGGGATTTGAAAAGAGCTCATGTGATCTAGACAAAATTATAAGTGGTCGAAATCATGTTATTGATAGAATTGGTCTTGGATATGAAGAACAAAATAATGTTACTCAAGGCAAGATGAATACTAATTTAAAGCAAGATAATCTAAATTCAAAGAAAAATCATCAGATAAAGAATGAAGGTGATGCAAGAATGAAGACAAATCAGATTAGATATCCAAATGCCATGAGGTATATAAGATTTAATGGTTACTATTACACATGTAATCAATTTTGTCATAGGGCTAGAGAATGCAAGAGACCTATTAGAAATGAGTTTGCATAGAACTATGATGAGGGGCATCATTCAAAATGTATGAAAAGAGTTAAGTGATTTAATTTTCATGAAATAAGACATGTTGCAAAAGAAATTCCAAATAACATATGGTAAGACATGTTTTTTGCAAAAGGTATGGTGTCTTAGAATTGTGAACAAAGAGGTCATATTTCTAGGTTCTACAAGCAATGGTATATAAGTCAGAATAGGTTTAATCAAGCTCCTAGATTGCAAGGAAGAAGGCATGTTAACACATAGAATCCAAAGGGAAAGAGTGTGAATCATGATAAAACTATAGGTCCAAATAATTTATTTTCTAGGGTGGAGAATGATTTACAAGTTGAAGAGTACCAAGAGGTCTCTTTGTCTGCTCATGTTGAGAATGAAGAGATCAAGCTCAAGGAGAAGACCAAGATATTGTTTGATGATAATCTTGAGGTATGTATGGATATAAGTGAACATCATTCTATTTTTTAGAATGTATCATGTAAATAACATCAATTTCTTATGCCTAATATTGAAGTTCCAAGATGCAAGGAAGATTCTTCAGATGAAAAGGTATGTTATGAATCTATGTTGTCTCCATATGTTATCAATCCAATCATAGAAGAAAAGGAGAATGTTGTAATGTATGATGAAGTTGTGTATCCTAAGCTAAAGAAGGAGAACAAGATGAACTATAAGTATCAAAATCCTAAGGAGGAGAAGGAATATGAAGAGTTGTGGGCAACTCCTAGTTTTACACCATGGTAAAGTATAATGGTGTAGAGGATGTCTTTATCTATGATTCTTAAGAGACTCATTTAAGTGGGGAAGAAAGTTTGTGTGCTCAATATGATAATGTCAATCAAATAAGGTCTTTGGTTAAAGGAGAGCAACAAGTTCATGAGCATGTTTCAGAAGTTTATGAAGGAGATGTAGTATAGAGTTAGAATGGGTGGTTCCAGGTGGCTTAATGTGATTAATGAAAATTTCAAGAAGTTTTTGATGCTTTGTGATGTGTTACAGGTGTTTTTTTGATCTGAAAGGTATGCATTATTCTAATTTAAGTTTTTTTTAGTTCTATCAATTTTATTAGTTTTTGTCTTAAGAGCAAGCATGCTGAAAATGGGTAATAGGAAGTATTTGTTACCAAATGTGTTAAGGATAAAATTTTGGTTTATAAGTGTGTGATGGGTGTTTCCAAGTGTGCAATAAGTTTTAGAGATGTGCATTGACTAGAAGGATGTTTGTTGACTTTGTTTGTTTTGAGATTCTAGGGTTCGGATCTATGATATAAAAGTGGTTTTCCTTGTGATTTAAGGTTTGAGGATTATTAATATGTTTAATTATATAAATGGGTGGTCAAATAAATCTTAAAAATAATTAAAGGTTTGTGGTTGTCAAATTATACAAGTTTTTGTCATGTTGGAGGCCTAATTGGATAGTTGGTTTGTGAAGGAAGTATATTACATAAGATGAGATAGTTTTTAAAAATTGGTTAAATTGAGGGGGTATATGAGATTGATCTAAATATGAAGTTTCAGGTCTTTAAGATGATTATACTAAAAATTATGGGCTCTACAAGTTTGAGATACAGTTACAAGGAGGCTAAATAGTCCTAGTTTGAAGAAGAGTGATTTTTGCGCACTTTCTCCAAAATAGAAAGGTATGTTTGTTTCAAGAAGAACTATAAATTTATTTAAGTGCATGTTTTTTATTTGGTGAGTGTCATGAAGTTATATTGATGATTATTATAGTAGCTGGAAAGAGTAGGATAATAAGCATGTATGGTGGTTCTTCATGGTGTGTGGAGATTTGAAGATGTTCAAAATGTGAATTGGACCAAAGATCTAAGGGGAAGTAACTCTTATATGTTCCTTGGTGAATTTAATCAAATTTAAATTCATTTGTGTGTTCTTTCTTCATTGCTTGCAGTACTTGGTTGAAGAGAGTGTTAGCATGGAACAAGGGGATGTTGTCAAGGAAAGAAGAGGTAGGCTAAAGGTAATGGGGAATGTGTAATATATTTCTAAGATGGTATAATCCTGATTGGTAGTATTTTTAGGTCCTTAGGATTATTTTTTTCCCACTTTGTCAATGTGTCAAAGGTGGAAAAAGTTCGTATTGTGGGAATACTTGAAGAGAGATAAGGTGAGTTGCATATTTCTATAAATGATGGTTGTTGACATCAATTATAAAAATGGATATTGTTGGATAGTTTTCAATGATGTTGTTCGAGAGTTATTAATGATGTCATGGTGATGTCATAAAGGTATCCTAGTGAGTGGATGGAGTGCTTTGATAGCCTTAGTGATAATGACAAAGTGTGCTTAAAGTAAGATTGGTTGATCTTTAGTGTTTAACTATTCATATATGGTTAGGGATGAGTATAAAGCATTAAGAATGTGTAAGGGGTCATATAATAGGTCCATGGTGGTTATAGAGCTTGTGTTAATAAGTGTAATTCATCTGATAGTCCATAGTTTTCATCTAGACACTTTGGATCTAGTGGTAGAAAATATGAGTAGGTAGTTTATTGATGTCACCATTGCCACATGGAAGTGAGTCAAGGGGAGTTGGTCATATGGTTATGATCACATTAGTCCCTAAATATTATGTGCTAGATCTCAAGTCATGCATTGAAGTGCAGCCAAATATATGAGGGTGAAAAGTTGGATTCTCAAATAAAACTCACAAAGTTCCCATACTTAGCCAAATTTGCAAAGAGTTCAAGAAGAGCCAAGTAATAATTTTGATGGTGGCATATCTCATACATGTGGAGATTTCAAGGAGAGGTGATCATATGGGTTTTTTCAGTTTTGGACCTAGTTTATTTACATTAAAATTTAGATCATGTAATTAAGCATGCCAAAATTTATGCATATGCAAAGTTGGGCTCCTAAGTAGTTTGATTGTGTTTTTCCATAGTTTGCCAAATTTACATTAGGCAAGAAAGAGCTGAGTGATAATTTTGATGATGTTATATCTTGCTTGTGTAAATTTTTCTAAACAAATTAATCATATGGGTTTGTTTAGTTTTGAGCATAGATGATTTTCACTAAATTTAAGATCATACACTGAAGCACAATAAAAGCTATGCACGCTCAAAGTTGGTCTCTTAAGCAGGATTTGACATAGTTGGCTTTGTGATAGAAGTTTTTGAGAAGTCATTTTATTGACATTATAACTTACACATTTGAGGGATATGGGAGAAGTGTGCCAAATGGTTGTGTTCTCCTAGGTGAAGAGATCATCTGGTCCAAATTTGAGATCATGTATTGAAGTGTATAATAAGGTATTAAGGATAAAAAATGGCTAATTAAGCATATTTAAAGCCCCCCCCCCCCATAGTCAAATATGAACAAGTTAAATTTTGATCAAGATTAATGATGTGAATTACTCTAAGGAGTTAGGAAGTAGTGAGATGAGGATAGGTGCATGATAATAACTGAGCAAAGATATAAGATAATGATCTAATGGTGAGTGGGTGTTCATATAGATTGAGCAAATGGTGAGTGTTGATCATTAAAGACCTAGTTTATCCATAGAGATCAATAGAACATATGGAGTCAATATTATAATATTTCATGAGATGACATTAATGTGACTAAGGTTTAACATCTGAGCATTTCCACCTATGCATTAAAGATTGGAAGATATTGATGGTGTGTATTTAATCTGAGCAAAGAGGACATGAGATTTGAGCATTATGTTTGAAGGTTAATTATGACTATTGTAATTAAAATATTTGAATTTAACATAGGAAAAACTAGAGCTTTATATTTTATTCATATTTTTCAATAGAAGTTGAATTTTCTAGTGATATAAAAAGAAAATATGAAGAGGACTCCATAACACATCTAATAAACCTGATTCAAATATATATAAGTGAGTATAATCAAAGATATTGAGCGTAGAAGTTGACTATGTGTTCATGCTTATTCTGCAAGTGACTTGAGAAGGATATTTGATATATTTTTTATATTGTTTCAATGTCTTATGATGAATTAGCTATAGAATCATGTTTTAAACTCCATGAGGATGCTCTATGTAGATTTTTTAAATATAATCAATCTATTTTGAGTGTGAAAAATGATTAATAAGTTGATTGTATGTTGGGTAATGTGTTCTTGTGTATAAGGCCTCTATCTGAGTTGATTGAGCATACATAGAGGTGATTTAAGATGACTATGATATTTTTAATATGTTGAAGGGGACATAAGGAGTGGACCCATTTATTTTAAATTTGTCTTATGTTCTTGTTTTTTCAAGGGTAAGCTAAAAGCCTAAGTGCATTCACATGATACCTACAAGGGTTACAACGGCCTTATTAAAAGGTGTAGTTCCTTAAGGGTGACCCATAAATGATATGTCTATCCTATGAAGATTATTTTGAGTTGTGTATTTTTTTGAAACATACCTTACAGGCTAAGACATGCCTAATGGTAGACCAAGGTGTTGATTATCAAGATTACTCTATAAATAGTGAAATCAAAGTTGGTGATTTATAAACTTGTGAGCAGGAGACTTAGGAGAATTTGGAGAGAGGCTTGTGTGTGTTTTGTGGAGATAAGGAGGGGTAAAGTTCACTTAGGATGCATTGAATAATAAAATATATTGAGGACTATTTGTATGATCTGTTAGTCATAATTCTATTGGTAGGCTAGTGTTCTTATTATTTGAATGTGAGCAAAGGTAAAGAGTGATAATCATAGGTCAATCATAAGGTGTTAAATACATCAGTGCAAATGTGGATGTGTTCATATGTGTTATTATGGAATCTCAACATATAAGGTGGTTGCAACCTCCTTGTAAGGTGAAACTTGCTAAAAAGTCTTGTTGTTGTAGCTTAGCTATATAGGTGTTGAATCACCTTGTGGGATTGTAGTCTCACTAAATAGGGATTGTACTTCCTTGATAATTTATAGATGGTCTATATTGGATATTTTTATAATAGGATAGTAGTCCAATTTTAGGTTATAATTGGTTTTATTCCCCAAGAGTGTTTCCCATGTATGTCATGTGTTATGTGATTCATCTTGCATTGTCTTTCTTTCTCATTGATATGAATATTGTGTATGCTTCATAAAAGCTTGTGGTAATTGATTAAGTGTTTGTAAAGATAAAAATTCAAGTCATATTATTTGGGATCATTGGTTCACCCCCTTCTTATTAATTTTACCTATAACACATTCGACCAGTTGTTCATCCGTAATGTGTTGCTAAAATTATCGTAGTTATTAAACCTAACAGCCAAATTTGATGTTATGATTCTAAAAACTTAAAAAAAGCATATCCTAAGGATTATTTTCCTATATACATCATATATATTATATTGGAATCCATATTAGGATACAAAATGATCTCTTTTATGGGTGGATTCATTGATTATAATCAAATAAAGATCATTGAGGAAGACCAAGAAAAAATTTATTTCACCACACCATGGTGCACTATTTGTATATAGTCATGAATTTTAGATTAAAAAAATATAAGAGATATATACCAATGAATAATGACCCATATATTTCATGATATTTTTTTATTGAGGTTAAAGGGGGGATTTTTTTGAGCTAGGGTCCCCAAACCTTAGGAGTACATCAAAAATAAAGGACTAGAAACAAAAGAAGCATCCTAGAAGGGAGACATAGTTAATAGAAAAAAATGATAAACCACTCTCACATAGCCCAATAAATAAAAATTAAACCATACTTCTCGATGCATCTTCCCAATAAGCATTCATGTTTCTAAGATTTGTGTCAATTTTCCTAATGATGTCTTCATAGTATAAGTTAGAATTGTGAATTTCATTTCTATATTAGCCCTTTGTCTCATTTCCCTTACCTACATAGCTGGGATTGAATAGCTCTTTAAGGCGATCACAAATATTTTCCATATTTTATAGACCTTCATTCATATCCACTTTACTAAAATTTATAATAAAATTGAGTTTGTTTTGAAGATATTCATTGGCATGCTTGATTAGATCAACTATGAAACTAAGTCTTTGGATATACAAGTCCTCTTTCTTATCCATCCACAATTTAGATAACTTATAATTTTCCTATTGTAGGTTGTTCATCTTGTTTTTGATGCTTGACATTTCCCTCATGAACCATCTCATCAGGGACTTTTCTAACTCATGTTCTTTAGATACAATATCATTGTTATCCCTATTATTTAGTAATTTTTAATTTGATTATATTCCTTATTTTTATCTTTTTGGCAATGCTTCTCCACATCTTTCTCAATGTTTTTAGTAATATTCTTTTTATTTTGGTTTTCAGTCTTTATTTCAGTGGTCCTCTGAGTATTATAGTCATCCTTCTTATTGAAATCCTATTCATTATATTTTTCATGATATTTTTCATAAGATAGTTGAATATTATGTTGATGGATTGCTTAAAAAATCATAAGGGAAACATCACCATGTAGAAAATTTATGATAAATTTTTGAAAGATTGAGAAAGTACAATGTATGATGAGATACTAAGAAATGCATATTTGGGGTTTTATTTGGTAAACTATTAGGATTAATAATATCCTAGCACAACATCAATGTTAACCCAAATAAAGTCAAATCTATAATAGACATGCCTCCTCCTACCAATTTAAAGAAACCTTGCTCCCTACAATGAAAGATCTAGGGAATATGACACTTTTTAATATAACTAGCAAATAAGACTCAATCATTCAGTAGATTACTTAAGAAGGATACAAAATTTTAATGGGATATCATATGTTAAGAACTATTTAACAAACTCAAATAGTACTTATTAAACCCACCTATACTAATTCCACCAACACCTATTAAATCACTACTCCTTTACCTCTCAATAAAAAATCATGCACTTAATATAGTCTTGGCATAACATGATAATCAACATAAAGAGTGATTTATTTAATACATTAGTTGTACACTTGTATTCACTAAAATATTAATGAAATTATCCAAAAATAGAAAAAAAAATTGGCACTTGTATTCCCTACTCAAAATTTATATCACTATATGATTAACAATGAGACAAATTATTACATAATTTGATCCTTTAAAATTTTTAATGCCAAAACCATATATCTCAGGCTATATTGAAAAATGGGTCATGTTAATCACAAAATTTGACCTAAGGATTATGTTAAAAAAATAGTAAAGGGCCATATAATTACAAATCAATCGGTAGCAGCCCCATTATTAGACACAAATCCTATCAATGATGATTTTAACAATGACTTCATAGCATATAATACCACTCTTGACACATGGACACTACTATTCGATTGTTCTATATGTGCATCTAATACTATGGTAGGAATTATTTTAATCAACCCATTTGGGCACACAATACCCCTCGATTATAGACTTAGTTTTTCATATACAAACAATATCATAAAATATGAGGCCCTTATCCTTAGCCCTCAAACATCTCAGGCTCTCTAAATTAAATCAATTAAGGTTTAAAAAGATTCACAATTAATTTTCAATCAGGTTAAAGATGTCTACCAAACCAAAGAATAACACCTCATTCCCTACAATAATATGGTTCAATGTCTAAAAACTGAATTTAAAAACTTCTCTATTTAAAACATTCCATGTAAAGAGAATCATCATGTTGATGCAATAGCCAATACAACACCATTGATCCCTATTGGTAAACATGAATATCAAGCTATCTTCATTATAAAATAGTTATATTATCCATCAATGTTTGATGCCAACCTCATATCTCTTATGGTTCTAGTCACCATGCATAGTACAACAAAGTCTGATTGGTTTTTAGATATATACAAGTTTCTACATAATTTATTACACTAAACACATTCATAAGGAATCATAAGCACAAATTATAATGAAATTCTCTCTGATATGTCATTATCAATGGGGAATTATTAAAATGATCTTTTGAAGGACACTTACTTTGATGTCTAATATCTAAGGTTAAGTTGGACATTAGACATGCATGATAGTGACTTCAATGGCCATTTTAGTGGTAAAGCTATGTCACACAAATTACTTAGACAAGGTACTATTGTCCAACCATATAAAAATAATCTCAATAATATGCCAAGTTATGCAACAAATTTCAATTCCATGGAAACCTACACCATGTCCCTTTTCATCAATTACAACCCATAATATCCCCAAGTCCATTCATGTTATGGGGTTTTAATCTAATTGGTAAGATAAATTTAGAATCCATAAGAGGTCATAGATTCATTATCATAATTACAAGTTATTTTTAAAATTGGGTGGAGGCTATTCCATTACAATACACAAATGGAGAGGATATATGTTATTTTCTTATAACCAACATTATTTCCCATTTCAGTGTCCCAACAACCATCATTATAAATAGTGGAACTTCTTTTAAGAATAAAATAGTGAAGAAAGTTTGTGATAAATATAATATCTAGCACACATTCTCTATTCCATACTACCCACAGGGTAATATTCAAGTAGAAGCTACAAATAATAAAATTAATAGTATCTTTATAAAAATAGTTACCAAATTTGGTGATAATTAGCATAATCATCTCATATATTTACTATGGGCCTACTGCACTAATATTTTCACACCAATAGGAACTACTCATTCACTAGTATATGGCATAGAAGTAGTTATCCCAATGGAACTAGAAATAACTTCCTTATGGTTATCCTTAAAAGGGGTTATTAAAAATTATCAATATATAGAAATACGTTTCCATGAATTAGAACCATTGGATAATATATGAATCCAATCCATATAACATATTAGAGCATATCAAAAATGAATCTAGCAAGCCTACAATAGTCATGTTCATAGTGGATAATTCAAAGTCAATAATTTGGTTTTAAAAGAAAATAATAGAAATGTTAATGTCAAATAAGATCAAAAATTAAAATTTAAACCAAACTAGATTAGCCCATATTTAGTCACATAAAATCTTAGAACCAAAGTATAACCTGTAGCTTCACTTGATGGCAAGGTAATCAAAAACCCATTGAACATTGTGTATCCAAGGAGATTTTATATATAAAACATTTATTATGTTTCTTGTACATATATTATATCTATAAAATAAAAAATAATATAATATGTAAAAAGACAAAAAAAATATATATATTTACTCAAAAATACAAATTATAGATTATATGCATTTCCATGTTTACATTTCCTATACTTTCCAAGCACTACATATGCTATCTATCTTAATATATTCAATTTTTATCATGCATAAATTCTTCACTTATTATTTTTGAGTGTTTATAGATACTTAAAAGGCCTATTCACACCACATAGTTCCATATTTACTATTGCCTACCCATTGGGGGCATATACTCTTCATTTGATACATTCACCCATTTGGGGCCATCCTATACATAGTTTTGATTGCCTCGTTACATATTTATAAACTCTACATCATAGATTTAACATTGTTATATCTTAATATTGAACATCCTACACTAAGAATATTTTTTATCACCTATTATTACTTTAGAATTAATTTGTGTACATCTTTGTACCTATACATATTTGTACTACATGTTTATGCATAATTTCATTTCTAGATTTCTTAGTTTATACTTGATTTTGTATCTATTATTTTAAATATATTCAAGGGCATTTGAATACACCATTGCTCATGAAATCTATGCCAAATCCTTTCATTGTATGTATTCTTTGGACATGTGCCCATGTCCTTGTGTGTCCCTTCCTAGTTATGTATGTAGACATTTGAACATGTCCTCCACTCTAGCTCTAGTCTAACTTGCTTATTTTTTATGCATGTGGATATTTGAACATGTCCTTGTATGTCTTATTTTATCATATTTATTGATATGTTCCCGTGTCCCTATATTTTGGCCCATTAACCTACTTTGCATGACTCATGTGTGCTTTATGGATGATTTCATATATGCATCCTAGCCATGACACTTATCTCCTGCTTATTGGAAACTTTAATTTTAGATGCCATGAGGGACCTTGTGCATCTCCCCATCCTTCTTAAGTGTCTTGACAGACATCATGCCCCATCCCACTAGATATATAATCAATTATTACTCAAATTTTATATTCATATACATTGTTATATCTATATTGATAACCTTTTGAATTCTAGATCTAACATATATTGTACATTAAAAACTTATGCTCAAACTATCTTGCATTCTGATGCCATGTAAGCACATTATATTGGTTTATTATGTAGATATTAGATATGCTCCAACTAACACACTTTTTTTCAAAGATTTTTATTTTAAGGATAGTTCTTGCATAGATTCAACAACTTCCCAAAAAATATAGGCACTCATAGAGGTTTGTCATAGAGATGAGTCTATTTGAATGCACTTAGAGTAGAGTTTCTAACACATGCATAAAATATAGAAATTAGTTTTAGGAAAACATAGTGGAAAACAATCACATAAAGACTAGCTTAAGTTTCAAAAAAATCAATACAGTTGGACATTAGTGCCCGAAATGGGACACTAGTGCCACCATTACTACTATCTAGTATATGGTGCTACTATCTAGTATCCTCAATTTTAATAAATTCTAGATTAGATATAAAAATATAGTAGTTACAATCTAGGTTTGTACATATTTAGTTATAGATTACTAGTTTTTGCTCAGTTTAGCATAGATTCATACTAGTTTGCTTAGATTGGGGTCATCATGGATGACATGATCATTCCCATTTCAATTTTAGATACTCATATACATATTATTACAATTCAATCCAGAGTTGATATACTCAAATATAAAATTTATGGGAATGTGCAAAACACATTATTTTTGTATGGTCACATATGCACCATTTGATTAGATGTAGTGACGAACTCCATGTCATTCAATACATTATACACACTAGACACCATGTTCCAATTTATACACCAGATTGATGCCTTAATCCATCTATAGAAGTTGGCATTCTAGAGTAGCCTAGAATCACCTAACATTCTCGAGTGGCCTAGAGACATTTTACATTTTTAAGTTTCTTAATGGGCCAAAGCCATATTATATAGTTTCAATTACATCATATGGTTTCAATTACAATTGAATCTACTACACATGGGTATTTAAGATGGATTCATAGTCTATTTAAGTTCATGATCCACCTACATGAAACGGTTGGACACATGATCAGTCCAATCTAAGTTATTCACAAGTCATGATCCACCAAAAAAGGGTGGACAACAATGGATTCAAACATAGATTGAGTTATTGTGCCACCCATACATGGGTATTGAGCAAGTCATCATCTTAGTCCAAGTTATTCAATAATTTTATCACTATCTACATGTATTCACATAGGTTGTCACTAGGTTTATACATTGGTTTATGTACCTGGTGAGGTGTATTCTATCATTTCCTCTCTCTTATCTCTTTACTCAATTTGTAATTCCTTTTGATATCTCTTAAGTAAGGACTGATCTATGCACATTTTATTTATAGGACATGTAATGGAGAATGCTTCACACACTTAGACCCAAATTCATAGACATGGCCTCATAGGTAAGTTAAGGTATGTTTCTTTTTCCCTCTATAATAGTCATTTCACTTTGATACTTTTATATAATAAAGGGGACATAAATGTAATCATCTAAAAATGAAACTTGAGTGATAAGAGTGATACATGAGACCACCTATCTATAAACTAGCCATAAACATATCTTAGGGACTATTTAGGCACATATCTAACTTTTGTGCATGCCACACACATCCCTAAACATCCCAAAAACAATCATAAACCCTCACTTTATCATCATGGCCACTATTACCTTAGGTTTTTCCACCTAGACATGAACAACATAATTTGGACAGTATCACCAATGGCTCTAGTGTCATAGTTTGGGCACTATTGCCCTTTCCCCACCTTTGGCCACCAATAGATATCTTTTAAAATAAAAAACCACCTAGGGTTCACCTAGACCTTTTTTAAGACCTAAAAAAGAAATATAATAGTATATTATACATGACTTTTATCACATTATTCATTACATGGAAATGAGATGTGATAACATAAATTAACTCAAAAAAAGTTATGTAAAATCAAGGTTATTAATCCTAACTCCACCCTAAATATGCATATAGCCATCTACAACACTGATAATCTCATATTTATGATATTTAAAATCTAAAGTAAAGTCAAATCATTCAATCCAACATTCATACTAGCTTTACTTTCACTTACACCAGCACTTAGGTGGGGAGAACTACATTAGTCTTGAGCCCTCCTTAGATTATAGGTATGTAGGAAAATCTCATCATAATAATGTGTTGAGGATGTATAACCTACCCCACTAACATTGCACTTTGATAATTGTGAAAATAATATGCCCTAATAAATTTTAAATCTAGGGTTTAGAAGTAAAATCAATCAAAATAGGTTATCGATAGGGAATCAAAACTTATGCACACAGGAACAAGTTTGTTAGACTCAAACATTGGTACAATTAGAAGCTTAGAATAGTTTTGCATAGAGGACACTATCACTAAAAGGAGGACATTATCACCATAGAAACTACTATCTAGTTATGCCACTACTATTGAGGAAGGATTTTGATGTCTAAATCCTTTTCATGACACTGAAATTAGCTCATATCCTAGTTTTTTACCTCTATATCCTTTTTCTCAGTCAATTTTTGGCAAAATACTTACATCATTTATTTATAGATTTAAAAAGGTCAAACTAGGTCAATTATATTACAAATAAGTGGATATACTTATTGCATATTTCTACCCTAATTTATGTAATCAACACCTTTAAGAAACCTAAATCTTAAACTCCATAAACCTAAAAATACCAAAGCATTAGATGCCTAAATTTGACAACTTGAGGGGTAATATTTCATTGATGTTGAAAAGATCACCTTCATAGTATTTACTATGTCTATTCTAATTATCAATTGGTGGGATAATTTTAGAACACAACACATAAAGCAGTGAGTTCCAACTAAATCATGGAAATTTTTTGTCAATGCACTGAAGTAGGAATACTACCCTCTCTAACACTTTAAAGATGAATACATCAATTTACAAAAAAAATGTACTAGCATAAAGATTAGATAGTGGAATACTACACTAAATCATTTCATGACTACTCTACATTATTTCAAGGGAACTTAAGTGAACAACATAAGGTCTTGAAATACCTCAGTGGAATTTCACCTTATATCCATGCAAAGATGCATTTCTTGACTTATGAAACTTCGGGGCAAGCATATCATAATTTCAACAAATTTTAAGATGAGGAATAAATGAAGTAGCATACCACCTACTATCTCTCCAAACTGTACCCTTTATATGAGTTGTTTAGGTCTACATTCAAGGTCGAGGCAACATTGGAATAACCCAAGGCTATGGTGATGTATGATTAGGCTAGAACTCTAGATTATGGGGCTAGCTACCTTGGTGCATATATTTGGATAAGTTTACTAAAATATACTAGTTTTTGGGTGAAATGGGATATAGAATACATGAAAATAAACCTAATATATATATTTTGATGCACCAATATCATTCATCTACTCAATTCAACTTATAATAACACTAGTTGACTTGACAAGTAACTGAACAACCATCTTCAAAAGTTCCTATGCAATAGTGTTTCATATGGATGATGTTTTAGGTACTAAAATATGATTTAAATGACAATAAGTTTTATTATAAGGTACTTAATAGTTAGTTTCCACCATAAATTTCATTACATAACACTTCTACACACCACATGACCTATATAAGACACCTTATTAACATCTAGGTGAGGCAAGGATTTACAAATAAAGATAGAAATATCACATATGAAAATAAAAATATCATAAACACACTATATATAAACATGAAATAACTAAAAAAATCTATCTATAAGTCTAAAAGGTTCACAAAGTGCTAATCTAGACAAAGTCTACTTATACCTAGGTGAGGGATACAAACAAAGGCCTTAAAACCTGATGAGGAGATAAAGAGAGGGAAAATTATGTGGATGTGAAGATAATAGGTCATAAATTACCATAAACCACTCATAATTTAGTTATAAATTGTTACAATAGTTCTTCATATGTTTCTCCATGCATTGATGTTCATAAATGGGCCCTTTATGCATTGAGGTGGAGTGGTGGAGGTTGGGTCAGACTTGGTTAACCTTCTTCAAATTATTACTACCAAAAAAAGTTAAATTACTTCTCTCTTGGTATTTATAATGTGTGAATTATATGTAATTAGGCCTCCATGAGGTGTTGAACAACCCATCACCCTTTATGCATGTTGACTAGACTTGAAATTGTCTCTTCCTCCGTAATGGCTATGAGAAGTACCTTGATAACCCCTTAAGAATAAATTATATAGTATAATTTATATACGATCAAAAATTAATCATGTATATAAATCAATGATATATTATATGGGATAGAGCATACCTACACTTTTGATTGGGGAGCATACAATTTTTAAGTAGGAACATGACCAATGTGAGGATCTATTAGACTTGATTAGGTGATAATTATTCCAAAAACACCATGTGAGGTAGGGTTCCAAATCCTACACTCTAACACAATCACACAATAACCCTAAAAGAGTCCTATGATTTAATATTTCACAAATTTAATAATAAGAAAAGTAAATTAAATCTAGTCAACACCAAATCTTATGGCACAAAGTCGGGGTTAGTAAATAAAATCAATCAAAAAATTTATATATAACCTTAAATAAATTAAGTATGAGTAACACTCTAATATATTAAATATGAAGAGTAATATTATTCGATCCAATACTTATGTTACTTATATCTATTAAAAGAGAGGAGAATAAAGAATATACTTACCAAAGTGTGACCCTGTCAAGACTCAATCTCTCCCTTGGCCAATGGGGTTTCAAAAGATGTTATTGTGTTTTTTAAGGATCACTTTGTAAAGCCAAAGCATCCAAGACCTATCCATAAGACTAGATTCTCTAAAATAATAAACATAAGCTAAGTCTACTCAAGTAGAATGGTAGAAGAGCATATTGTTAAAAATTATGATCAAATAATAAATATTGATTACATCTCTTAATAATGATCAAAATGACCTTGTATTCATAGGTGGAACTTACCCTAAAATCATTTGAATATATCAGTTATGCTAGGTTAACCCAATCAACCTAACATGTTTTCAGGGTAACTCACTATGTTTGTGCTAGGTTAGCATGAAGGCTAACAAACTAAAAGAGAGAAAAGGGTCCCTAAATTGTAATAGGTCAAAAAAGTCAACCTAGTATGTTGAATAGGTCAAAAGGGTACAAAAAAGGAACTGAAAGATAGAGAGAGGAAAAATACTAGAATACTATGCAAGGGAGGGAAAATAGCTTAGGGAAAGGTTTTAATGACTATTTTGATTGGTAATAACGTGTCAAAAAGGGATAACAATAATAAAACTCACCAAAGGTCTACCCACCCCCTTCCCAGTATACCCCTTAGGGCATGCACTCAAAGAGATTGAGTATTGATGGGTTCTTTCAAGATGTAAAGCATCAGTATTTGATAAAAGTTAAAAAATATTATGTGTGTACATATGCCCCACTTGAAGCTCATCACGTGTCACTAAGGTGTAACAAGGGTTGGTGCTTTGAGAAAGAACATAACATAAGGACACACACAACACTGATTCTAAAAAAGTTGTAGTATTTTAAAAGCATAAAATAACTAAAAGTAAATGACTGAAAGAGAAACTAATCTAAAAAGGTAAATAATTAAAAAGTAAATATAATGTGTACCTTGACTTATCTTTATTGTAGGATGTTTGTCTGCTATATTGTTAGTTTTGATTATGTAGGTCATAGAGACTGGTTTTGAGAAACTAAAGAATACAAAACTATAGAACAAAATCAAACAAAGGCAAAAAAATCCAAGATCATTGGTGCTATAAGGATGGGACATACTTTGTAAATTTGGCAAGATGGGGTGATAGGTGCTATGTTAGACCAAATGACCAAGTCAAATAATAAGAGTAAATCAGGTAACCAAAAATCCAAGGCTATTAAAGACCAAAAAACTCAAACAAGTTATCCTTAAGTAAGAAATTAAAACTTACCAAATCAAACCAAGGATACATGTCAAATACGATGTAAAAACAAAAACAAAATAAATGGGAAAAAGATGAAACAAACTGGTAAAATAACATTGCTGAGTGAGGAGTAACAAGCCACATCTCACTCAAAAATGGAAAAAGGATGCATAAAATGGAAATCAACATTGATGAGTGAGCAGTAAAAATCCACATCTCACTCAATAATGGAAAAAGGGTACAAACTTAGGTGTTCATAACAACAAGACAATAAAATCATGATAAATGGTAAAACGAATGTAAATTAGGTCTAGTAAATATAAATCATGGTGTAAATAAAAATAAATCCATAGTTATTCAAACATGTTTCAATCTAAGGATAAATAAAATTGAAAAAAAGTAGTGCTATCATTTTTATAAGAGATGAAGAAAAAGGAATTAAAGAAGAAGGGAAAGTAGATTTAGAATCACAATTTTTATATTAAGGGGGGTCAATGAGGATGGAGGGGAGAATGAAGGAAAAACTAAGGTAGAGAGAAATATTTATCAAATTCAAGACACTCAAATTAGGTTTATCAAAACAAGAGGACTCTTAACCTAAAGAAATATGAATAACTTCTCTATCCACACAAGTCTTGGGTAAACAAATGGAGTATATAGATCATCCCATGAAGTCTATATGCATAAAAATTAAAATGGATCTACCTCCCCATGACATGTTCTCTACTCTTCAAGACCCCTTACAGAGTCATTGGTCTAATATGAAGATCGGGTACTTGCATGAGAAAGTAGGTAGCACCATAAAAAAAAAATTAAATTCCCCTATTCCAATCTACTGGCCTAATGTACCCCAAAGGACTTTGGATCTATTTGAAGCCAACTTTGGAGTTTGAGATTTGATTAGATATATGAAATGTGATTGTAATCATGTCTTATGGTGTGAATTTGAATTTTAAGATTAATATGTTGCCTTTTATATATCATTTCCTTTTTTTTCAAATGATTTGGCTTTTAACTTTCTTTTGATGGCTTTTTCTATTCCTTCTCCATATGAATTTAGAAAAATAAACATGGGTTCTAAAGATGGATTTCATTTGAAAACTTGGGACAATGTTACTAAGAGAGATAAATTCAAAGAGCATGGGGTCTAAGAGTCTCATAAATCAAGGTGAAAAAGTAGTGCTATCTTGACTTTGACCTTGTTTTATCCAATGTGGAGATGAGAGGAAAGGGAACTCAAGAGGAATGACACATGGAACAATTTGAATTGATTAAAATTGCAAAAAAAATGTCACAAAGGGAAAAAATAGAGATATAATGATGGTAAAATGTGATTCATTATCATAATAAAGAGGGAAGTGGATGAAAACATGCTAACATATATTATTTTGTAGATTTCATCTAGCAAAAGGAGCAAAAGCTAAAGTTGAGAAAAAGAATCAAGAACATGAAAATAATGCTAATTTTATGAGGAGGGTTAGGTCTTATCCATGGCCTTACAAATAAAATCAAAAAATCAAAAACCATGAGGGTGATGATAAGAAAGATAAAAATAAAAGTGAGGAAGCCTGTTTATAAAGCAATTCACAAAAGAAAAACCTAAAAGATACCAAAACAACATTGATAAGAAGCAAAATAAAAGACATGATTAAAATATGGTGGTTTTTTGAGGGATTTTTGGTTATATCCTTAGTCTTACAAATCAACTCACAAAATAAAGACCCAAAGGGTGAGAAAAATAAGAGAAAAGGCAAGAAGATAAGGAAGACTATGGTACATCAAGAAACCAAAAGACTAAAAAGGAAGGCTAAAGGTTTTTGAAAGAAAAGAAACTATTATAGAGGGAGAGACCCATGTTAGAGTAACCTACAAAAATATATTGAATAGATATCAATAAAACATGACAAGAAGGAAATTTTTAGGCAAATTAATTTTTAAGGAATTTAGCGTTGGTGGATTCTTTGAAAACATGGCCTTCATATTTTGAAGACAATAAGTGCTTGGACCAAGAACATCTTTGAAAAAATATGAGACCCGCCATTTTTGGGAATATTTTCCTTTTTTGTCATGGGTGTAATCTAATTTAAGTAAAATATCACCAACATTGAAATTGTGGATTTTAACATGTTTTTTATGTTGTCAGGGGATGCGAGCCTTGTATTAGTGGTTAAGTTGTAATTCATAAATATGATGTTCATGAATAAAATCAAGGGCATGAAGGTGAGCTTCATGTAATTATTCATCAAAAATAATTCCATAAAGAGATATAAGTAGAGAGGGAAGCTCACCTTTTAATGGAAGGATCGACTCACAACCATAGACTAATGAAAATGGAGTTGTGTCAGTGGTAGTATAAATGCTAGTTTGATAGGCCCAAAGTGTAAGGTAAAGATTAATATGCCAATCCATGTGGGTTTTATGAATTGTCTTTTGGAGAATTTTTTACAGAATTTTATTGCTGGCCTCAACTTGATCATTACATTACGGATGGTAAGGCATGGAAAAATTGTGATTGATATTAAATTTGGTATAAAGTTATTTAGCATGTTTATTTTTGAAATTACCACCATTATATGAAATGATGGTATGAGGAATTCCAAGGAAGTAAATAACTTGGTTAAATATGAACATGGAAATGGTAAGATCGATAACATTAACCAAGGGCATGGCTTATACCCATTTGGTAAATTACTCCATAGTGGTGAGGATAAAAACATGCCCATCTTAGGAGTGAGGAATTTTAACAATGAGATCAAATCCCCATGTGGAAGGTGGGCAAGGAGATTTGATAGTTTGAAGACCAATAGGAGGTGAATGGATAAGATCATCATGAAGCTGATAACGAATACACTTTATAGCATATTTAATTACATCCTTTTCAAGTGTAGGCCAAAATTAACCCATACATATGAATTTGCATGTTGTATCATGTATGCTATAAATCACACTACAAATACCCCCATGTGCTTGCTCAACTAGAGGAGGAACCTCATCTTGAATAACAAAATAGAGCAAGGTACCTTCACTATTATGATAGTAAAGGATGTTGTATCAAATTACATACTTGAAAGCTTGTTTATGAATGTGTGTCTTTTCATGAGAATCTAGATTAGGAGGATAAGTTTGATGTTCTAAGTATTGAATGATATCTTTATACCAAGGGCTTTGTCAAATAGTCATAACCTAGATGTGATATATAAGTGAATCAAGTGGTTGGATAGATGATGGAGATTTTTTTATTTTTATAATAAAGGAAGGATTAGAGAGAACTTGATGAGGATGAAATAGAGAAGCTGAAGAGGCAAGAGAATTAGCAAGGGAATTTTGGTCTCGAGGAATAGGCTTGATAGTGAAAGAGATAAAGTACATAGCAAGAGTGGTTGGAATTTGGTGATAGGTAATAAGGTTCTCACTTTTACATTGATAATCACCATTAACTTGAAGAAAAATGAGCTGATAATATTTTAAAACATGAAGATATTGGTTATCTATATCAAGAGTAGCTTGCATGCCTAAGATAAGAGATCATACTTGGCCATATTGTTGGTGACATCAAAGGTAAAGCAAAAAGATAAAGGAATAATATACCAAGAGGACTAGTGTAAATGCAACCTGCCCCAACTACTTGAAGTCATTTAACACCATCAAAGTGGAGGGTCCAAGTATCCTCATGAAAGTCAAAATTAATTTTAGGGGGTTCCTCAATAACTACATTTAGTTTAGTAGTACCAAAAAGAGGGGAATATTCTTCAAGATTATTGACTTCAAGATTAGTAGTAAAGCTATGAAAATAATATTTAAGGGATATATATTAATTAATAACTTTAATGAAAATGATATTATCATCAAGAATATCACATTAAATTGAAGAAGTGGATGGAATGGGAGCTGCATCAAATTGGTCAGCTATGACTTGCCCTTTAATAACTTCATATGTGATGAAGCAGAGATCAAATTCCATAAGTAATACCATCTATTTGCTAATTCTAGGAAGAAAGGCTTTGGAGTATAAATAATGAAGGGGGTCAAAATGAATGATGACATAAGTAGTTTGTTATAACATATAATGATGAAGATTTTCAATCAAAAAATAGATAGCGAGGAAATCACACTCAACTTTGGTATAATGTGTCTCGTAATAAATGAGGCCTTAGCTAATGTAGTAATTAACATACTATCTTCCTACATCATTTTGTTGGGTAAGCATTGCCCTAACTAAAATAGGTGTGGAAGAAGTATATAGAATTAAAGGCTTATCATTTGAAGGAAGATGAAGTAATGACTCTTTCATATTATCAAAGGATTTTTGACATGGATCCATCCATTCTAAAGCCATACCTTTCTTGAGAATGGAATTCATAGAGTGAATGCAACAAGTTATTTTAGAGATAAATCATCTAATTGCCCCAATTTTACCTAAATAAGTATGAAAATCAAGAATATATTGAGGAATGGGCATGTTAACAATAGCACTAATTTTGGCTAGGTCAAAATCGATGTCGTGGAGAGAGATTAAGAATCCTAAAAATTTATCAAATGTGACTCAAAAAACACCTTTGAAAGGATTAAGTCTAACTTTGTATTTAAGGAGATGATCAAATATGATAACAAGATCAAAAATATAGTTCTTATGATGTTTGGATTTAATAGTTAGATCATGCACATAAGTTTGAATAAATATGTAGATGAGATCATGAAATATTTGAGTCATAATACATTGATAGGTAGCTCCAACATTTTTAAGGCCTAAGGGAATTTTGTTGTAACAATAGGTGCCCCATTCCATGGTGAAATTAGTCTTGTTTTGGATCTTAAGAGTGATGTGAATCTAATTGTATCTCGAGAATCCATCCATAAGAGATAACATTTCATAACTAGTCATGGAATCGATAATGTCATCTATGGAAGGTAAAGGGAAGTTATCTTTAGAAAAAGAAAAATTAAGGTTATGAAAATAAATAAAAATGTAGATGACCATAGTGACCTTCTTCCAAATGGGAATAATGTTAGAAAACCATTTAGAATAATCCACTAGTTTAATGAATTTAGCATCTAGTAATTTAATGATTTCCTTATGACATAGATTAGTGACATTAGGTGGTATTTTTTTTTTTACTTTTGATGTACTGGCTTAACATTAGGATAAGTGATGATGTTATAAACCAAAATGCTAGGGTCAATTCTAAGAATTTCTTGGTAGGACCAAGAGAATGCCTCTTGATATTTATCAAATAATAAGCTAAAGTTATCATGATCATATGATGAGTGTTTTAAAGAAATCATGATTAGTCGAGGAGAAGATGGGGTACCATATTCGATATGAGTTGCTTTCTTGATAAGCGTGTTATTTTTATCTTGAAAATGATAAGGTGCATTATGTAAGGCTAAAATTGGATTTGTCTTAGGATCAATGCTAGAAACAAAGTTGTTAAATCAAGGAGTTTTATTCTTGAAATTTCCAAGTTTATGATGTTATCGAGGTAGTTGAAGTTCTTGGGCATGAAGTCACTCTAGAATAGATTCATCACTAGGAAAGGTAAGAAGAAGACCATAATATTCAACATATAATTCAAGGTCTATAATTTGATTGCCATGGTGATCATATTCATAATGAATCTTATGAACATTAGTTTCCTTGCTAGCTAGTGTAATTTTGGAAGTAGATGAAGAGGATGGATTTGAAGAGATGGGAGTGTTGATAGATTTAATGATGGGAGAAGAATATAAAGAAATGATAAGATCCAGATGAGGTAAAGAAGATGTAGGAATGTATGTAGGTTCAGAAGGTGTAATTTTTTCTACCAGCCAAGGAGTATCGGTAAGTGGAGAATTGGTGGGAGGTATATGACCCTTAGGATCTAAGTCATGATGTGTACATATGGTATGTACATCATAATTGAAGGCATGAAATTGGGCTATAATATTTTTATAGTGTTGGACACCCAAGTCTCTAGAGTGAGCTTGGGCCATGATATAGTTCTCATCAATATGTTGGAGAGATCGTAAATGCTTGAGAATTAGGGGGAGTTTTAGAAGGTGAACTCCTAATGTTGATAAATATATGAGGGGACATGGTGAGAAGATCTCGGAATAATTTAGCCACTCCAAAATCATTTAAAAGTGAATGAATCTTTAGGTAAATATGGTTCTTGAGTATTTCATGGAGGGGTAAAATTGATAATCTCATCCATGATAGGAACAATATGATATTTGGGTAAGAGATAAGGATGAAGCCAATTTACAATATATGGAGGTATTTTCTTAGTATTAAAATTTTAAATTGAATATCAAGATTCATGTTGATGAACTCAGGTAAAAGAGCACTATTAACTTTATAAATTATAGGAATTTGATATTGAGTCTTAGGATTAGGAAGCTGGATGCTCCATGGGTTGGGATAAACTTCATGTTTGTAACATTTTCATTATGTAAGAATTTAATGCACTAAATACTAGAAGAGGTGATGGCCCTCATTTGATGAGTCCAAGAACATCCAAGAAGAATGTTATAAGATAAAGGAAGATCAAGGAACATAAACTTCATTCTAACAATCTTAGGTCCAATGGTCAA
The DNA here is from genome assembly GCA_037957365.1 of Torreya grandis. Taxonomy (NCBI): domain Eukaryota; kingdom Viridiplantae; phylum Streptophyta; class Pinopsida; order Cupressales; family Taxaceae; genus Torreya; species Torreya grandis. Next base: position 2,113,379 of record JARHVA010002704.1, on the reverse strand, counting down.
TGGAAGCCAAATGTAGCCAAGTGGATTTTCATTAGTCTTGTCAAATCCATGATAAGTGAGATAGGTTTTTTTAAGATTATATTTTTTATAACCAAGTTGATGAATAGGCCATAAGGATGTGACATTAATACCATAACCTTCATCAACTAGAACTTTTTGGATAAGGATAGTATTAATGACTAGTTAGATAAAGAAAGGTGGATCATCGACATGAAAATGAATTTCATCACTGATCATGTCCTCTTCAATAAATTAAATGGAAGGCTTAGAAGAAGGACACATAGTCTCAATGGTATTGACATTAGTTTGTTGAGAACTGATAAAATGTGTTTCTTCATCTATGGAAGATGGATCTTCAATTTATAGAATTTCTTGCATAATAAATTTAAGATAATAGGGTGAAGTAAAAACCAACTCCATAAGATGACTATTACAAGGCATAGATTTAATTTCCTAAATAAAATTCCAATGTGATTTATAATAAACAGCATGAGGTTTAGAAGGAAAATTAGATTTAGGAGGTATAGATGTGGTCGGAGGATTGGAAGGATGAAGTTGTTCCTCTGGTAATTATAAATCATGAGTGGTAATGGTATCTTTAAGAAATTATTCTTCTATATATGGTTTCTTAGGCTTGATAACATGATATTTATGAGCTGGTTTATGATGATAATTAACTTTAGTAGTGTTGACATATTGAGAGTTGTTATAATATAGGTCATAACCAGCATCAATGGTATAAATATCCTTAATATTTGATTGATTATTATTTGAAGAAGATTTTTGATTATTATAAGTAGAGGTTTTAAAGTTTTTCCATTTTTGAGATGCAATAACATACTCATAATGATAAAGTTTGATCATAGCCTCATGATTTAATGAGTCACCAAGCATATAATAAATGGCACACTTAGTGATCCCTCTACAAGATTCATGAGAATGCCCAATGTTAGCATGGAACTAGTAGAATATATTGTGATCATAACATTTATGAGGAACATTGGGATAAATGAAAGGTTTCGAAGGTGGTAATTTTTTTTTCATTTTTTGAACTAAATGAAGAGTGTGAGATGGTAAAGGAACATCAGATTTGGAAACTCTAAGTTTAGTTTGGGGAGTATTACTAGTGATAAAATTATATGTTTTAAAAGATCCTTTAAGAAGTTTACAATTGGGCTTGAATTACTTCATAAGAAAGTCTTGATGCTTATCTTGGTCAAGATCTTCATTAAGAGTTTGAGGATCAAAGGTTTGAACCTTGTATTAAAGAGTGGAAGTCAAATTAGTAATAAAGAGTTTAAATAAATTATCATTAGTCACATTATTATTAGATTTATGAGCTAAAGATTTCCATCTTTTAATAAAATCATGAGCCGATTCATTAGGAGATGTTTTAACATTTATGAAGTGACAAAAACAATTTTTAGGAAGATCATTATGTTGAAAATCTTTAACCAAAAGATTGACCAGATCTTCAAGTTGCCAAATAGAATGTTGAGGAAGTTGATTATACCATTCTAATACATCAGCAGTGAAAGTTTTGACTAAAAGTCTAGTTTTGGTAAATGTATTATTTTGGATCCACTCTTTGTAAATATTACCAAAGGATTTAAAGAATGAATTAGGGTTTTTAGTCCCATCATATCTGATAGTTGGAGCTATGTTACCAATAATAATGGATACAATGAAGGGAGCTAAAGGATCATTTTGAATAGTTTGAAGAATTTTGTTATTCATTATGGGTTGAGTAATAACATTACCTATGCAATATCTATCAGGTGGATGATTATAATTAGGTTTAGCTTGAGGATGAATAGTTGGAGGTTGATTAGTCACATTGATTAAATGTTTTTGAGGTTGCATCATTTGGTTGGTATTAGAGTTTTGCATGATTTTCATTTGTTGATTGACTTGATCTAAGATTTGGGTTGTATTTGGAGGTGAGTTATTGTTCATTGGAGTACTCCCCAAATTAGTGTTATGGGGAGGATTATTAGAAGAAGGGTTATTAGTGGGATTGTTAAAGAGATTTGTATCAATCACTCCTACATTCGTTTGGAGATTTTAAGAAGTGTATTGATAAGTATGTAAAGGATAAGATTCATAAACTTCATCTTGAGGTGTTATTTTCACCATGTTATAGTTCATGGATGAAGGAGGAGAAGAGGTTCCCCAAGAATGATGGTTCTCTTGGGAAGAAAGGAGAGGAAGGAAGGAATGAACATCCCATATAGTATGTAAATGGATTTAGGTTGTCCAAAAATATTCTAATAGGAGACCTCATTCTAACTAAAGAGAGATGAACAACATGCAAAATTAAAGAAATGGGAAACTAGATTGAAAAATATGAAAGGTATGAAATTATACTAGGTCAACTAGATCAACCTAATGCAGGAAACAAGGCTTGTAGACCATACTAGGTCAACTAGGTCGATCAAATATAGTGTACTAAAGTTAAAAAACATAAAGGGTCAACTAGATCGACCTAGTATAGTGAAAAAGGAAGAGAAAAATATTGATAACAAGCTTGGAAATGAAACAAAATAATTTTTAGATAATCTAAGAAAGTAAGTATAGAAAGGAAACACACAATCAACTAAATTGATGATGGCCAATCCAATTAATGCACACAATGAAAAATATTTCACTAATGATAGCTAATGCAAGATTTTTCACACATAATTGATCAAAGAGAAAATAAACAACTTAAAAATAAATCTATCTACTTTATCAACCTAGAATGTGGATTAGATTATTAAGAATGATTTTAAGTGTAAAGGGAGATTGGTTATAAGTAAGGTACTAAATAATAATCTATGGATAGTTTGAGGTAAGTTTAGGATGAAAGGGAATATAGTGGAAATGATAAATTCTTGGTATTGTGGCCTACCCCCTCACTTCACACACCATATCAATAAGGGTAATGGGTTATTATCCAAAATATACCATTAACTACGCTTTATACTTGACCAGAACATCATGTCAGCTTCCCCATTGGTGATGAAATCCAAGTAGGTAGACCTGGGTAGTCAAATGTTTAAATGCTTGTTGATGTTTATGTGTTTTATCCATGTGTGTAAAAGAATAGAAATAGTGAAACTAAGTGATTAATTTAAAATCCCCTAATTAGACTATGTGAGCTATTCCAAGCATACAAACAACTTGAAATAAAGATGTGATTAACATAAATGGTTCATTCCAACTTTAAAATAATGTCTATTAGAGAAACTATATACATAATCATATAGAATATGGTTGAAATTGTACTATGGAAGTAAATTTTGAAAGTGAACTAGGTTGGTAAGGGCAACCTAACTATTTTTAAAAACATAGAACATAGAAATAGGTCCATAGGTTTGACCTAATTGACTGTACAGAGATAGATTTGAAGACTGTGAACTGTGAAAGGAAGGTATAGAGAATGAAATATATAAAAGAATAGAAACTAATCTTGGTGGATCAAATATGAAAAAGAAAATATTACTAATTTTAGACCTTGGAGGAAACTAACAAAAACTTGCAAATTGGGTTGAGTTGGTTGATCAAGCTATACAAGAACCTAATGAAAAAGTGTTGAAAATGTAATAGGTCAAGCTGCTCTACCTAGTAAGTTGAACAAGAAGTCTAGAAACATGAAAAACATGTACCAGATAGAGCTAGTTGATCTAATTGGTTGAATAAAAGTCTTCAAGTTTTGGAAACTTGTATTGGGTAAAACTAGTTAAGCCAGTTACCTATTCCTAAAAACCTATGTATAGAGATAAATAACATGGTTGATAGGGTCGATCCAACATAATAAAGATATGATAAAAATATTGATGAATAGAAATGAAATAAGTGAAATAAATCCTATAAGGGTTTTATTCACATCAAGTTCACTACAATGTATGCAATCAAAAATGCATCATGTCCATAAATCAATCCTAGATCAGATGGGATAGAGCACACCTACACTTCTAATTGGGGAGCATACAATTGTTAAGCAAGAGCATGACCAATGTGAGTATCTACTAGACCCAATTAGGGGATCACTTGTCACAAAACATTAAGTGAGGCAGGGTTCCAAAGCCTACATTCTAACACAATCACACAATAACCCTAAAAGAGTCCTATGATTTAATATTTCACTAATCTAATAACAATAAGAGTAGATATAATCTAGTATGCACCAATTATTGTGGCAGAAAGTGTGGGTTAGTAAATAAAAGTAATCAAAACATGTATAGAGAAACTCAAATAAATTAAGTATGAGTAACACTCTAATACATGAAATATGAAGAGTAATATTATTTGATCCAATACTTATGCTGCTTCTATCTACTAAAAGAGAGGAAAATGAAATTATAATATATTTACCTAAATGTGAACCCATCGAGACTTAATATCTCCCTTAGCTAATGGGGATTTGCAAGAGGTTGTTGTGGTTTGTAAGGATCAATTTATTAGGCCAAAGCATCTAAGACCTATCCACAAGATTATATTCTCCAAAATAAGAAATCTAAGCTAAGTCTCCTAAAGTAAAATGGTGGAAGACTAGATTGTGAAGAAGCATGAGTAAATAATAAATCTTGATTACATTTCTTAATAATGATCAAAATGACCTTGTATTTATAGGTGAAACTTACCATAAAATCATTTAGATATGTTGGCTATGCTAGGTTGACCTAGTCAACCTAGCACAATTTTCAGCTAACTCATGAGGTATGTGCTAGGTTGATCAGAAAGCTAACAAACTATAAGAGAGAAAAGGGTCTCTAAATTGTATTAGGTCAACTAGGTCGACCTTGTATGTTGAATAGGTCAAAGGGGTGCCAAGTAAGGAAATCAAGGATATAAGAGTAAAAAGACTAGAAGATTGTGCAATGGAATAAAAATAGCTTAGGCAAAGGTTATAAGAACTAGTTGGATTGGTAATAATGTGAAAAAGGGATATCAATCATGTGAAGCACCAAAGTTTTGTGCATCCCTTTCCCAATGCACCCCTTAGGACATGCACTCAAAGAGATTGAGTCTCAATAGGTTCCTGCAAGATGTAAATCATTAGTATTTGATAAAATTTAAAAATATTGTGTATACATAATAACCCTATATTAACTCTTATAATAGCCTCTCTACACCAAATTCATCTGCCCTTGTTGACCAAGTAGGCCTACTAGTCTAATTAGGTCTAGTTACATAGCATTTATTGTTTGTTTGACCATGGAACATTTGATATAACATTAAGAATAATATAAAAAGCATATTTTAGGCATAAATAAGTGTTCCACACCATTACTCAACACTTAAAATCACTTTGCACCTATAATTTTTCCTGACTTAGGTGACTAGGCCACCTTAAACTTATAACTACAGATTGGTTGTTTGGTAGAGACTTGCAAAAGTGTTTCCAAGGAGTGTGAGAAATTTATGATCTCAAAATGTATAAAAAGTCCCAAACCACGCTCTTCAATTATTATAAACCTTATAAACAAATTTTCACCCTAAAAACATAAAAAAACCTTGAAAAAGTACCATTTTGAATATGTCTATATAGTACTCCATACAACTAAGTACCATGGATGGCATATTTTTTTAGTGTACTAGGTGTTTAAATTGATTATTAGGTCAAACTACATTATTTATTTCAAAAATCTTCACTTTTCCCCAGTCAAGTCTATCTTAGGGTTTAGGTATGGTTTTGGAGGTATACAATCTTAATAATGGTTCATAAATAGTAGACCTCCAATCCAAAACTTATGGTCATCAATGTTTAGCCCATATACCCACCTAATAATCTTTAAAATATTTGGGTCCCATGCATCTTGTGTTTCGAGATATGAATAGAAGATGGTGGACCTTGAACTCCTTGCACGCCATGTGGACATATCTACAATATTAACATTGATTCATAGAGGTGGGCCCATGAAACCACGTCTTTCCTCCATATATGTTGAGTCCATATAGGTTCACAACTTTTGATAATCTAATTTTCCTTTATTCCCTTTTATATAAAATATATGAACACTTGGAAGTGTAGTTTAGGGTGACTATCTAAGATTATGGAGTCAAGATGATGTTAAGATGAAGTTTGATAATTATTTTGAATTACCTTCCCTCAAACATCCTTCATAGGACTTGTAAAATCCTTATATACATTTTTAAGGCCCTATTTCTTCTTGGTGAGGGTATGATCATGCCTCAATGTGGTATGGGTTTTAAGGCCTTAAAAAATGGATTTAGGCCTACTAGGTCTAAACTGAGTTTCAAGATCCTATGTCACATGTAGATGGTTTATGATTAAAAATAATCATAACACCCTTTTTCCCACCTATTATTTACCTTATCATTTACCTCCAAATTATCAAACTCTCTTTCTATCTCCATTCTCTCATATGAGCTTTCCTTGAGTGTTATGGCTACCAAACTTGAGTGCCTAATAATGAGTGGTATAAGCCTGAGTGGTTTCATGTCTCTTTACATCATGTTGATAACACTTGTGTATTATTTTATTTTGGTCCTAAATTTTTTTACCAAATCATGGCTCCTTCTAACTCTTCCCTCTACACACTCTCATGAAGGTACCTAGGGTTTATTAGTGGCTAGGTTTGCATAGATCTAGTGACTTGAATAGGCACTTTCATGTCTCATATTGAATATCCCATAATCATGTAACATTTTTTAGGATTTATAACTCCCATTTCAATTTTTATAAACTCTCAAATAACCTAAAAACTTGCATATGACCTCAATTCTACTGTAGGTCTATGTGTATCATTTTAGGCCTAAAGGCCTAATATGTCATTAAGCTCAATCTCCCTTGGACCTAAGAATCTATCAATTGGAAAACTTTATAGAATTTATCACTTAAATTTTTCAGATGTTTCTATGACTTAACAAAATTTTAAACAAGAAGAAGTCCCTAGTTCAAGCACAGTCTTATTTAGGCCGATTTAGGCCTAATAGGCCTATGTAGATTATTAGGCTCCTTATCTCAAAGGACCAAAAATTTCAACATGGAAAACTAAGATATATTTAGGGTAGAGTGAGATAATTAATTTTTTACCTTTATGCCTAAACTTTCACTATTTTACTAATGATTTTATCTACAAGTAGTAATCTTGTATTCTGGATGTATGTGGTGACTAGGTCTGCTTGAGCTATTAATACAAACAAACCCTTTCTTGGTGCCTTTAATCACTAATTTAAGGGAAAGATAATTGTAAGAGATTTATTAAAATAGAATAGGCACCTTGAAACATATTATTAGGCTACACTTTTTGATCAGTCATCTCATCTTTCTCATGATTTCCTATAAGTACCTTATGTCCCTTGACTGTGTATGATAAATGAGTCTCCCTTTGTATAGTGTTTCTAACCTTTAATGGAGACTATCAGATTATCATGTCTTGGTATATTTTATTATCATTATTAATAAAAAAAAATTCCCTGATGCTCTTAGCTTATCAAGAATGGATTTAATCAACCACCCAATCCTTACCTTATTTACATTCAATTAAATGCTTTAAGCATATTGCTATGATAATCATACTTGAACAATAACTTATAACTTTTAATATTCCTTTCTTTGAGTGGTATGAGAATTTGAATAGGTTTTTTATCCATAAATTGGTCTTAGCTCTCTAAACTCTTAACTTGCATATTGGACTACCTTGGGCCTTGTTAAGTTGCTTGCACATGGTTATGTTTAGGTTATCGTCTCACATTGCCCTTAATTTTAAGTCTATTAAGGAAGTCCATCCAAGTTTTATAAGATAATCATTGTTAGTGATAATAATTCCCTATTTATCTTCTCTAAAAACCATAACTTCAAGGCACTAAAACTCTCTTTGAGGCCCCACAAGGCAATCAAGTCTCTCAAATAGGTTTGTCTAACTGTCTTGATGCTCTTTTAACCTTTTATAACCCCTTAATGATATAAAACTCATCATAGAGTTTTCATAATATAATTCTCTTCTGAAATGTTTTATTACCTTCTTATAATTTAACCCATATCATAGCTTATCCCTCTTGATCTTAATAGGCCTTTGTCTCATTAGTGTGCAAAAACATGCCTATAGGTGTCTTAATAAATGGTAGTCTATCAAAGATTGTAGATGAGAATAGGCTTGAGTAGATGGAAATGAATAAGAGGTAGTGATGGTAATATGGTAGTATATTGACTAAGACATATGATTCATGTGTATTTTAAATAAATATAATGACTTTCTATTGTTACCCTACCCTTCACTTGCCAAGGAGGTCACACATCACTCATAATAGTGACCATGGAATAAGAATTTAAGGGTTACTTAATTATATAGTGGCTCAAATAATATTAGGAAGTAGAAAAGGGTTGAAAAGAGTCAAGTAACCCATTATATAGTTTAAAGCATCATTCACCTCCATTTTCATGCATTGAAGAGTCTATAACTAGGAACAACATTGCCATGTTTTTTTTTCAAATGTGACATCATGAATGTTTTCTTAATCCAAAACTATCACACTTGTGAATTAATGGGGGGACATAATTTAATTAACCTAAGGACTTATGTAACACACACTAATCATTTATTTTCAAAAACACCTCGAGGATACACCAAAATTATTGCACTTTTATACCCTTATACAGATGAAGATGACCATTTAAGTACCCATATTATTAGATTTTGTTTATAAAGCATAGGACATGAATGTGTAGAAAAATTACATGAATAATAAGGTCAAGGTAATACATTTATATTATTAATATATTATATTCTCTGGTACATAATGACCAAAAACCTGAGAGCTTGCCTAGATTGCTAAGGATGATGATGGAAGGGAGGAGTCAGTTTTGTGCATATTTTTCATCTTCTAATAATGAAACTCCTTTAAGACATTTTTCATGAACCCACCTATAATATATGACTCCCATCTATATGTACCTGATTGTATAGATCTATACAACCTAAAAACACCTTCTTTTCTTGCATTTTTCCATGTTTGAGGCCTTCATATTCCATTAAAGGGTAGAGGGAGGGAAAAAATAATTTAAAATCATTTTAAAATATAAGGCACTATAGGGGAGATGAAGAGACACACTTTTCCCATGTTTTGGACCCATTTGGTGAGAGGGGAGTGAATATGACCCTTAAAATAAAGCTTTATGGATATTAAACTGCCTAGTCATGACCATATGATGAGAATGGGATCTTTTCAAGACGTTTATAATGCAATTTTGATCAGAACACTCCCCACTTTAAATTTTTTTCAATGAAAATAGACTCATATGAGTGATTTAAGGATCTTAAAAGGGATAACCAAGGATTGAGACATACTTGAATATAAAGACCATGGAGAATGGATTTAAACACCTCATTAAGCTTCAAATTAGATCCCAAGCATAGCTTAGACACTTTTTACATTGCTTATCTAGGTCTCTCTTATAAGGAATGAATTTAAATAGACCTACAACCATGGACAATAGTAAGCTTAAACCCTCCAAACTACCTTAACTTATGCTAAATATCCATAATCTTGTCAAATAGGAAAAATACCCCTCTCTAGACCTTACAAGACATCTTGACACTCTTTTACTCACTCAAGGACCACATGACCACATAATACATCACCTAAGGACTTAGGGAAGCCATGCCATATGATGATATTTGCAAGCAAGTTATAACACACCTCTAACAATGTTAAACAACTCCAAGAAGCATTTTAGAGATATCATCAAGGCATGGAGGTCCGATATATATACTTGGGTGAGTGTCATCAAAAAAAATTTGAATGTAGGGGTTGACATCTGGATTAGGAGGCCAAATATTCAACATTTTTGGAGATTCATAGGGAGTGACCATATTTTTTGTTAAGGGAACCCACTCACTCTTCATTACAATGATAAGACTCATTCATGATATCATGACTTGGATGACCATCTCCTTGGACTACCAAATATACCTAGTACCTTGTAACACCTCTAAGGACTATAAAAACTCACAAGACATCAGGAAATAAAACACCAACACCTAACACATAAGAAATAAACAATACAAGATACCAAAGTAAGAAGGCATCAAACTATCCATACTTGTGTTGACACTTATTAAAACAAGATTAAAAACACTATAAACAACTAACCTGAGATCAAACTCTTTTATCCTTGAGGATCAAATGAAAAGCTTATTTTATCATTATGGCACCATGATGTCTAATTTCCATTTCTTGATTTGAGTCTAATTAGGAATTTATCACTACATGGGGACTCCCATTTATATTTTGATGCATTGGCATGTTAATTTCCTCTTGGGAGATCATCTATACCTTTTGGCTCCACCCTTGAGTACATGAGTTGGTCACATGAGTATAACACCCAATCATAATCAATCCAAACTTGCCTTATTTAAATAAATAGTACTATTTATACCTCAATCATGGGTTTATATTTATTTTTCATGCTCTCATGTAGTGATTCTCTTTAAAACCCAATTGGTATGCCTTGATTTGTGTCTTCATTTTTCCTTATTTGAGATGGTGACTTGTTAAGGTCTTCAACCTCTTGGTAAATGTTGAAGCATGGTTACCACATGTATTTAGATGCTCCTTGATTATACTTATGAGACTTAAAATTATTAGCTATCATATTTTTATTTTTAATACCCTTATAAAGCTCATCATGGGGTTGAGGTGGAATATAAAAAATTGAACAAAATTTCCTAAAATCTTCATAAAAGGTCATATATTCATGATTAATTAAAAATAAATATAGTTATTTACCATTCTTACCATTCAATTATGAAGTATCATGTTGATAAATTATCTCCAAATCTTCCATGGATTCACAACAAGATTCATGTTCTATTACAACTTGATCATCCTCATCCTCTATGGAGAATGGGATCTCATCAATCCATTCAAG
>JARHVA010002704.1:1730000-2097500 GCA_037957365.1 Torreya grandis | reverse complement strand
TCAAAGAGAAAAAATAAAGGCCATTTCTAGTCTTTATTCAAATTACAAAGTCTAAATAGTCAATTTGAATTCCCTATTCAAGAGCTAATATATTTCACCATGGGAGGAGTTGAACAACATTATCTTACCAAGATTTGTAAACCCAAATTCAATTGAAATCAATTAAGTATTGAGGTTTATTTAGGATCTAAGGTTTATTAACCATCACTAAGATTATATGTTGGTCTAGAATTCATGCAAAACCCTATAAGAAAAGTTCTCTATGCATGTGTCTTTGCAAAAATTTTGCATGGGAACCCAACATTATCAACAAGATGAAAGGTTTTATATACCAAATATCCATCGAAATAATTTTTGGTTTGGAGGTTTATACTTTATCAACCACCATTAATAAGGTTCACCTCCAAACCCCTACTACAAACCAATATTGAATAAAGTGAAGTTTCTTGGACCCAAACACCCATGAATCATCCTATAAACTCTTGAATCATGAAGTAAACTTAGAGAGCATCTTTTCCATGGTGTTATGCTATATATAACTGTATGAACCTATCTAAAAATAGTGTTATTTTGGGGGAAAGTGTAAAAAAAGAGGTACAAGGTAGTTTAAGAAGATGCCAATCATTGGAAAATGAGTTTTGGTACTTTTTATACCTCATAAAATCATAATATTCTTAAAACTCTACTTTTAAATTCTATTGTGAGTCTCATCAAATCATTTAGTCTATAGGAAGTAAAGGACAAGGTGACCTAGTCACCTAATTTGATAAGTTTGTAGGTGTTTCTTTCCCAAAAGGACAAATTTTATGATATGGTATGTTGATTCAACTATAAACAATCAATATTTCATAGGTTTTTTAGGTTTCATATAGTTTCATGGCCATTAAATACTATGAGTTATGCTACTAGGCCTAATTGGTCTAGTTAATCTACTTGGTCAAGCAAGTAAAATGAAGAATGGCATAAAAGGGCTAATGGATGAGTTAATATAGAGGAAATACATGGAAAATAAATAATATTGAGTGAAATCATTGGCATAACTGACCCTTTAGTGGAAACACATGCATGGCTAGTCTTAAGTGGTAATCAATGCATAAGAAGGCTAAATAATGAGTTAATTGATCTCAAGTGACAATTATTCTAAATAATTGATCCTTAACTAATAATTAATGCATGTTATAAGTCCTAATGCAAGAAGGAGTTTCTCTTTACTTAATTCATATGCCAAAAATAAGGACAAGTATATATACACCTATGATGGCCCACCACCTTCTTTCCAATGCCAAATAGCTCATGTAATGACCATGCAACACCATTAAACATGGAGATATTCTTAGAGGACTACTTACAATGAGTGTTATCTAAATTAGTACTTAAATTTATGGTCATATATGACTTTTTATTCCCTCCAATATGTCTTTCTTTTTGGCTTATTCTCTCCTCATGTTCTATATATTTAGGCTTTTAGGCCTTATTTTAGTATCCCTCTCTTGCGCATGATGAATCTCTACCAATATTGATCCAAAACTCAGAAGCTTTGGTTGAAATATAATTCAAGAAATAAGAAAAAAGCAATTCAAATAATGCTATCTCTGATAAGAGATGTTTTATTGATCAAATTTGTAGACCCAAACATATGCTTATCTTTGAGAAGAGATGTTTGATTTCCATTTCAGGTTATATCTTAATTTATACATGTTTTGAAGGTGTGGGGAGGATATGGGAGGTCACTAATCTTAAGGGAGATGAATTGGTTTAACTTACACATTTTACAACAATACAGGATTTGAGGAATTACTATTTTTAGAAACTTACTATTTTTAGACTGCACTACTAAAATTGAAATTTGGGACACTTTCATTGGGTTTTATGGGGTAAAACTTCATTGAGAAAAGCTTCATGCCATTTCACAATGTTCCCCTCATTATTATCTTTCCAAAAGTTCAAACGGTGAGTCAATTGGAGCTATAGTGCAAAATTTATGGCTCCTGAGAGTTTTGCCATCAATTGGGGTGAACCCATCACCCGAATTGTCATCTGAATCGTTGTCTGGATCAAATATTAAGATTTGTAACATCTTAAGAGAATAAAATGACTAGTTTTATATTCCTTGATATAGGTTTAGTGTGTTAGATTAGTTTAATTTTCACATCTGATAGTGTTTTATCCCTTGGTAGGTCCTAATCTCACCTAGTTACTAGTATATCATCTTATTTAGGTAATATATAGTGTTTGATTTTGAATGACTGAGCTAACCATGGATATATTGACTAGTTAGTGCCTTAAATCAGGTCTTCCATCATTTTCATCATTATTTGATCACTTGATGAAACCTTTATGCAAAACACTTTTGCATAGGAGTCCCTTGGAGTTGTAATATTAAGTGATTTTAATTGCTTATTAGTTTTAAATGGAGTTTAAATTGATTGGATGAACCAAAAATATAGGTTTATCACTATCCTTACTATAGTTTTTCCCTTTAAGTTTCACCCAAAAAGTAAAATAGATTTTAATAAAAGAATTCAAAGTAGATATATCATAGGTTTTAGCCTCATAATCTAGATGTTTGGTCTAAGACACAAGTATCCCATTGCTTGTAGACCAATCCAATGTTAGCCCAGGTTTGAAGGAAATCTAAGAAATCTACTTCAGTAGGGTGTAACTTGGGTTGATAAGAGATTTGGCATGCCTAATAGTACAAAGATTCAACAATTTAATTACTCATTTATAATATCTTGATCTTCACAAGTAGCTTCAAGCACTCATTTGGGTCATCATTTCAAAGGTATAAGGGTAGCTCTTATCCATAATTAAATTGATTTTCATGTGTCTTCTAGTGGGTGATGACAACTTATAAAGTAGATTTTTTTATCATTCATCTCCTTATTAATATCCCTATGATCCATCCCAATTCAAATATGATTTCTATACATCTCATTATGATCCCTATTAGCCCTATATTCACCCTACTCAATAATATGAGAGTCATTATTAGGGATATGATCCTTGTGAACCTCATTTACTTCTATATAAGCCTTATTATCAACCTAATAAGTCATGGAAATCTCATAACATTCTTTATTAGCTTAACCAAGTTCCAAGATAATCCATATCAAGATTTAAACAAACCTTATTTGGATATCAAAAGCATAAGGTGAGCATTGATACACAAAATTGCTATGGATAGGATATCCTTAGGCATGATATTAAGAGCACGAGATATTCATTTCAACAAGATAAGGAAGAGTGGGAATATTTCATAATACAAGGTCATTTAAAATTCAATGGTGATATTCTTGACATAGGTCATCTAATTGAAGACATGGAAGATAAGTTGGTAGTACATGATAGACACTAGGTTCACCATAACCAACAACATGTTCTCTACTTCATTTCACATCATTTCTGCATTGAATATATTTTCCCTCTTAATAATTTCAAACAAATGTGTATCACAACCCTTAAAATTCCTCTCAAACCTTCCCAAAATTTTTTATTTATAAGTCTATTCAAGAAAGACCTCAAAAGGTGGAAGAAGTGTGTTTTAAGAAGGATGAATCACATGTTTCATAGCAGATCATGCAAGGGCGTTCATCTTATGATCAGTAGGAAAGATTTCCAATGAGATGATGCTAGACTTTGAAGCTCACCTTTATAAACAAGTTAATATTTAAAACCAACATCTTCATCAATCAATATCAGATGTAAAAGTAATAGAAACTCAATAACAAGTTCCTCCATTCATATCAATGGATATAACAAGTGCAAAAGAATATGTCCTTAAACACAAGTTTATGAATTGGAAACAAATGTAGTAGTCAATAGAGAGAGTATAATAGTCAAGTATAAAATCAAGTGTTAAAATAAAGGATAAGAAAGAAAACATTCACCCCCCACTCCTTGTTTTAGTGAATTTCAACTTATATTTCAAGAAAGGAAGAAGGATAAAATAAATATGAGTATGGTTGAAAAACTTATTTGATTATGTATGTGTTGAATAAGATGATTTTGAAGAACTCCTCTTTGGTTTAGGAGGATGACCTACAAATAAGATAACACTATAGAAAATGGTTGGTGAGATAGATAGCTAGGTGGATTGCCTAGCACTAGCTAGATCTTAAAAGCAAGAGCTTCATCAGGGGCTATCAATCCACATGTTTTAATAATTAAGTTTATAAAATATAATATAAATTACTTGCATCAATAATAAAATTCTACTAAAATTGAACATAAGAAATGCTTGATAAATAAGTAGGCTAAAATGACTAATATAGCAATATGGGTTAATACTAGTGATAAATAAGTCAAGTATGCCTAAAAAAAAGGTTGGGGTATGTGAATAGGAGAACAAAAATAAAATTGGATTTGGTTGAGGGTAAGTGGGTGAAAATAGCTTGCTATTATTTCCTACCATAGTGACCATCAGTGGTTGAGTTGACCATCAGTGGTTGAGTTGACCATTAGTGGTTGAGGTAACCATCAGTGGTTGGAAAGAACATCAATAGTTAGGATGACTATCAGTGGTTACTATGTGCTGGGTTTGGGCGATGAAAAGTTATATTGAGGGGATCACAGAAGGAAATTTTGAGAGATTGGTTCATGCTGGGCTAATTATGAAATACAAATAAAGTAATTGAATAATGGATAAAAAATACTTAGCTTGTAGAACATTAGTAATATGAATGGTTAAGGTGGTTGGATCATTGATATAGTCTAGAATGATTACAGTAGTGTAATTGTACTTGGATATTAATCAAGGGATGGTAGTAAGCTAGTTCTTTGATCTGATGGTTGTATTGCTAGATTGTTAAAATAAGTGACCTTTAAAAAAAATTTGAATGCAAAATATTTTGAAGTCATAAATCTATTTTCACCTTCTATTCCTCTCTTCTTATAATCAAAGAAGGAGAGGTGAAATAAGATGTTAACTAGGATTTATAATTATAATTCACACATGTAATGGATCACATGTGGATTTATATGAGATAATTATAAAAAATCAAGGAAAATTTAAGGGTAAGTTAAGTTGGTTTAGATGGTACAACCTGACCATCAATGGTCAAGGTGACCATCGATGCTCACCCTAACTATTAATGATCAAGGGTCAAAGCTAAGGTTGGTTAAAAGGTGGGTTTTAGCTAATATGTCAACTAACTTATGCTAGATGGGTTAGGTTCATTTAAAGTGGTCTAAGGGAATTACAACATTTAGAAACATCATGTGTATATTTCTAGTGTGTACATTTTGTCCTTTTTTGTTATGCAACTTGAATCATTAAGTTGTAAAACAAAAATAGATTACAAGTCAAAGGTTAGGTTACCTACAGTATGGGAGGAGGTATTCCCCCTCAAACTAATAAGTGATGTGGTAAAATAGAATTGGATGTAGGTTTGATAGGTGGTGAAGGTGATGTTAAAATTGGTGAATGATAATATAGACACTAAAGCACAAATAAGCACACAAAAAGCAACAAAAATTATGATAACCAAAATGGCACATTGACTAGGTTACCATATTTTGTAAAAATAAAGGTCAGTGCTTAGAAGGACAACTGATAAGTGGATTGCATGACTACATTTAGGCTTGGTAGTTGGTATCACTTGTAAATGTAAGTCTCCTCGGTGATGTTAGTGTTTCTATGGATATATAAGGTAGGAAGTGTTCCTAGGGAAAACAAAAATTGTTCAAGTGAAGTCATGTGTATCTGAGGTAGGAATCACTCTTGAGAAGACATAAGTGGTTTAGGTATGTATGAGGTGGTACAAGTTAAAAAAGTGGTCAAAATGGTAATGTTTTAATTATAGTCAAAAGACCAAGTAAAAGTCTTCATAAAACACATGTTAGCTAGGCCAAAATAGACCAATGATAAGGTGATGAAGTACTGGGGGAGGTAGGCAGATAAGGTAGTCTTCATGGGTGGGTTTTTTATTAGGTTCAGTTGAAAATTTTACTTTCTTGAGGAAAAATAAATAAGTAGCATAGCTTGACTATCAATGGTCAAGGGGTCAAAAGCTGACAATAAGTGATCACCTTGACTGTCAATAGTTAGGGGTAAACCCTAAAAGTTTAGTGGTTAAAAAGTAAAAGGTGAGTCATTTTACTCATTATAACTATTTCAAATTAGAGCTCTAGTCACCTATTATTTTGTACTAGAATGGTTGACAATGAGCATGGAGGAGATGATTGATTATTGAGGTGGATAAGTAGGCTAAGTGGACCAATGAGGATGTAGGGTGCATGTGGATGCAGATGAGGATAAGCAATAGGTCGCCAATTTCTTCCTTGATGATGGTTGAGGAATGAGTTAGGTGGTGTAATGAATTGGTAGTAAATCTTCTTATTATAAGTGCATTTGTATTTAATTTAAATGTTTATTATTGGTGGTTATATTTTTAAAGGGATTGACTAGGCTATGCCCTAAGGTTAGGGTTTTGTTTTGGGTTAAATTTATTATTTGTTTAGGAATTGGGTAGGTTTAGGTTTAGGTAAGGGTGAGATAATAACAAAATTGAGGTGAATATGTTAGGTTGTGGGGGTTTTGGGTATATTATGTTTTGGGTGTTCCACTCATGGAACACCCATAGTGACCATCAATGGTTGACATTGATGAGGAACTAGATGTCTGATCATCGATAGTCAACATGACTATCGATGGCCAAGCTAGTTGTGAAAAGGTTTAGGTTTAAGAGGTTTGTTTTCATATAAAAAAGGGGTATAGGTAATGTTTAAAATGTTAAGATTAAAGTGTTTGACAAGTTTAATAGGTTGGTTCTAGTTGTAATTAGTGTTATAAGGGGTTTGATGGGTTGAAATTTTAGGTTAAATAGGCATGAGTTGAAGAAATAGTCAAATAGGTAAATTCGGGTAGTTTGAAAGAGCAAAGTTTGTAGGTAATCATAGTATATAGAACTAAGTTGTTTTTTGTGATCTTACATTATAGGCATGAGAAGAGATATAGATACACAATTAGGTGCTACACATCTTCACATAGGTCTACCAAGGGATGACCTTAATGGATTGGGCACATATGGAGGAAGTTAGGATCAAAGTGATGTGACATTATCAACATGTGTTGCATGATGCAATGATTGTCATGGCCCTCATCAAGAGATGGGACCTGGCCATGAACACCTTCCTTATATTGACTAGTGGGACTATAATCCTACTAGAGTATTTCCATAAGATCACTCAGTTACCTTTATAAGGTGATCTTATTTACAACATTAAGTAGGAGGATTGAGATGAGCTATTGAAGCTGATATATGAAGATGACCAAGATTGTGTTAGGTGGCATGCTACAAGTTTTAGTTACTCTAAAATATATTAGAGGGTGAAGGGAAAGTAGAGACTAGTGAATATGATAATCATGGTTGTGTCATGCTTTTCCCTTCTAGATTTGAATGGAGGGAGGTTTTCATACTAGTTTCTTGGCTATTACTTGAGATGTTGGGATGTATAGTGTTTAGATGGGTGCTTGTGATAGTTTTTTAGATATACCAAGATTTGTTGGGATTCAAACCTCATATGAGGTCCAACATTAACATCAATAATATCCTACACTATTGTGCCTATGAGCACATTTGAGTGTTGAGGTTGATGGGGATGCCATGGGCTAGGTATAGTTAGATATATTTACCAACTAGTTTCATGTGGTGGAGAGGTGACTTTGCCACTCCAGGTGTAAGAGGAGGAGATCATGACATAGATTGGCTTAGGGGTGCATTGTCTATTTTGGTAATTGGTGATGTTATCTAGAGGCCATATGTTTAATTTATAGTATGGGTCAACTAAAAGAGGTAGACTTTATCCCTATACATTTACAGGTCGGTCTTTAGTAGTTGAGATGGGGAGGTAGAGCTCATCCCATTTGATAGGGTGAGGAGACAATTCAACCTAATACATGGTATCTTAGGTTAATTCCTTATATAAAGGCATGAGGATGCTGAGGTTATATTACCTAATCCCCATCTAATAAAGACTTTATGTGATCATGAGGAATTACCAACAAGGCCAATAATTGATTATGTAAGATTTCTAGATGGTTACCCTGCATGATACTAGGCTTTATATGTCACAATATATTTTGGTTGTGATGAAAGTGACAAGAGGTAGATGGATGTGAATCCAACTGGGAGGGGAGGCTAGAGAGTAAAATTATAAGTGGTTGGCCCAAATGTATAGGTAGGAACAGTACTATCCATTTCATAGGCACATGTTATAACACTACAAGGTCAACTGGTAGGTTTATAGGGTCAGGTGGCTACAATTATAGGTGATAGGGATAAGGATAAATCTTCATTATCCTTGTCCACCCAAGAGAGGGACTCCTTGAGATAAAGAGGAAGATTAGTCGTAGCACCTATAGGACCACTGGGCACTATCCCCATAACACAATACCTAGCCACAATGGAGGCATTATGCTACTATGAGGCTATAGTCCTAAGATGTTGTCTTGATGAGCCTTGATGGGGTGATTATAGATCTATTTTATGAGGTAGTGCTAGTGTGGTGACACTAGGTTAGCGGGATGATTTTGTAGTTGGATAGATAGGTACTTCAAGGGGATAGGCACTGAAACATAATGGTGCTCTAGGAGATAGTGATGCCTTAGGGGCATATCCATGATATAGTTTAGATATATTATATGTTATTGTATATCATTTTGATACTAGCCTATGAGATAATACAGTGAGATGTACATTTTGAGAGAGAGAGAGATGTATATTTATTTTATACATTATGATGTTAGACTATTGATTTATATATATGATCCTTATTTATTTCTTATGGTTCATGGTGTGATTTGATGTTAATGAGATGATATTATATTGATCACTGATGATGTTATATTGATTATGATTATGTTATGGATATTGGATAATAATGTAAACTCATCTATCTAGGCATGTGATGGATTTTATTTATGTTTTGGATGATGCTTATGATATTTATGGTTATGACACTGATGTTGATGCTAAAATCTAATATGAGTATATTTCTTTATTTAGATTTCAACATGTGGTGAAAATGGTTGATTGATTTATTGTTCATGATTGTTTGACTTTGATATGATGATGGATATGATAATGATGTTGTTGATTTAGTTCATGATACACGTTGTTATGCTATGGTTATGACTATGGTTATTATTTCTTAAGGTAAAACATAAAGTAAATTTGAATAATAACACCAGATGTGAGAAAAAGAATATAATCAAGAGATAGACATTTTAGTAAATATATCAACTAGTTATGAGAGGATAATAAGAGGGCATGATACTTCTTCTTTGGTAAGGAATTAAATAAAACCAAAGTTGGATTATCTTAAGGAACATAAGACCTTTGAATGTTTCACATTAGCATTCGGTAGTTGGTTAAAAAGGTGTCTTAATCACATAATTTCAAGTAAGCTCAAAATCCTTTGCTTATAGCATATGAAGGGGAGATGGATGAAATATGGAACCTTATTGTGAGACAATCATTCTTCCTTTAGAGGTTACCCATGTGTCAGTATAATAAATTCTATGTCATACAATGTGTAGATTGATAAATGTGGGAAGTTTAATCATGAGAATCAATTATGGATTTTAAATTTATTTTTATTATGAGAGATAATTGTGGATTTCAAAACCTTTTTTGTGTTTTATTTTATTTGATAATGGGTCTTTTAATTTTTTTTTAAATTTCTTGGGGGGTTGGGAAAGTAGATCGATGCAGGTAGCTTCCAAAAAATTGTTGTTTTTGATAAATTATTTACTTAGCCATCCTTTGAGGGAGTGGTCTAAGTTTGTATGATTTTTTTAATTATTTTGATATTTATCCTTCAAGGTAGTAGTCCACCTTAATTTTATAAATTTCAAATATGTTTTAAATAACTCTCCTTCAAGGGAGTAGTTTGTGAATGTTAAGAATGACCCATGATTGCTATTAGTTTGGATTTTGATTTTTTATTAGTTTGTTTTTTCTTGACATAGAATTGATTATATAGGATTAAGGGTTTACCTTTATTAAGGAAAAACTAAAAATCACAAGAAGGTTGAGTAGGTGTAAAGAGGTTTAGGTGACAATGATAATGGGAATCCATCTTATAAAAGTTGGTGAAAAGTAACATGAGAATCATGACATGGGTAAAGCCATGGTACCCATTATTCAAGATAAGACTATGATTATGATGGATAATCACATGGTTCATCTTTAATAGGTTGTCCCTAAAATAAGGAGATGAATGTGGTTTGAAAGCAAGGGATGAGGTTAAGTCAGATAAAAGATGAGCTTGATCCTTCTTAACAAAATAAAGGACATAAATGTGAAGCATTGAGGGGATTAAGTTCTAGATTTCCATCAAGAGAGGATAAATGGTAAGATCCTAATCCATATTTTTGGGTAATGACATAAGGTCCAACCCAATTGAAAGAAAACTTACCCCACTTGCTTTTATCCATATTAGTGACATGTTGATTTTCCTTTAGGATGAGGTATGTGATGTTTAATTATCACACTCTAAGGTGTTATTTATAGGCATTTTAGATGTTATCTTGATATACATGAAGATGGGTAAGGGTCACTAAGTGACACTCATCAAGTGGCTCAAGGTGGGATAAATGGTGCTAATGATAATTATCTTCAAAAATGAGATTTTACAAATATATGTGAATAGAAGAAACTTGGAATTTGAAAGGAAAAATTTCCTCCACTCCAAAAATAATATAAAATGGGGTATTAACCATAAGGGTTTAGATGATAGTATGATATTCCCATAAGCCAAATGGTATGTGTGAATTCCAATCCTGACTAGATGTATTAACCATTTTAGTGAGTATGTTATTGGGAGTTTTGTTAGAGGCCTTAGCTTGTCCATTCACTTGAGGGTGATAGGGTGAGTATAAACTTAACTTAATCTTGAGTGCATCATAAATACACTAAAATTGATTATTTTTAAAGGATTTACCATTATCGATGATGATTTTTTGAGGAACACTAAAATGGTAAATGGTGTGATTGTTGGTAAAGTTGACAATATTTTTTGATTTGGTTGAGACTAGAGGAATAGCCTCTACCCATTTGGTAAAATATTTAGTCATTATGAATAGATAATGATGTAATTATGAATAATAGGGGTTAATTTCACCATTAAGGTCTAAACCCCATTGTGGAAAGGTCCATAAATCAATAGAAATATGAATACTATGGCTAGGTGCATGATGCAAATTGATGTCTTATTGAAATTAATTTTTTTCATGTAATCACAATAGTCTTGGATAAGGGTAGGATATTAATATCCAAGATGAAGGATGCATTTAGTGATGGCTAGGACATTAAAGTGTCCCCAACAGATTCCATCATGCATTTCCTTGATAGCATAAGATGCTTCATAACTATGTAGGTAATGAAAAAGGAGACCATCAAAGAAACATTTATAAATAATTCCCCCCATAATTGTGTCACAAGATGTACCTTGGAGAAATTCTCTTCAAGCATTCCTAGAAAGACTAGAAAGAATGATGGCAAGGTTTAGATAGTCAAAGGTCTGTTCATACCAAAGGTCAAGTTGGGTCTCCTCTACATTAAAGATGGTGGGAGAATTTAGATTGATATAATAATGTTGGGTAAGTATATGGATAATTATAGATAGCCTAGAGTTAAAGGGTGAAAATGTGATTTGAGTGGAAAGATAATGCATGGTGTCAATAAACTTATTGGTAGATTATGGGGTTTATTGGATGTGGTAGTATTCAAATGATGTTAAGATTTCCTTAAATAGTTATTTGTACTATCAAAAAACATCACTCTTACACTGGTAAGTCCATTAATTTGATTTACCACAAGTTGGGATTCACCAAAGATATTGATTATTTTGACTCCCAAGGCTAACATAGTTTGAAGGCCAATCACTAAGGCTTCATACTCAACCATATTGTTGATACATTCAAAGTCAAGATTGAAAGACAAAGGACGAGGTTCATAATTAAAGGGAATAATAATGATGCTATCTCCCCCACCATGTTGATACTTTGATCTATTAAATAACATAGTAACTTTATAGGTGAAGTGTACCTGAGAGAGGGTCAAGATGGACTCATCAAGGAACTCAAGAGGAGGAGGTTGGTTGTATTTTAATGGTGCTTTAACTAATTGGTCAGCAATGAATTTCCCTTTAATTAACTTCTATAGAAGAAACTAAAGGTTAAACATGGCTAAAAGAATGAATTACTTAGACATACATTGGTTGTGGTATTCGAATACATATAATTAAGTGGGTTGGTATTGGTTATGAAATAGGTTTTGTGGTTAAGAAGGTAGTGGAATTTTTTTATGGCCATGAATAATAAACCTAAGCAAATTTTATTGATATGGGTGTATCAAGTCTCATATTCTACAAGTGTGTGGCTGATGTAGTAGACTACTTACTCTCTATGTTGTTCATCCTGATGAGCAAGCATTGCCCCTAAGGAGTGGTCAATAGAGGAGATATAACGTTATAAATGTTGATCATCCTTTGGAAAGGTGAGGATAGGTTGAGACAAAAGTTACTTTTTGAGTGAATCAAAGGCCTTTTGATAATTATTATTCCACTTAAAAGATACATCCTTATTTAGAAGGTGGTGGAAGGGTTGGAATCAGTACAAAATTTAGGAGATTAAGCAATGAATGGATTAGATATTTCCCTATAATCTATGGAGTTTCTTGATATTAATTATAGGAAGCATGTCGAGGATGGCTTTGATTTTGGTTGGATCAACTTTTATTCCCTCAAGGGAGATAATAAATCCAAGGAGACCTCCTAATAAGACCCTAAAAATGCACTTCTTTGGGTTAAGGTAGACGTAGTAATGGATGAGGTGCTCAAAGATAATATTGAGAATGGATAAATTATGCTTAAGATATTTAGATTTACCAAGAAGATCATCAACATAGTCTTCAACAATCTTATGGATAAAGTCATGAAAGATGTAGGTCATAGCACATTGGTAGGTTGTGCCAGTGTTATTTAGTCCAAAAGGCATGACCCTATACTAGAAGGTCCCCCATGGGGTGATAAACGTGATTTTGTTTTTACCTTCATGGGAAATTAGGATCTGATTGTAACTTGAGAATCCATCCATGAGAGATAATATCTTGTGGTCAGTTGTAAGATCAATTAGTTGGTTGATGCTTGGTATAGGAAAGTTATCTATGGGGAAATCAAATTTGAGGTCATGAAAGTCCACAAAAATTAATAGTACCCTTATGGATTTAGTGATAGGTATGGCATTTGAGACCCATTAGGGATAGTCAATGGGTTGAATGTAATTGATAGATAAGAGATGTTGGAGTTATTCTTTAATGAGAAGGGCTATGTGAGGGTGCATTCATCAAATTTTTACTTTATGGGTTTGTCATCATGATTGGTGACTATGTTATGGGTGGAAATATCAAGGTCAATTCTAGTCATGCCACTATAAAAACAAAAAAATGTTATGCTATGGTCTTGGAGGAAAGAGGGGAAGTCTTGAAGATCCTCAAAATTTAGTGATTGAAAATTTTTATCAATGTGGGGGTTATATAGAGTGTCCAATTTGATATCCATGGTAGATTAATTTAACATGGTAAAATTTTTAGAAGGAATATATTTATGGATGGAAGAATCTGGGGCACTAAGGTAAGTGAGAATGGAATCATCATCTTGGAACTAAACAGTGTTAATGGTAGGAGAGTCATATCCTATCATCTCAGGATGGGTCATAGGGATGGCTATGGTTTCCCCTTAATTTTTATAAGTTATGGGTTTGAGTGTGATCATGTTGATGAAAAAATGTTAGGTGGCATGATGTTATCTTCCTTACACTTAGGTAGAGAA
Organism: Torreya grandis; assembly: GCA_037957365.1. Lineage (NCBI taxonomy): Eukaryota > Viridiplantae > Streptophyta > Pinopsida > Cupressales > Taxaceae > Torreya > Torreya grandis. The sequence continues at coordinate 2,083,664 of JARHVA010002704.1, read as the reverse complement.
GAAGTTGGTGAGGAAGGGATCTATTCCTCAACAATGGTGGTGGTAAGTGGTTTGGTTTTCCTCTTATTTGTTAAAATGAAACTGAGGCCATGTTTTTCATGATGTTTTATGGTTTAAATGGAAATTAACTCATGTGGGCAATGCTCATATCATCTAAGACCAAATCCTTTCTAAGCATGCCTATGGAGGAATGTCTTGGCAAAGCTTAGGTTGTCTAAATAGGAGAATTTAGATCTAAATAGTTAAGGTGAACAGGAGGTGGTAGAATCATCAATTGGTTTGTCAAGTCCCCCATATATGAAAAGGGTTTGGAAATTGGGATCTCCAAAGGGAATAATGTCTCTGATATTAGGTTCATAACTAGGTTAGTGGTCAAGTTTTCCATATTCTTGGGGAGTAAGGAAAGTGTTAAAGGTGAGGAGGTGATATTCCCATATTGAATAGCATTGGAACATGGATTCCAAGTGAATTGTGTGGGTGATTTGATTTTAAGGGATGGATGAACTAGTATATGCCTCATCAGTAGAAAGAGATATGAGTTCATCCTTCATGGTTGAGGATTTATCTTTTGTTGATGAGGGCGTGTTATATAGAGGCATGAAAAGGAATTTGGGTCGATAAGTCATGTTTCATGATAAGAAGAGACTTGGGTAATCTTGTATAGTGAAAACCTATCCTTCTTATTTAAATTTGATGTAAAAATAAAGGGTAGAGGGTACACAAACCATGGAGTGGTTCCAAGTTCATCCCAACAAAACATTATACTAGTTTAAACTTCCACTACATATACAATTTCTAGAAGCATGTGAGGTCTTAAATAGATATGGAGGACAATAGTTCCCCAAATTAGTGGCCATGGTGTCATTCGAGGATTGAAATATGGTCAAGGTTTTATACATAACATTGTCTGGTAGTTTGAGTTGATCATATGCATAGGAGGAGATGATATTAATACTAACTCCCCCATCAGTCATGACTCATTTAATGTTGGTTTGGTTAATGTAGGTATTAATAAAGATAAAAGGATATAAGTCATCAAGGTGGATAGAAGGTATTTCCAAATACTTGAAGGTGGCAAGGTTACAAATTTAGAGAGTGCCAATAAAGGCTACTAGAGGTTGAAGGTATTCTGGTTGGACCTCTATTAATATTAATGCCTCTATCATTACTTGGTAATGATGAGGTGAAGTATAAATAAACTCATATAGGCTCATATTCAATGGGCTTTGGTGAAGTTGTTTGAGAACCACCCTCCTAATTGATTTAGAGGGGTTAAATTACGAGGTACCCATTATATATACCTTAGGTTCGGTTGAAGGTGAAGGTGCTTGATTTTTACTTGGTTAGGGGGTGAAATATGGGTATTTACATGGGATGGATACTTCAACTTTCCCCTTATCCTTTTTTTGAGTCTGTGATCATGTGACCACATGTATATTATGGATAGAGGGAAGAGTTGAGGTAAGAGACTGGTTTCGTTTCTTTTCACTCGAAGGTGAGAGTGAGGGAGTAGGTAGGTATTGGGTAGTGGTTTTTGTCTTTTGAATTGGTATTAGTTATATGGGAGGTTCATTTATTAATAGATCATCCTCATCATAGATCCAATGGATTATGGTTTAGAGATATTTTTAGTTATTTGTGTCATACCTCAGTGTCCTATGATAGGAACACACTTGGAAATCGTTATACCAAATTGGTTTTGGACTGAGAGGATTGAATGACCTTATAGGGTGTAAGGTAAAATAATAAACTTGTAGTAAGCTTTAGAAAATGGGTGAGTAAGTCTCATCTAATGGTGGAGAGGGTTTAGAGGTTTTGGTATTGGTTGGTAAGATGGAAGTCTTTTTAGAAATAGTCTTGGTAGTAGGAGTCTTGGGTAAGGTGGTGTTCTTAGTTCATGGTTTTGGTTTTGGTATGGTGGAAGTTGAAAAATTAGAGGTAAGAATTTTTAGGGTAGGTAGTTTGGTTTTTCATGGCTTAGTGAAGATAGGTGTGTCAAAAATCAAGTGTGCTGGTGTAACCAATAGTGGCGGTTGGGATTTGGTTGAGATAGTTGGATTCTTAATCAAAGTGAAGGCAAAAGGCCCCAAAATAGAAGGAAAGGTTAAAGGAGGTAGATTTAAGGCTTTCTAGGCTTTTGTTGTTTTTAACTCCTTAGTTGATTTGGTTTGGTGTGGTTAGCTTTAATTTTAAAGATGGGTGAGTAAAGATATATATAGGGAAGATGCTAAGGTTTTTATGTGGTTTAGTTATTTTGGTTAGAGAGGATGATTTGGTGGTTTGGGATTTGGTTGCATCATATGGTTGAGAAATGGTTGAGTTAGTAGAGGTTTTTATTGGTTTAGTTGATAAGATAGGGGTTTGGATAATAGAAATGGTGGGTTGGTCTACTAAATTGGTGGTTGGAGGTTCCATTTGGTGATATAAGGGATTCCCAATTATTTCTAAAAAGTGGATCGATCCACATTAGTTTTGGAGATAAATTCCAACCTTTGAACTAGTCTAGAGAAGGGTTTGTAAACTGATATTTTTCCTTGGGTAGTAGACTCAAAAAATAAGCCCATAGGTCAAGAAAGGGGAAAGGTGACCTCATCCTTTTCCTCAATCAAAGGATGCAATGTTTGGATAGGTGGTTCCTTTGTGGGAGGTTTAGGTGTGATGGTTTCTTCTTTGGAAATGCTATCTAAAGGGGAAGTAAATTTCTCAATCACTGAGGGAGAAGGTAATGTGGTGATGGTTGTTTTCTCTAGTATGTCAATTTAAAGAGGGGTTGATGACTCTACTACCTAAATAAGTGGGGGAGGAGAAAGGGGTGATTCCTTAGTTGGTATATCCAAAGGAAGAGAAGGTAAGTCCACTACCTCAATAAGTGGAGAGGGTAGAGAATAGGTAGACTAGATGGTAGGTTCTTCAACAATGAGTGTGTCAACATCATATTGATAGTATGGGCCTCATGAGAACACTAAGCTTTGTTCTTCTCATTTTTTTTAGGTGCATTATTGGGAAAATGTTTCCTAAAAATGTCAAGGGCTTGGTTTAGAGGTGTGTTTAGTTTGTCCAACTTAAGTTGCCCCTTGTTAATGAGGGATTGGACAATCCTTTTGAAGGTATTACACCTACTAACATCATGCCCAATTACTTGATGGAAAGAACATAGTTCATTCTTGGTGTACCAACTAGGTGTAGGATAGAAATAATAAAATTGTTGAGGGAGTTTCATAAGAGGAAGCTGTATGATATTAGCCTTTAGTAACTTCTCTAGGATAGAAGCATAAGATTCCTTAAGCAGAGTAAATTATTTTTTATTACTTCAATTTTGGTTTCTCATGTTTTATTTTGAGGATTTAGAGGAGTTTGTTTACTTGAAAGATGGTGGAGGAGTGTTTTTAAAGATAAACACATTTTTAGTTCCCTTTTTCTTAGTCTTAGTGTTAAGTTTGGTTGCTTAGTTTAGAGGAAGAGGCCTCATTCATTTGTAGGTAGAATTTCTATTTTTCAACTTTAACTTCCCTTCACTCATGGATTTTTTTCTAGCTTACTTTCCATGGTAAAATCTTTGCCAAAGGTTATAAAGATTTGAACACACAATGTAGAAGAGATGTGCTTGGCACATGCCTGAGCAAAAATTTCTCTCAATTTGGGTTACAGTAAATAGAAATAAATTTGATTATTAGGCTTCTCCAATGAGAAACAAAATCAATAATAGATTCATCATCAAATTCCTGAATAGAGCAAAGGTTGGTGATTGGGACTTTTTTGGAGATGTTTATTGGAAAGTGATCCAAGAAAGTTTGGGCTAGCTTGGTGAAGGAGAAGAGAGAGTGTTTGGTTATGGAACTATACCAATCTAATGCCAGAATAGATAGCTACATAAGGTAAGGTATTCCATGGATGGGGAGGTAGAAGAGGTTGATTGGTTTGGTGATGGGTTTTATTCTGCTAGATTCTTTCACTATTGGTGAGTTACAACCATACAAGATAAAGGAGGGAAAATACAAAAATAATCTCTCCACTCAAATAGAGAGAAGACAGTAAATGAGTAAAGAAATCAAACACACACTAAAATGTATTTTAAGTCCTAAAGTAATTTTTAGTCTCTCTTTTGGCTTATACCTTAAGCTTTATAAGAAATTTTGTGACTAAAATTGGTTTGTAGAGCAGGTATTAGAAAATAAGTCTATGGTTGGTTTTAGGTTGTGTTTAGGCTCTCAAAAAGATCTATATTGAAAATCAATACGTGGCTTGATATTGGGACCTACCCCCTTACCTCACACACCACAACTATAAGGGTGTCAAATGCTTATCCAATATATACTAATTTTTAAAGTTTATACTAAACCAAAGAGCTAAGTTGGTTTTCCCATTGCTAATGACCTCTAAGTAGGATTGCTAGGAAAGGGTAAGGTGATCACTAGGTGATGAAATCCTAGTCAAGCCTTCTCTCAAGCTATTTGATGTTTAATTGATGAAGGTGTTTTGGCTTAGTGTGTGAAATAAGAGTGATGCTATGATTGAATTACTTTTATTTAATTTAAACTATGTGAGCTAAACTTGCAATAAACCAATGTATGAACTTGATTTTAAACCCAAAAGAAATTTTGATTTCTTTTATGAGCATAGAATAGGGAAAAGTGCATATAGATGAAAATAAAATAAACCCAAATGGAGACTCAAGGGTTCCATCAAGCATGCTAAAATATTTCAATGAATTTCAATTTATATTTAAAAAAGAAGAAGAGGAGAAACTAAATATGGGTATGGTTGAAAAACCTATTTGATTATGTGTGCATTGAGTTAAATTATTGTGAAGAACTCATATTTGGCTTTGGAAGATGACTTGTAAATAATATAACACTACAACAAATGGATGGTTAGATAGATATCTAGGTGGATTTTCTAGTGCTAGCTAGATCTTAGAAGAAAGAGATTCCTTAGGGGCTATCAATCCACATATTTTAAATAATTAAGTTTATAAAATAGAAGATAAATTAATTACATCAATAAACAAAATATACTAAAATTAAACGTAAGAAATTCTTGACAAAAAAATAGGATAAAATGATGAATATAGAAATACGTAGGTAAATACTAGTGTTAAATAGGTCAAGTGTGCTTTAGAAAATAGGTTGAGGGTCTGTGAACAGGTAGATGACAATAAAATTGTATTTAGTTCAGGGTAAGTGGTTGAAAATAGCTTGTTTTCATTTCCTACCATAATGACCATCTATAGTTGATGTGATTGTTGGTGGTTGAGGTAACTTTTGACAGTTGGACAGATCATTGATGGCCAAGATGATCATTGATGGTTACTATGTGTTAGGTTTGGGAGATGAAAAGTTAGATTTATGGGATCATAGAAGGTAATTTTTAGAGATTGGTTTATTCTAGGATAATTATAAAATATAAATAAAGTAATAGAATAATAGATAATGAATACTTATCTTGCAAAAGGTTGGTTGGATGAATGTTTGAGGTGGTTGTCTCATTGATAGAGTCTGGTGTGATTTTGGTAGAGTAATGTTACTTGGATATTAACCAAGGGATGGTGGTAAGTTAGCTCTCTGACATGATGGATATATTTCTAGATTGTTGGAATAAGTGACCTATAAAGAAACTCTAAATACAAAATCTCTTGAAGTCATCAATCTATTTTCACCTCATGTTCCTATCTTCTTATAGGCAAGGAAAGAGAAGTACAACAAGATGTTAACTAGTATTTATAATTATAAATTGCATATGTAATGTCTCACATGTAGATTTAGATTATCTAATTATAATAAGACAAGGTGGATCTAAGGGTGAGTTAAGTTGGTTTAGATGGTGTAACTTGACCATCAACGGTCAAGTTGACCATTGATGGTCACCCTGACTGTTGATGGTCATGGGTCAAAGGTAGGGTTGGTTAAAAGATGGGTTTTTAACTAGTAGGTCAACTAACTTAGGCTAGATGGGTTAGGTTTAGTTAGTAGTAAAAAAGGTCAAGGTGGGTCCCAAGGGGTTCTTAAGGTGGTCTAGGGGAGTTGTGATATTCAAAACCATCATGTGTGGATTTTTGGTGTCTACACTTATCTCTTCTCAAAATCATAAGGCCTTCCCCTCATGGAAGTATATTAAAGACAATATGGAATAGAGAGAATAAGTGATGGTTTTCAAAGTTGAGTATCCCTATGATAAGAATGAAGCATTCATGGTAACACCTTTGTATTTGACTCACCTTCTTGAGTATTTTTAAGGGTCTACCATGCCAATTATTGAGAAGGAGCCTCTCTTTTATGAAGCAAATGAAGATAATTCAACTAAGGTAAAATAAGATGAGTTGATATATGTTATAACTGATAAATATTAGATAAAAACAACTCTTTCTTTAGGAGGTATCCATGAATACAACTCATATAGAACCATTGTTGAGGTTGATAACATTCCTAAAGTTGATGACAATTTGTATCAATTGTACGATGAGTTATTGATTAAAATTAAAGAAGTCAAGAAGGAATATTTGGATGATGGAATATGATAATAGATTAGATCTTCACTTTAAGATACCACCAATGTTTCAGAGCTTAAAGAATGTAATGTAAATTTAGAAACACCAAGACAAGATGAGCTGGATCTTGAGTGGATAGATGTAATGCCATTGTCTACTAAAGATGAAGATAATCAGGTTGCATTAGAAGAAGAGAGTTTCTATGACTATGTCAAAGAGTTAGAAATGTCTTATCAACATCATGATTCATAAGAAAATGTTAATAATTTTCAATCTCATGAGTATAATGGAGGCACTAATCAAATCATATCAATTGGGTTTCTAATACAACATTGTATGATAATTTTAAAAACCATCAACAACCCATGAATGAGGTAGACTTAGAATTGTTCTTGTAATAGAGAAGAATATGGGAGGAGTATGACTGGGTCTTGGACTCACATGTACAATCCACCCATATGCCAATGGAACTAGAAGGCCTAGTTACTTCCCAAAGAGGTCATGAATGTGCTAATGCTCCTAGATACAAGAAGGAAATATCAAGATATAACATTCATAATTCAAGGTTCCATGGTGGTCAATCAATTTTTTCATTTGACCTTGGAGGATATTTTTTGTTCTTACGTTAGTTTTTTTAGTTTATTTTATCTTGTTTCAATAAGTGGTTATCAAAAGTAGTAGTTTATTGCATTTTTTTTCCTTAGGTTAGTTTTGTTGTCTTATTAGTATAGTTATGTATCTTTTGTTATTTTTTTGAGCCTTGTTGTTTTTATAATAAAAAAAGGTGTCACAAAGTGTAAAATCTATTTGGCAATCTAAGGTAGTCATCAAAGTCATGGTGTCATATTTCAAAAATATTGTTATCATGAAAATACAATGAGTTATCTTGACCAACAGGCTGGTCAACCCCTATGAGCCACCAAAAATGTTGGTGAATTGGTATACCAAGGCCAAATTCCAACCCTTATAACTTGAAATTTTTCATGACACTGATCTAAAACTTTTATATGATGGCCTACTATATGTATGTTCACTATAAGTGAAGGTTTTGACCTTTAAATGATATATTTTGAGTCAAAATGAAACTAACTCATCCATAATTTCTTTAATCACCTTCATAGTCATTTCTTTGATTTAATTCAAATGTTTCATTATTTGAAAATATCTCTTCATGTAAGCCTAAATCATAGAAAAGACTCCAAAAGGCTCCCACATTTGAAATTTGGCCCCATAAAAATCTCAAAAGACTTAATTATTATTTTATCATGTTCTTTGATTTTTCCTTTTCATTATCTTTCCCTAAATTAGCATTTTAAGGCTTAAGTTTCGATAATATGTAAAATAAAGACTATTTTCATGAGTTTAATGCAGGGAATAAGGACTTGTACAAAATTTTAAATATAATGGAGTAAAATAATTTTAACATGAAGATATTAAATTTTTTTAATAAGATATTCAAGGAAAAATTATCCCAAAAAAAATCAAAACCAGTTCTCTTCATCCTCCTAGCTTCTTTGCACATCAAGAGATCCCTTCAAGTTTTTAGATGGTATAGACATGAGAGACAATTTCAAGATATAGAATTTGGGGTAGAGAAATTGGTATGAGAGATATTAATTATTTTTGAATTGTTTCTTAGTTTGTTTCTTTCTACTTCATGGACCATCCTTAACAAGTTAAGGCACTCACTATGCCTTCTTTGTTCAAGCAAGTAATTAGTTTTCTAAGTTTTCTCCTCTCTTGAGAATCATGATAGAAATATGAAAGTTTTTGGTACAATATGAATATACATTAGAGACATCATAGAATGCTTAACTTAAATAACTAGCCATTAAAATATAATTGCGAGGAATATTTGTAAAAAAAATGTTTTTCTAAAAATAAATAGATAAATGAAACCTAGAAATTATGTTGAAAATATATACCCCTTTCTTCCTATAGACATAATTTACTAAAAAAAGTATAATGCTAATTATGTGAAATACACACATAATCCAAACAATATAACTAATAAAAACCTCTAAGAATTTTTAAATAAAGTTTTTGTGAATTAGATATCAGGGGAAAAAGGAAAAACCATAATAGAGTAATCTTGTATAGTTCAATAGGCATGAAACTCTATGGTGAAAAAGGAAAAAATATCATATTTACACCTATGAATATGGAAATAAATATAGATTGAGTCATAAAATCAATCCATATCACATCCTAATTTCTCTCTAAGCTAAATAAATTATTTGATCCATAAATTATTATGTTTGATTAGTTGATTAACTAATATTTGACTAGGCTTTTTTAAATATCTTGATTATGGGACAATTATGTGTATCTTAATTTACATGATTAGTTTACTATGAGTTAGCATTAATTTTATATTTTATACATTATGATCATTTTTTATAACTATACCACATTATTTTATGGTTTAGGCTAAATACCCTCATTATTGTGATGTGGGTACAACTTAGATTCTTCTCTCAGAGTGTGACGAAGGGAGAGCATCATCGAAGAGGGTGGTTTAGATGGAGACTCAGGGGGATGACAGAGAATGAATCTAAAAACCCTTGCACACACCACATTTTTATTTCATGACTGAGTTGTTTAATATATAGTTGTAGTATACTTTGTTTTATGTTTGAATGATTATTATGATCTTGTATGTTTTCACTAATCTAGTTGATATTAGTGATCATAATGATTTAATTGAGTGATTTCAATAAATTATTGATAGTGCATATCTTATCTTATGTGATGTAATTATTTGGTTTAATTCATTATGTTTTACTTAATTTACTACCTCAATTGGGTATGGTTGTGTATTATAACATTATGATGTTATAAAAAATTCCATTATTGTTACTCGATCTATAAGATTTAGATAATAATAATTAAAGATTATTATTATGATATTATATATGTTTAATTTAAATGTCTAAAGATAAATAACATTATTTTAAAAGTAATGGTATTTGATTAAATGTTTGATCAAAAGTTTAATATTCAAAGTACATTAGACATTGGTTATTACTATAAAAATGATTTAATGAAATCATTATTTTTCAAAGTTTGTTTGTGATGACATGGTAACATAAACTATAGTATTTGAATAACTTACCATATTAAATGTTAAATGAGTAGTTAACTTTACCTGGAAGGTTAATATTGACTAAACCGATAGTCATTGCATGGTATAGAATGAAGTTTGTGACTTTTGGTTTATTTTATTATTTTGTTGGTTTGAGAAGTTGATGAGGGAATAATGTAAATTAATGGAATGCAGATATATTTGAGATTATAAAATCATTATTTTAATAGTGAAAAAGAATTTTTGAGTGATTATGGTTACTAACCAATTGTTGACTTTGAGTTAATCATCATTTAGAGAAAATCATGGAGACATGGCCTCAATTACACTCCAAAAGAAAGACAATGGGTGAAGGATTTACTCACCCAATACATAAATGTGATTTCATGGGCATATGAAGACTTGAAGGTTTATGATCCAAGGACATTACTCATATAATTCCACTGAAGATAGACCACAAGCCATTCAGATAGAGATAGAGACTAGTGAATCCCATCTTGGAGCCTCTCATTCAAAGAGAAGTGGAAAAGTTATTAAGTGCAAGAATAGTCTTCCCAAATAGGCATTCTACCTAGGTGACCAATTTTCTCCCAGTCAGAAAGAAGAATGAACATATTATATTATGTGTTGATTTTAGAAACATGAACAAAGCTTGTGAGAAGGATAACTATCCACTACCTTCCTTGGATGAGGTGATACAGATAGTTTGTGGCTCTAAAATGATGCCCTTCTTAGATGGATTTTTAGGCCATAATCAAGTACTAGTACAATTAGAGGATAGAATAAAGATTGCATTTACTATGAAGTGGGATACTTATTCATACAAAAAGATGTCATTTGGCATAATAAATGCATGAGACACATTTCAGTGTGCCATGGATCACTCATTTAAAGGATTAATAGGTAAATGAATAATCATTTATATGGTTGATCTTACTATGTTCTCCAAGAATAGGAAAAATCATGTAAGCCATCTATAGTTAATATTCAAAAGAGGTAGAAGGTTTGGCATCTTGGTGAACCCAAAAAAGGGTATATTTGGAGTAACTGAAGGTAAGATATTAGGACACATCATTACCAAACAAGGAGTTGTTATCTATCAAGATATAATCTAGGTAATTTCAAAGATTGCACCACCAAACAACAAGAAGGAGCTCAAGTCATTCATTGGGAAGATGAATTTTGTAAGTAACTTTATCTCAATATTTGAAGAAATTATGAGAACCCTAAATACAATGCTCAAGTAGGATGCTAAAATAAAATCGATAGATGAGTCCAAAAAGTCTTTTCAAGACATTAAATATGTAATATATTAGGCCCCAATACTCATTAGTCTAGATTCTATGAAGGATTTTTACTTGTACTCATTTGATTTAGAACATACAATTGCTACTATCATAAGATAGAACAAAGATGAGACTAAGCATCTAATTGCATTCATGAGCATGAATCTGAAGGATGAAAAACTTGGGTAATCTAGGATTGATAAATAGATCTTCACTCTTATCACGGTAGTGAAGAAATTTAGACACTACATCCTAAGAAATAAGACTATTTCTATCATGATTGATATTATTTTCAAGATCACCATGTCATAAAATGAATTAGAAGAATGAAAAGGTAAATAAATGGAAAAGATACATGATTTTGACATAGAAATCAAGCCTATTAATATCATTTAGGGTCAAGGCATTGTCCAACTCATGACTAAACTTGATCCACATATGATTTTTGAAGACATATGTGAAGCCTAGGCATCTAGAGGGGAATGGTATACTAACATAATCCAATATCTTCTTACAAGTAATTATTCCCTAGAGCTCAATAGAGAACAAAGGAGATCATTGAGGCTCAAATTTTCTCACTAAATGATTAATAAAGGAGTTATTTATAAGAGAAACTATGAATGCTAATATCTTAGATGTGTATCTATAAAATAAACGAAAGAGATTCTAGAAAACCTACACTATAAGATAGGTAGTGGTCATCCATTTGGGAATACCACAACTCACAAGATCTTAAGAATGGGATACTACTAGCCAATAATTTTCAAGGATGCTCATGCTCATGTACAGACATTCCATGAATTCCAACCTTTTACAAAGATAGAAGTACATGAAACAATTCCCTTGCAACCTATTATTGAAGGAAGGCAATTTTCCTAATGGGGTTTAGACTTCATTAGTGTCACTAACCCAAACTCCTCATTAGCTCATAAGTATGTGCTTACTACCATATACTACTACACTAGATGAATTGAAGCAGTGTCCATAAATAATTATAGAGCACAAGAGGTGATTTGTTTCTTGGAATAACACATCACAACTATATCTATCACTCCCATTTCTCTAGACAATGGGCCAACATTCATATCAACTAAATTCACTTAATGGGATCATGATAACTAGATCACTATCACGTCATTTTATAGCCATTATCCTAAAATAAATGGATTGGTTGAGTCAATTAATAATAAAATGATAGATACAGTTAAGAAATTAGTTGGGGATAATCCTGGAGACTAGCACAATCTACTAAAGTATGCTCTTTGGATAGATTGAACAAGATATAAGCAATCCCTCAAAGCCTCACCCTATTTCTTGGTGTACAGACATAGATTACTATTCCTAATCATGCCAAAATTATTTACTTATCAATTCATTCAAGAATTCATGGAACCAAATGAAAAAGTAGAATCTTGACTACTAGATATAATAGAAATGGAAGAATCAAGGACTAAGGCCCTACAGGCTTTTAGTAACAACCAAGATTTAGTTAAGAAGTGATTTGAAAAAAGAGAAAGAGTTAAAAAACTTATAATATTTGATCTAGTTATTCCTATGGATAAATACCATGAAAATAAATGATAGCATGACAAATTTTCCCTACTATGGATTGGACCATATCAAATTTCAGAGATCCTAGGAAATAATGCATTCTATTTAAGGGACATGCAGGGTAATGAAATCAGATATCTAGTCAACGGATAGTTTCTAAATAAATAATTCATGGGTATACCATATAAATATACCCTTGATTGATGAAGGAGCATGGTAGAGGTATGACTAGTTTAGTTTACTACTTTCTAGGTTAGTTTATTGCCTTCTAGGTTAGGTTTCCTACTTTCTTAGAATAATTTTTCCAATTTTCTAGATCAGGTGTTTTTTAATTTCCTATGACAATATAATTTTTTTTATTATAACATGACCAAGCTAATATCCAAATAGATAATTCCCCTATTTTATTCTTAGATAGACATATAATAGAAAGGTAAAATTGTAAAGAGATTCATAACTTAGGACCTATTAATAAATTCGGTATACTTATGTGTTTAGAGTCTTCAAGATTTAAGTATGTAATCAAAATCATTTTGGGTTGTGTCACAATATAATATTTCGAATAGGTATGCCACATTTTATCTTGAATACATCATATGAATTTAGAATTTTTTCCCATTCCATTGTACTAAGCACACTTATCATATTAATACTTGTTTGCAAGTGATAATCATTGGTGTAGATGTAAATAGTAGGGATGTTATGGTAATGATTTATTCTATAAGTACATAAACTCATAGGGGTTTTAGTTCTCATCTTTCCATTAAAATTAAAAATAATAATGAGAGAGAAAAAAAAGAGCCAATATGAGTTCAAAATATCAATCAATAAAGCCAAAAGAACATCTGAAGAAGATCAAAATCTCATATGATGAAATAAGGTCAATGTACCACACATCATGATCAAGAAAATAAAGGAAGGGGGGGAAAAGAACCCAAGGTATCTTTATCAGGACTATGGATGCTTGACTGGTAAGAGAGCAATGCCTAAGATTCTCTAATTTTATAAGCTTTAAAAGCAACTAAAACAAAACCTACAACTGATCCAAACCTTTGAAAAGATCCTCATAAGAGGGGTTAAATGAACATCACTTTAGTACACACATATCCATGGATGAAAAGGAATGTATGTTGTGTGATTGTAGTTGGGAGTCTCTTTCATATCTCTAATTATAATATTTTTCTATGGCACAGTTCATGTCTAGTTTGAAATTGCTAACCAAAGTTCAGAGTTCTTGAATACTTAGAAGTATTCCCCTTATAAGTCACTATTTATTATACCCAAAATTCCCCTCTTATTTCATTGAAATAAATGGGGACCCACTTTTTTTGGATTTTGGCCTTTTCTTGTAGAGTTTTCCTCTACTTATATATGTAAATTATATCAAATTGCTCCTTAGTTTGAACACTCGAAAGTATAAAGTATTCATATTATACATTTTGCACTAACTTACGAATGACTTTTTGAGAGTTTTGTACTATGTAGTTTTTTGGGACTTAGTTTTATTTAGAGAAATTATTTGGACTTAGTATTTGTACATTTTATTTGATCCTTTTTAGGAAATTTGTTCTTTAAAACTTGTGTTTGGGTTTCAATCATCAGATATTTTGTTCAAAATTTTCATTTTGAAATTTATGTTCAGTGTTTGTTCATCAAGTTTTTTTATATTAGACATTTTATTCGAACAAATGTTCTAAACGAATTAGTTTATTAGGTTATTTGGACATTTCATGTTGGGATTTTTGTTTGGACCTTTTTAATCATAAATTTTCATTGGATAAATTGTCTAAAATAGTCGTACGTGGTTTTATTTATTAAGAGATTATTTTCAATCTTTATGTAAGGAAGATATGTTCAAAGATTTGTTCTGAGGGATTTACTTTTAGGATTTGTGTTTGGGCTTTGTGTTCTAAAGATTTATTCATATATTTTATTGGCTTGGTACCAAAACAAAACTTTACTCCCGATTCCTAAATACCAAAATCCAAATAGACTTAGCCAATAAAGAAAAAATATTTCTTGATACTTGCCAAGGCTACATGCCAACTAAACTAACATGATTTGAACTATGCAAGAAAAAATAAATATATGAATTTTGGACATTAATAACGTATGAACTATAATTGAATGTTAAGGATATATACATGATGTGAAACTATCAGTGTATTCATTGCTCACAAATGAATTCGAACTTGATTGCTATCATACAAATGAAAGACCTAGCTACATCTGAATCTATTGAAAGTTAACAAGTGACTAATAGAGAGGAATTATTTCACATATCCTATAAATAGACTTTGATCACTACACATAATTGTAATGGCATCATCATATAATATTTTTAGAGGATCACTTACACCATCACCATTTTCCATCAAATATTTAATAGAGTTCACAAACACATTATATAATGTAGCTATATTTAATAAAAAGTAAGGAAACTACTCAAAATTATGGGATGTTGTGGATGTTGTCAACATGTTTTTAATTGAAGGAAATATATCCACCATAAAACACCATTATTTTACAAACTTTCTCTACCTTAAGAGATAAACCCTACACTTAATGGTCACCAAACCTGAGGTCATGCCCTACATCGACCTTCTTTGGGATTTCTTTTTTTGCTAAAAAAATTACATAGGATGCATTTTTACACCATATGTATCACTATATATTCATGGTGTTCATCATCAAAGATCAATTTCAAAGGTATCTATCTCTACCAGTTCTAGATACAATTTTTGACAAATACAAGCTAGTTACATAGAACTGACAAAATTCAATAGACAAATTACTGAGCTTATGGCTTCTCCCTATGGAGATAATGACCTTGAAAGTAAATAATCCCAGCCCTATTAAAAGTTTTATAATGGGGGTGTGGATTGGGATGGCATTAATAAATAGGTTATATGTCATGCCTAGCATCAATTTTCTCAATTTGGATTAGGTGCCATTACTACATATGATAATGACTAGTGACATGACTTTAACCCTAGGAGAAACCATCAAATTCCAACTAAGAAAATAAGTTTTGTATAAGATCAAGTAGCCCACTCTACCTATCCACTTATATATGATGTCTTATCTCTTGAATTCCATAATGGGTATAGTATATAAGGACCTTAGTGAGCTTTGGAGACTACCTACAAATTGCATTAAGAATCACATTTACGATTATTTCTAGTTCATGAATATTTATACATACACAACACATGGTACAAAATGTTGAGGGAATATATCCTCAAGTATGGTAGGCAATTCATGGGACTCCACTTCCTAGAATAAAATAAATTATAATAAAAATACTAACTTTCAAGGCTGATTACTAGTTGTATCCTAATTATATGGTAATCAAGATTGTTGGTCATAAGGTCCACCACCTAAACCTCCCTAAATATGTACCATAAAAGCTTGTAGAGAAATAAATTGCTTATCAACTCTAGTGGAGTGTTAAGGAGGACTTGATAAAAAATAAGATCACATTTTATGGGTCACTCGTGTTTATTGGTAAAATGTGTTACACACAGAGGAAGCATTTTGGAGAGGTAGGAAACAAGAGAAAGATTTATCACTTTCCCATCATGATACACATAGATTGATATCCCCATAGTCATATACAAAGGCATATTAAAGGATTTGGTATCCCATAGCAACATGTCCCTTATGACCATGATTTTCTAGTTAAAATACAAAGGATGATGCTTAGGTCTTGGAAAGGATAAATGATGTAGGCATAAAAGAAGATCATTTGAGGATAATTAAGTAAGATCCTTCAATTTTAGTTAAAGAAATGGATACTATTGTACCACCTCCTACAAGATGGACAAATTTACATATTTGGAACAACTAGCCCCCTACAAATTAGAGGTATAAGGGGATCCTTCATAGGAACTTCCTTTTCTATTAAAGGCTGTCAAGAAATAACTAAAATTGAGAGAGCCTAATCCCAAGAAATCTCTAAGGGATCTAATTAACTTGCATTCTTATGATGAAGAAGACAAAAAACACCC
Organism: Torreya grandis; assembly: GCA_037957365.1. Taxonomy (NCBI): domain Eukaryota; kingdom Viridiplantae; phylum Streptophyta; class Pinopsida; order Cupressales; family Taxaceae; genus Torreya; species Torreya grandis. The sequence continues at coordinate 2,067,248 of JARHVA010002704.1, read as the reverse complement.
AGCTCTAGTTATATTACAAATGCCTACAACTATGCCCCAATTATATGAATATATAATGCTAGGGGTAGCTATAGAAGTAGTTACTTCCTCAATTCAACAAGGCTCTTTATTAGAGGCAAAGAAAAAAATTTATATAGGAGGAAACTAAGGGCTCACTTCATAGTTACTTCAATGGTGGATCAACCATAGAGCTTGCCTTTAGTTCCTTAACAACAGATGGAGGAAAAGCAATAGTATGATGAAGAAGAAGAATTAGAAAGAGCCAAGTCACTGAGCCTTGTGATTGATAAAGGGAAAGTACCTAGTACACATGATTCAATATGTAATAAGGATTAACCATCACACCCTACTTCCCTAGTTTCTCCATGTGTTATTATTTTTGGTTTAATTCCAATTTCCTCTATTTTGAAAACTCCCAAGGTAGAAGAGATCACTTCTACCCCTGATGTTTCAATGTTTTCTTCTTCTCTCTTACACATACCTTTTCTCACTCCCAATGTAAAGAAGGATTTTTATACTACCATTGATTCATCTTTCCCTATAGTGCCACCCACATCCTATGTTCCCACCACTACTAGTATTCCCTTTGGCACTATCAAAATCAAAAACATGAAGAAGAAAAGGGCCACTAATAAATTTTAAACAACCTTGACCACTTCCCAAATTCATGTTTCTTCTACACAAACCATTTTTCCCTTACCATCCCCTAGTTTATTCTAAGAGACCACTATCATGACCTCAAGTAAGGGAAAGAGGGATAAGAAAGTCATCACAGTCCATCCACTCTACTACTATGGAGGGTGGATTAGTCCAAGATCATTTGGCCCTCCCTTAATAACATAGTTCTCAAAGGATCTAAAATTCAACAATCATTAGAAAATATTGAGGAGGTTTCATTTAAAGATATGAAATAAATAGAACCTAAATAGCTAGTGATTCCCCCATGGTAAATTGATCTAAGAGATAAGGCTACCTGAATGCCTAATTTAACAATTATAGAGCTCCCATCAATAACAAACCTATTTGATAATCCCTCTAGGAGAATTCAAAGGGTGATAAAAAGGAAGTTAGAGGATGAAGTTGGCAGGGAGATCATTCTATAAGAAAGATAGGAGGTTTATGACTTGTCTAAAATGTAGAGTAAATAGTTGGGACAATCTACCTATAATGAATATTTCATGTCCCTAGTTGAGGCCCATAAAGATGCCATGGTAGAATTACATGAAGGGGCAAAAATGGAAAAATAAAATATGGAACAAGAACTAGAACAAATAAAATAATAATAGCAGTCATTTTACATTATAGTAGGTATTGAAATTGAATTACAAGAATCTACATCAAAATTTTATAATTATTTAGAGGCAATGGAAGTAGTATAAGTTAAATTAGCCCATCATATTGCTCAAACACACAAATTATTTAATTATTTAAAGGAAGCTGAGAATAAATTGAAAATATTAATCTTGTACACAACTAGTAAGTACTAAAAGCATTTAGGCCTAATGATACCATCAGAGGTATCTAATTCCCTCAATTATTAAATATTGATATTGATTTTGTAAAGGCTAACTTTAATTCTTGATGAATTAAGTTAACTATATATATAGTTTTGACACTATAGTTATAACTGAATTTTTAACTATGCAATGAAATAAATTTTTACAGGAGGTGACCCCTCCCTAAGTCTATTTATACATATGTAACCCAAAATTGTAAAGGGTTGGAGAAATTAAATAGACATTAGTATAATCAATTTTTTATTATTAGCTTATGTTTTTGTGTATTTTATTTTGAATCTCTATGTAATTAGGCTTATCTTCTTTTAGTTGTATGATTCAATAATTCTAAGTGAGAAAATGTTGTGAGGGATTATCTATTGTCATGATTGATATGCTAGTTTTAGATATGCAATAGTTGTTGAATGATTAGTAGATTACATTGATCATTGGTAAGTAAGTTGATTGATTCATATTTTTGAGTGTGTAAAAGTTCTTTCATTGATGTAGTTTTCTATATATGTGAAGCAACTATCTTAAATATCTCCATGATCTAAACCATAATCTCCTGAGTAAGGGTGTGTAATAGTTACTCTAAAATAGAAACATTTGACCAAGGCCTTTGAGTTTCCTATATCAAAATTATCCTAGACTGATTAACCATGTTTGAATATATGTGTGTAATAGATAATATTAATAGACATTAGTTTTGAGAGAACTTTCCCAATTAGAAAATAGCCTGAGAGGTGATTCTTGAATCCATAGAATTTCTCTTTCCTGCTCTACCCTTCTCTCATTTTTTTGAGTTTATTTTAAGACATGCCCAGTATAGATTTTTAACCATCCAATCAGTAACTCATCTAGATTTTAAACTTTTTTTTAGAGACCATCTGTCTATTCATAATCTTTGCTAACAACTTGCATGCTCTGCTTGTTATTCTATCACCTAGTTGTTAAGATTGCATACCTACAACTCATGCCTTAGAGTGGATTTTACCTCCATTGAGATCCTATAATGTTAGAGGATACCTTATTATGATTTTGTGTTCATAAAAACCACATCAACAGGTATATATAATAGGACTTGAGCTAGTTATTTTGAACCAAGTTATTATATATTTATTTAGATATTTTGAAATATAGACTATAAAATTTATGTCTATATAATTATTTGAATATGTAAACTCATTCATAATTTTTCATTTAAAAATGTGGGTTTTAGGGATTGTGAATATATATACAAATATATACATAAGTATATAGTCAATTAAATCTAATAATATGTATGTATACTTATATATAATTATATATATAGATATATTTATATATATATGCCTGTATAATGAACCATTAAGATTTAATGGGTCTCTCTCTCTCTCTATATATATATATATGTATATGTATATGTATATATATATATATATATGTATATATATATGTATATATATATGTATATGTATATGTATGTGTGTATATATATATATATGTATGTATATATATATATATATATATATATATATATATATATATATATATATATATATATATATAATGTGAATTGTTAGGATTTAATGGGTGATTGTATGTAATACATTTAGAATATGAAGTTACCTCTATATGTGAATTGGAGGTTATGGTTTAGATTGGACTTATTTGGATTTATATTAAATGAATTTATTCATATAGGGGAAAATATAGTTTTAAACATTTAGCTATGTTATGAAATCATGTTTTATACATACATGTTTATATGTGGATTTAAGAACTTTTGGTTTAGTCAAATTTAATAACCTAGGCACAGGTAGGTGAATGATTAACTGTGGGTTATGCATTCATATTTATACATGGAAATATACCAAAGTAACAACCCCACTAGATTTTACTAGAATATAGCAATAATTTTTTAAAACTTAATTGCACATATTCATCATATAGATTTCACCACAAGAAACCTAATTACTAATTTTTAACTAACTATATTAATTTATTTAACTAAAATACTTATAGTTAATCCACTTATCTAAGGATCACCATGTATAGACATAACAGTAATGGACAATACTAAATAACCATATATACTACATCAAATCATAAATAAAATAGTACAAATTTAGCCATGACTAATACAACATCATAGCCACTATTGTAGAAGTATACTGCATAAATGTTACAGTTCATAGTATTACATAATAATATTTCAAATGATAAAACATGATACAAATATCCTTTGAGAAAAGTCTCCATGAATCAAGAGTATCCATGAATCAAGAGTATTCATAACTATAGTATCAATATGAAATCTAAAGTGTAGTCTCAAGTATAGTACTCTAGATAAGAGGGAGAGCATCATTTGAGTGATTTTACATAACAACCATAGACCATATATCCCCCTCACTATCTCCCAAATAACGGGATGGCCCTCCCTTCATGGATGGGTAGATAATGATGGTGCGGGAATCTAGAGTAACAAACTAAAACCCATGTGTTGAAGATATCTAATACATAATGTGTACCAAAAATGAATTCTTTATATTATGGTATTGAATAAATATGAAAATTATATCAACATATGAAATGAAAATGTTTAATCAAAACATTACTTTGACCAAAGTTTTTAATAATAAATGATCTCAAGGATTTGTCAATTTCATACACACCACTCAATATGATTACACGTCATCTTGCATTAATGGTGCTAATTAAGCCAGTGGAATCCATCCACTACTTAATTAGGGTCATGAATGCAATATTAAGTAAAAATAAATAATAATTTTATAACCAATAGATTCATTAAAAATATTTCCCTTTAGCTAATAAAATTATGCCAAGTAAATAAATATCACATACATTCATTTAGTCCATAAAAAGAAAGGAAATGAATCCATAACATATAGTTCATTAAAAAAAAAAAAAAAATCCAAAAATAGTCCTCAATATAACATACCATCCAAACAATGATTGTCTAGACTGCCAGTTACTTAAACCACAAGTAACTTATAATATTATTTCCCCACAAATCAACATTATATCACAGGCTTAATAAATTATTCATATTCCACATATAACAAAAACTAGCCCAAAACATCATACATGATTTGTATTTAATCTCTTAAATATATTTATTTTAATGCTTTTTTTCAAAAATTAAAATACATACAAGCATCATTTACATACTATTGTGATAATTATACTCTTATACATAACATAATTGTATGCACTAATATATATGTATGTATGTACCTTTCTTGATTTGTTAATCAATCATTAATCATACAAAGTATACCATTTGTGTGTGTGTGTGTGTGTGTGTGTGTGTGTGTGTGTGTGTGTGTGTGTGTGTGTGTGTGTGTGTGTGTATGTGTGTTATGAATTCACACATACAAATATATTATAAATACTTTATTTTATATAGTATAATCCTAAGATGACATCCACTATCATTCATCTTAGAACATATTATATATGATAAGTATATAGTCATCTCATAAATAAAAGGCCCCATAACCTTTTTCTTTAAACTAATAAATTTCCCATTATCCTTGATAAATAAAACACATCGAATTCTATCAATCAAACATATATACTCATTCATCCATCAAAATTTTAAATCAAATTTAAAAAATAAATTTATTTAAGTTTGCCATATAAATTGAATACAATGAGAAATTATAAACACATAGTCAATTATATCCAACACGAGTTTCTTATTTAAATCATTTACACACATCCAACCACCCCCAAATCATTTTCTCAATCAAACAACATAGACTTGGCCAAATAAACTATGCAAAACATACAATTTAAAACCCATTTACATATTCCTTTTATTGACTATTTAGGACTCTTTACCAATTCAAACAAATCCAAACTATATAATATTACACAATCTCATTTTAATAAAAATGTAGTTCATAATTATATTGAACATGGTTATAAATAAACTCTTCCATGTATAATCTTTCATTTTTTGGTATAATTCCATGCATATAACCTAATGAATAACCTATAGTTGCTTATTCATCTACCTGTACCTGGGTTATATAGTAATACTTAAATCTAAAGTTCCCAAATTCATTTACAAAAACAAGTATGCACAATACAAAATTACATAACATAACTAAGATATAAAATTATACGATTACCCTATATGAAAAAAATCATTAAATCTAAATCCAATATAAACACTAACCTCAAGTTTACCTATATAAATATATTCATCCATTAAGTGCATTACAAATATTTCCCCACTAAAGCCTTACAGTTCATGATGCATCTATATATAACTATATAGTCACCCATTAAACTCTAACATTTCAACAAACATGTATATATACAAATATATATATATATATATATATATATAATATATATATATATATATATATATATTTGTGTGTATAAGTATATGTATATATGTAATTAGATTTAACCTAGTATATACTTATGCATATATTTGTGTATATATTCATAATCCTTGAAACCCACATTTTAAACCCAAAATCTTGAATTAGTTTAAGTAGTTGAATGATCATATAGAAAAATGTTTTCAAGTCTATATTTGAATATACCCAAATGAATATATAAAAACCTAGTTCAAAACAACTAGATAGCACTGTATTCTATATATTCCCATCATAATAAATTTCTAAGATTCAACAGTGATATTTAAATTGCAAGAGAAGTATAAGATAGAGATTTTAAAAGCCTAAAACAATCATGGCCAAATGTATGACTCTACCCCAACCTCATTAGGTTACCCTAGGTTGGACGTAGGGTTATGTGAGGGTTGAGCCTTCCATAGGGCCCTACATATAACCCTTCAAAATTTTCATATATTTAAATATATATGAAAAGCTAGTAACCTTAACAATTCAACAGTCCATTCAATACATTATACACATAGTAATTGAATTAAAAAACCTACCTGAGAATGCCAAATAGGTCTTATATAATTATTTTTTGGTTCCTTCCAAAAATTACCATCTTTTCTTTCTATATACTCTCCTCTATATGTAGTGTGTCATCCTATTTACAACACCCAATGTATTTTTTTCTAAAATTTTTCACTATCTTACTCTTCACCATTAATATCCACTTCAACTAACTAAATAAATGCATGAAAAAATAACTCAACATAACTCCTTATTTGTTTCCATTTACCACCATGAAAATAAATAATAAACTTTATGATTTTTCCATAATGATGTTTATCCAAAGTCAATAATTGGTTAGTAACCCTAATCATCTCAAAAATTCTTGTAAACTCATTAAATAATCATTTTGTATCCTTTATAAAATATGCAAACATTTAATTACATTATTCCCTAATCAACTTCCCAAACTGAAAAAAATAATTAAGTAAACAACAATTATAATCTTCATGTTATACCATGAAACATCTATCGACTTAGTTGATTCAACTTTTCATGCAAAGTTGACTACTCATTTAACATATAGATATATAGTACTGAAATATTATATATAGTCAAAGTCCAGAATTTAATGTAATAATTCCATCACAAACAAACACTTTGTAAATGCAATGATTCCCCAAATCATTTGACAATTATAACCATGTCTAATGTACTTTGAATATGAAACCTTCAGTCATAATTTTAATAAAATACAATGAATTTTAAATCAATGATATTTATATCTTTCAATATTGGAATACACACACACACACACACACACACACACACACACACACACACACACACACACACACACACACACACACACACACACACACACACACACACACACACACACACACACACACACACACACACATGCACACACACATGCACACGCACATGCACACACACACACACACATGCACACACACACACACACACGCACTCACACATGCACACACACACAAACAGTAATAATAATATTTAATTATTATTACTTATATATTGTAGATCCAATAATAAAAATGGTATCCATGTATAATTTTTAATGTATACATAACATCAAAATTTTATACTATACAACCATCCCTAATAAGGAAATAAGGTATGTATAAACATATATGGACTCACTCAACCAAGCAATTAAATCAAACAAGATAAGCCATGTATAATCACTAAATTTTTTAATTCACTGAAAACATAAACATGATGATTAATAGAAACTAGATTAGTGAAAACATAAAATATCGTAGCATCCATTTAAATGTAAAATAAAACATATTATAACTATCTATCAATCAACCCAATCATAAAATATAAATGTGGTATGTACAAGGGTTTTTAGATTCATTCTCTATCATCCACCAATGTCTTCATCTAAACCACCCTCTTTGATGATGCTCTTCCTTCATCACATTCTGAGGAAAGAATATGTCCTATATCCACATCACAATAATGAAGGTAGTTAACTTGAAACATAATTATATCCTTAAAATAATGTTGTATAACTAATCAAACATGATCAAATGTATGGAATAAAAAATTATTGCTAACTCATAACAATCTAATCATGTAAATTAAGAAACACATAATTGTCCCATAATCAACATATGTCATAAAATTAATTAGTCATTAGTTAATAAACTAATTAACCATAATAATCCATGAATCAAATAGGATGTTAAGCTTAGAGAGAAATTGGGATGTAACATCCTTACCCCTAAAGTTGATCATCATCCCAATGACATCTATTCAAACATAATATATGAATTTGAAACATTATTAAATAGAAAATAATATAATATATAACAACAAATCAAGTAAACAAATGTGGAAATAGCCTATAAAAATCATCATTATCCTCCCAAGTGGAACTATTCTCATAATATTGGTCCCATAGGACCTATACTATGACACTTATTTATTACAAAAATAAAGTTTGTGAGTGTCAATTACACTGATTAGTTCTATCATTATCACTATGGGGTCTATAACCTATAAATAATTCAAATGCAACACATGTGAAGGATCAACAATATAATTTTTAAGATAAGAAACATGGAAGACATTATGTAAAATAGCTAGAGATAGTGGAAATGCAAGCTTATACACCATAGGGTTGTCCAATTATAAAACCTTGAGGGGTCCCATATATCTTGGTGAAATTGTTGTTGACCTCATAAATTTAATTGAGTTTTTCTTAGGCTTAAATTGTAGAAACATTTTATCACCAATAGAAATTTACCTAGGTGTTTTGTTCAGATTAGCATAATTTTTTTTGTCTATCATTGGTATTTGACAACCTTTACCTAATTGTCTTGACTTACTCTTCCATTTCTAAAAGCATATCAGGTTGAAATACTACCCTATATTCTAACCTATCCTAACTGATTGGTGTTTTACACCTTATATATAGTGCCTCAAACACAACCATATTCAATATTAATTGGTTTGAGTTGTTGTAAAATAATTACACCAATGTAAGGTACTCCTACCATTTTTATTTTTGATCCATGAAATACATAAAAAATAGATCTTGAAATACATGGTTAAGTTTCTCTATATATCCATCAATTTGTGGATGATAATCAGTGATGAAGTTCAACCACGTACCCAAATATGAATTTATATTCAACTAAAATATAAAATTCATCCTCAAATCTTGATCTAAAATGATCTTATTTAAAAAACCATACAATCGATACACTTACTTCATGAATTACTTCACAAGTGTAGGTTACACCATTTATCAAATTGCCTAGTATGAAGTTGGCTACCTTGGTTGGTTTGTCAACTAATACCAAGATAATGTCATGCATATTCTATGATAATGGTAAATCTTGGACAAAGTCTATAATGATCACATACCAATTCCATTCTAGTATGTCATGTGAATACAACAATCTAACCAGATGCACATGTTCAAATTTCATAAGTTACATTTCAAACAATGAGAAAAAACATCCATTGCATATATCTTAATTCCTTTCAAGAAAAAAGTGCTCTAAGCTCAACCATGAGCTTTGTTACTCCTAGATGTTTTGAATATGGGGCATTGTGTAGTTCCTTCAACATTGTGATCCTCAAATTCTCTCTATTAGGCACATACATCCTACCATTATATTGTAAAAGACCATTATTATCTATCTTGAATCCCTTATTACTAGGATTATGAAAACTCTTAGACAATACTTTCCTGACCTAATCATAAAATTCATCTCCTAGCAATAATTTAATCACTTGATCTCTAAAAGTACTCTTGATAGTACACATGGATTCTATGTACCTCCTACAACTTAGAGCATCATCTACTCTATTTTCCTTACCTTTGATATAGTTAATATCAAAATCATAATTAGACAATAACTCTAACCATCACCTTTGATGAACATTCTCATTTGGTTGGGTGAATATGTACTTGAGTCCTAAGTTAATAGTCTTGAGATCAAATGGTTTTTCTAATCGATAATGCCTCCAAACATGCAAAGCATTCATAATTGCTAGAATTTCTAGGTCATGAGGGGCATAATTCACTTCATATGGATTTAGTTTCCTACAATCATAGGCTACCATTAAACCATCCTTCATAATAAATCATCCAAGTCCACCCATAAATGCATCAATGATCACTGATAATTGATCATTAGGATAGGGAACCCTAAGAAAGCCTCCTTTTCAGTTCGAAAAAGGCTACCTCACACTTATCGGACAAGATAAAACTCTTATTATTCCAATAAAGAGAGGTAATTGGATTATATATTTTCAAAATATTTATAATGGATTTCTTACAATAGCTTGCTAACCCCTTAGAACTCCTTATCTCATGCACATTATTCAATGTTGGCCACTCCATGTAGCTTTTATCTTTGTTGTATCTAATTAAATACCATTTATAGAGATAATATGTCCCAAATAATACACTTTATTTTGGTAAAATTCATACTTAGACAATTTTTCATACAACTTGTGTCTTTGAAAACATTGCAAAACCAATTCTAGATGTTGCAAGTGTTCTTCCTCATCCTTGGAATAAATAGTAATGTTATATAGAAATACCAAAACAAAATGATTTACATAATCTCTAAACACACTATTCATAAGATTCATGAATGTTTCTAGAGAATTTTTCAATCCAAATGGTAACACTGTGAACTCATAATGCCCATATCAAGTCCTAAATTCTATTTTCAAAATATCCTCTTCACAGATCCTTAAATGGTGATACCCTACTCTAAGATCAATATTATGAAATATTGTCACCCATTGAATTTATCAAATATATCATCAACGCATGATAATAAATATTTTTCCTTGATCCTTGCTTTATTCAACATCTCATAGTTTATGCATAGGTAAAGAGTGACATCATTTTCATTGATGAAGACAACTAGAGCACTTCATGGTGGCACACTCAGTTGAATCAACCCTTTTGACAATAAATATTGAAGTTGTGTCTTTAACTCAACCAACTTAGTGGTTATCATTATATAAGGCACCTTATATTACAATTCTAATCCAAGTATGATATCAATCAAGAATCAAAATTGAGCTTAAGTCATAATCCTAGTAATTCTTCTAGAAACACATAATGAAAGTTTCTTAGAAAAGGATAATCTTAAATATATGGTTCCTTATATTCTTCCATCTTATTTATATTAATGATAAATTAATGACATCCCTTCCTTTGATTTTTTTTAGTTGAATTATACAAATTTTCCTTAGCTTCAACTCCCTTTTCTTGCCTTAAAGTTTTATCTGATTTTTGAAATCATATTGACACTCAACCTTCTTTAGAAAAAAGTCTATCTTGGTTTTATGCTTTAGAATCCAATTGACTCCTAGGATCACATCATATGATCCCAATGGTGTTGTAAAAATATCTACTACTATAGTGCACTCAGGTGATCTAATCTCTCTTTCGACTAGACACTTTTCAACTTTGACTTTAGACTCATTCCCATATTATACCTACCATGTATTTACCATGACTCCAACCTTTATTTAAAATTTACTAAGAATTATAAGAGTACTAAAATATTTTTAAATCTTGTTTCAAATAAAATAGAAACTAGATTATCAAAAAAAAAACTTGATAGTTATATGGGTAATGTTTGATACTCAACCCATTGAATGTTAATGGTTACATAAATATGTTGTTAAAATGTACCTTGATAAGAAATTGGACCCTTATTCTTTAATTTTTTTTAAGGATATTATCAATAAAAATGGTAACTTACACAAATGAAGCAACCTCCAATTGGTCCTTTCTTTTCAGTCTAATGGATTCCCTTAAAACCATTACCAAGTTTCATGTTCCCTAAACCACTATTAAAATTGACACTCTAATTCTTGAACTAAACCTTGGAATCTCCACTCCTCTGCTTCTAATTCTTTTTCTTGATAGTTAGTTTAGAACTCTAAAATTTATTTTTTAACTTATCTTTGACTTGGGAAATATATTTTACTTTCTGATCTTTCTTGATTGTCTTCTCAAAAACCTAATCTATAGTAGATGAACCATAGACATCTACTTCATAACTTATTTTGCATTTCAATCTCATGATGAATTTTTTGATTTTGAACCTTCTACCTGATATTGAGGTATGCACTTAAGAATCTTGGTGAATCACTCTAAGTATTCATTCACTGACAAATCCCATTGCTTAATATTTCTAAACTCTATAACATTTTGATCAAAGTACAACTTTGGAATCCATCATAACCTAAATAATATCACAAATTGTTCCCACGTGGTGGTGGTTGAGTCAGGGTCATCTCAAGATTCTTATTTTCCCATCAAGTTTTTACTTAACCAATAATATAATAAGCTCCATAGATGGATTTCATGACTTCAATATAATTCTAAATCTTGAAATACTTTTCCCTTTCTTTTATGCTTCAACTTCATCCTGTAAAATAGTTTTGTCAAACTTGGGTGGATTTGCCTTTTTCATGTCACATGCCAACTCTACAACTACTCAATCTCTTGTATCATATGTAACCTCCTCATGCCTTTATTTTTAATTATTTTCTTGGTCATCAAGATGATATTTTAGGTTCTTCTTGAGTATTTTCTTCTTCATGTCCATGCACTTCATATTCTAGTGATATGATTTGATCCTTAGTATCTTACATGGTTGTGAGGATTAAGCCCAAATTTGTAGCTTGCTTAGCAATACAATAATTTGGATCAATAAGGGGTTTAGTATTAAAAGTAACCTCACCTTTAATTATAGTATGCACCATTGTTCTTCTTACTTATCAGGATAATAAGTTTGCATTAGTAGACACATTAAGTCCTAGAGTTTGATCCTCAACTCTGATACCATAATTTAAGAACCCCATAAGGCTTTATCAAAATATAACAATATTTTATTTTAAAATTAATTACACATATTCATCATATATATTTTATTATGATAAACCTAAATAGTGATCTTTAACTAATTGTATTAATTTAGTTAATCATAAATATTTATAGCTAATCCACCTAGTTAAGGATCTTCATGTATAGATATAATAATCATAAAAATATTGAATAACCATAAATACTGCATCAAATAATAATGAAATAGCAGAAATTTACCCATGAATAATACACCATTATAACATTTATGTATAAGTATAATGCATAAATATTACAATACTCATTAATACATAATAATATCTAAAATGATAAAACATGATATAAAGCTCCTCTAAGCAGAGTCTCCATGACTTAAGTATCAATATGTAATCTCAAGCGTAGTCTCAAGTATAGTACTCTAGTTGGGAGGGAGAGCATCATCCAAGTGATTTTCCACACCAACCATGGACCATATATCCCTCAAACTATCTCCCAAATAAAGGGATGACCCTCCCTTCACATATGGGTAGCTAATGATGATGGTAACAAACTAGAACCCTTGCATTGAAGATATCTAATACATAATGTGTACCATAAATAAATCCATTCTAATATGATATCGCACAAATATGAGAACTATATCAACACATGAAATGATAATATTTAATCAAAACATTACTTTGGTCAAAGTTTTCAATAATAAATGATATCTAGGATCTATTAATTTTATACACACCACTCAATCAAATTACACCTCATATTGCATTGATGACACTAATTAAGCAAGTGAAATCTATTCACTACTTAATTAGGGTCATGGATGTGATATTTAGTAAAAATAAATAATAATAATATTAAAACCAATATATTTATTAAAAATATTTCCATTTATCTAATAAAATTATGCAAAGTAAATAAATGTCACATACATTCATTTAGTCCATCAAATGAAAGGTAATGAATCCATAACATATAGTTTATTGCAAATAATAAATAAAATCCAAAAATAGTCCTAAATATAACATACCATCTCGATAATGATTATCTAGACTTCTAGTTACATAAATGACAAAGTAACTTATAAAATTAATTTCCCTATGAAACAACATAATATGATAGGTTGAATAAATTGTTCATATTCTATATATAACAAAATTTATCCCAAAATATCATACATGTTTTATATCTAATCTCTTAATTAAATTTATTTTAATGATTTTATTCTAACATTAAAATACATACAAGCATCATTTACACATTGTTATGATAATTATACTTTTATACATAACATAGTAGTATGCATTAATGTGTGTGTGTGTGTGTGTGTGTGTGTGTGTGTGTGTGTGTGTGTGTGTGTGTGTGTGTGTGTGTGTGTGTGTGTGTGTGTGTGTGTGTGTGTGTGTGTGTGTGAGAGAGAGAGAGAGAGAGAGAGAGAGAGAGAGAGAGAGAGATAATGGTATATACCTTTCCCAATTTATTATTTAGTAAATAATCATACAAAGTATACCATATATATTCTAAATATACACATATAAATACATTATAAATACTTATTTTATATAGTATACTCCTAATATGACATCTACTATCATTTGTATTAGAGTATATTGTATACCCTAAGTATATAGTCATATCACAAATAAAAGGACCCATATCCTTTTTCTTTAAACTGATAAATTATCCATTGTCCTTGATAAATAAAACACACATATTTCTATCAATAGAACAAGCTACTTATTCATCCATCAAAATTTTAAATAAAATTTACCAAATAAATCAATTTAAGTTCACCATATAAATTGAATAGAATGGGAAAATATAAACACATAGTCGACTATACCCAACATGGGTTTTTTATTTAAATCAACTACACACAACTGACCACCCAGAACTTCGGTTTGCAATAAAATAACACATACTTGGCCAAATAAACTATGAAAAACATTTAATTTAAAACCCATATGCATAATCATTTTATTTATTATTCAAGACTCTTTCTCAATTCAATCAAATATGAACTTCATAATATTACATAGTCTCATTTAAATAAAAACATAGTTCATTATATTGAACATAGTTATAATTAAACTCTACCATGTATGCTCTATAATTTTCTATTACACTTCCATGCATATAATTAAATGCATAACCTACATTCACTTTTTAATCTACTCCTACCCAAGTTTATAATAAGACTTAAGCCAAAAGTTTCTAAATTCATTTAAAAAGACAAATATACATAATACATGATTATATAACATAATTAAGAGTATAAAATTATACTATTACCCTTTATATATAAAATCACTAAATCTAAATCCAATTAAATCTAATCAAAACCCTAACCTCAAGTCTACCTATATGGATATATTCATCTATTAAATGTCTTATAAACAGTTCCCCACTAAATCCTTATGGTTCATGATGCATATATATATGTGTATATATTCATAATCCCTAAAACCCACATTTTTAACTCAAAAGTTTGAATTGGTTTAAACAATCGAATGACCATACAGACACATGTTATTAAGTCTATATTTCAATATACCTAATTAATATATAAAAACCTAGTTCAAAACAACTATCTCAAGCCATATTTATATATAATCATAAGAATAGTATTCTAATATTAAACAATGATATTTGAATTTCAAGAGAAGTATAAGATAGATCTTTTAAAATACTAAAATAACCATGGGAAACTCTACAACTCTACCCCAACATCCTTAGGTTACCCTAGGTTGGATGTAGGGTTATGTGGAGGTTGATTCTTCCATAGGTCCCTACATACAACCCTTCACATTTTCCATATATTTCAAATAATATAAAATATAGTAACCCTAATAATTCAACAACCCATTCAATATTTTACACATATAGTAATTGAATTAAAAAACCTACCTAAGAATGCTAAAATATTTAAATATATAATTATTTTTTCGCTTCCTTCCAACTATCACCTTCTTCTCTTTATTTATATTCTCCTCTATATGTAGTGTGTCATCCGATTCAAAACCACCATTATATTCTTTTTCATTGTCTTACTCTCCACCATTAATGATTTCTTCAACTAACTAAATAAATGCATGAAAAAATAGCTCAACCAAAATCCCTGTCTATTTCTACTTGCCACCATGCAAATACATAGTAAAGACCATGATTTTTCCAAAATTACGTTTATCTAAACTCAATGAGTGGTTAGTAACCATAATCATCTCAAAAATTATTTTAAACTCATTAAAATAATCATCTTATATCCTTCATAAAATATGAAATCATTGACTTACATCATTCCCTCATCAACTTCCCAAACTGACAAAACAATCATGTAATCAATAGTTATACTCTTCATGATATAACATGTGATGTCTATCAACTTAGTCAATTCAAAATTCCATGAAAATTTGATTACTCATTTAACACATAGCTATATAGTATGAAAATACTATATGTATTCAAATATTATAGTTTAATGTAATAATTCCATCATAAATAAGCAATTTTTAGATGTAATGATTCCCCAAATCTTTAAATAGTTATAACCATTGGCTAATGTACTTTTAATAAGAAACATTTGGTCACACATTTAACAAAATACAATGACTTTTAAAAAAATGTTATTTATATCTTTAGATATTTGATTATACATACATACACACACACACACACACACACACACACACACACACACACACACACACACACACACACACACACACACACACACACACACACACACACACATATATGTATAATGTCATAATAATAATCTTTAATTATTATTACCTATCTCTTATAGATCAAATAATAACAATGAAATTCGTCTATACTTTTTAATGCATACATAAAATCAAAACATTATTCTATACATCCATACCTAATATGGCAATAAGTTAAGTATAAATATATACAAATTCAATTATTCAACCAAGAAATTACATCAAATAAGATAAGCTACATATGATCATTAAATTTACTAAATCACTCAATACATCAACATGATAATTAATAGCAACTAGATTAGTGAAAAAATAAAAGATCACAATAGTGATTTTAACATAATATAACTATCAATCAAACAACACAATCATGAAATACAAATGTGGTGTGTACAAGGGTTTATAGATTCATTTTTTGTCATCCTCCATTGTCTTCATCTCAACCACCCTCTCTGATGATGCTTTGCCTCCATCACACTTTGAGGGAAGAATTTTTTCTGTATCCACCTCACAACAATGAAGGTAGTTATCCCAAAACATCATTATATCCATAAAATAATGTCTTATAACTAATCAAACATGATCTTAATGTGTAGAATATAAAATTACTGCTATCTCAGAAAAAACTAATCATGTAAATTAATCAACACATAACTATCCCATAATCAACATATGTCATAAACTTAATCAATCATTAGTTAATCAAATAATCAACCATAATAATCCATGGATCAAATAGGTTATTTATCTTAGAGATAAATTGGAATGTGATAAAAAGACATTATATTATACATGGCAACATTTAATTATAACTATGTTCATTATAATTATGAACTGTGCTTTTATTGAAATGTGACTGTGTAATATTATATACTTTAGTTTTGTTTTTAAATTGTGAAAGAGTCTTGAATAATAAATTTAAGGTTTGATTATATGGGTTTAATGTATATTTTTCATAGCCTTATTTGGCCAATAATGTGTTGTCTTATTGAAAACTTTTTTTGGGAAAGATTAACTATGTGTTATATATTCCCAAATGCTAAAGTATTTGATTTAATAGCTATGATGGATGAATGAGTAGTTATGTTTGATATTATTATTTGTGTTTTATTAATCAAGGACATCAAGAATTTATTATTTTAAAGAAAAGGTTTATGGGTTCTTTATTGTTAAGTTGACTATATACTTAGTGTATAAAGTATACTCTAAGATGAATGATGATGGATATCATCTTAGGAGTATACTATATAAAAAAAATTATTTATAATGTATTTGTATGTGTGAATTCATAATATATATAAGTACATATAAATGGTATAATTAATACTATTTTTTATTGAGTAACACATCATGAAATGAATATACCATACATACATACATACATATATTAATGCATATAGTTGTGTTATGTATATGAATGTTATTATCATAACATTGTGTATATAATGCTTTTTTGTATTTCAATATTTATATATAATCATTAAATATAGCATTTAAGAGTTTTAAATATAAATCTTTTTGGACTAGATTTTATTATATGTGAAATATGAATAATTTAATTAAGCATGTGATATAATGTGGTTTCATGGAGAAATAACATTATAAGGTAATTGTGGTTTATGTAATTGTCAATCTAGATAAATCATTACCCAGATGGTATGTTATATTGAGGATTATTTTTAGATTATGTTTATTATTTGTAATAAACTAAATGTTATGGATTCATGGTATTTTATTTGATGGTCTAAATGAACGTATGTGATATTTCTATACTTAGCATTATTTATATTAGCTAAAGGGAAATATTTTGAATGAATCTATTGGTTTTAATATTATATTTGTTTTTATTAAAATCTACATTCATGACCCTAATTAAGTAGTGGATATATTCCAATGACTTAATTAGCACCATCAATGTAGTATGAGGTGTAATCTAATTTAGTGGTGTGTATGAAATTTTCTAATCTTAGAGATCATTTATTATTGAAAACTTTTTCCAAACTAACATTTTGATTATACATTATCATTTCATATGTTGATATAATTTTCATATTTGTGCAATATCATATTATAATGGATTTATTTATGGTACACATTATGTATTAGATATCTTCAACATATGGGTTCTTGTTTTCTACTCTAGATCCCCAAACCATCATTATCTACCCATCTGTGAAGGGAGGGCCATATCCTTATTTGGTAGATAGTGCATGGGATCTATGGTTGGTGTGGAAAAGTGCTCAAATGATGCTCTCCCTCTCAGCTAGAGTAGTATATTGAGATTATGCTTGAGATTATAGATTGATACTTGAGTCATGAATACTCTTGAGTCATGGAGATTCTACTCTATGGAGATTTATCCCATGTTTAATAATTTGAGATATTATTATATATTTATAAAAATTGTAGCATTTATGCATTATACTTCTATATTAGTGGTTGAATGTTGCATTAGTCGTGTCTAAATTTGTACTATGTCAATAATGATTAGATGCAGTATTTATTGATTTTTAAATATTATTCATGATTTATATATCTTTTAATTTTTATCCTTATCTAAGTGGATTAGCTATAAACCTATTGGCTAACTAAATTAATATAGTTAGTTAAAGATCACTAGTTATATTTCTCATGGTGAAATCTATTTAATGAATATGCATAAGTATTTTTTTTAGAAAAAAAATTATTTCTATATTTCGGTAAACCCCAGTGGGATTATCAAAATCCATAAGGCACAAATATTTCTCCCTTGACATAAGGTTTGACGTAAGGGAACCTAGGGTTTTCCATGCTCACTATGTAAAAAGGTCCACCAATATGTTTTATATTACTTTTTCTTAGTGTGATCTAATAAGATATAAAATTAAATTAATTTAAATTATATGATGTGTTACAATTAATCACTAATATAAATTTAAAATACAAAAAATAATATGAAAATTTCACTCACTATTTATGTAAATAAATAAGAAGGTTAATATCCTTTACATTTTACTATTTTTTTAAAGTCTAAAACTAAATTCATGTGGTAAGAAATGTGGGAAACTAGATGATAAACTGCTTGGATAAATATATTGGTTTGTAAGGGTGTTTTAGGGGTCATGTTCACATTGTCTAGTAGATTGAGTTATTTCCAAACTAGTTTTTGTCTTAGCCATGTTCACACACACTCATCAAAGTTAATATTAATTATGAGTTTATTTTATTTGTTGGATTATTTTTTGTGTGAATTAACAATATTTTATTTTGGACCTATTTATATAATCCACCTATATTTAGGTTTATCACAAAAACCAAGCATTTTTTTGTGAAACCAACTCATTATCCTATTTGGTAGGCACTCTTTGTGCATATCCTAAGCCTATAAAGAGGATTTTATGGATTGTATATTATTTATTTTGAGGTAATAATTAAAATTATGGATTATTTTGTATAATTATTTTATATAGTATGTGTGTAATGATATTTTAATGTTATGGTAATGGTGTGTAGGAGGGATCATGTAGTTGTACTAGTGCATATTTCAAGGCCATGTGGTTTCCATATCCATTCATGTTGGCATGGCTTTTTCTACTATATTTTAATCTTCAAATTTCCACCTATTTACCACCAACCATTTACCATTACTTATACATAGCTCACTAAGTTGTTGATATTATTACTTTTCACATATACCACATAGTTGTTCAGTAGTTTGCATTAAGTACTTTGAGTCCAATGTCTACCTCATAGCATGGTCTTACACCATCCTAAGTAGTCCACTTGTCTAATGGCCTACTAGTATTTTATTGATAACTCTCTCTAGATAGGTAGTCTAACAATCAATAAAAAGTTGTAATATTAGTTTTCTTAAACCTAAATTTTTTAATATAAAACATAAATATTTATTTGGTTTAAAAAAATTCAAAATCCTTCATAGACCAAGTGTCAAGTAAATATTTACAAGAACCCTCCTCGAATGGTGGTCTAAGTTTCAATTTTTTTGCATTTTAAAATATAAACTTTATTACCAAGGGTAATTTAATATTTTTTAGTGGGGGTGAATTTTTTAATATAAGTGGACATAAATCTATAAAATGGAGAATCATTTTAATAAAGGTTTTTATAATTTAAAGTGGGGGAAAATTATTTAAAGTGGATGAAAAATATTGTAAAGATGGTAAATTAAAAAGGCATTGTGAATTTTTATTTCCTTCTTAAAAGGACCAATTTGTTATGAGTGGTTTTTAAAGTTCTTTTTGACACCCACACTCTTTCACTCTAAGTAGTCAAATATGGAGGGTGATGTCTAGTTTAGAAGAAGGTTAGACCCCCTTATAGGTAAAATAAACATATTCTAGTTCTTTATTTCCACAATCACCTTATTTTTTGGAGGTCATTCTTTCACTACTATTGTACTCAACTTTTAGTTTATAGATGCATTTTTCATTGATCTCAACATCTTGTATTTCTAGTGTACATTATATTTTGTGTGTTACTTGTTGTACTCATAGGCACATTTTTTTATGGTACCATTTTGGCGGCTCAATTTTGTTTTAAACCTATTTTTTCCACCATTTTTTTTTGGTCTCTAAGCATGCATTTTTGTATGTTTTAATTCATTAGCTCCTTCAGCTACACCACATAGAACAACAAAATCTATATGCCCTTCAAGATAAAAGGATTATGGAGAGTTGTGCTTGGTGAATTTCTTAGCTTTACAAATGAATAATTTATTGTGTGGATTACATCCTTGTAAGATGAGACACTTTGTTGATTCACCTCTATGTTTCATATTTTTTAGTCTCACATTGTACATGCCATGTCACCTAATGAAGCTTGGGATATTGAAACATTGTTTGAGGAAGTCATTTCACCTCCAAATGTATATCTTCCTTCTTCTCTTAATGAGATTTTTTTTAGTGACATTAATGATGTTCCTTCATTATCTTATCTCATTTATGAGGATGTAATTGCTAATAGTGATATGCATGAGGAACCTTTGGCATCTCCTCCTTATTTTTATTTTTTAATTATTTAAGATGTTAGTGAGGACATGTTTCTTGAGGATGAGAAATTTCCAAAACCTCTTACTACTTCTCATGTTACAAATTTTATTATTGGTGAACACTTAGATGAGGTATTTTTAGCTCCTCTACCAAATGATGCACATTTTCATAATTTAATTATTAATCATATTTTTGGTTTGATAGTTGTTAAGAACCTACTATATACTTAGAAACCCATTGATCATATAGATTCATTTATAGCACTATAATAATCAAACATGAAACTAATGAAGAATAATTCCTTTTTATGCTCCTTTATTCATATAAAATATGCCATCATATATTCCTTGGAAAAGAATATAGTTGTAATATAATGGTAGATTGATATGTTGTAAATTCTTACCCTTATTCCTGGTCCATCATGTAATAATGAATTTGACATGCATCTACTTGATGTGGTTTTACAATGTGACCTACCAGATGCTGACAAACCCATTATTAATGTTTTTCATATTTTTCACACTACATGTATATCCCACTCTAGTTCCACTTCATACATGACTACTTATTTTGAAAATCATACAATTAATTTTGGATCTCACATGATTCATTCCATGGGTAATGATAATAGATTTTCGGAAATTAATAAACATCTCCAACAAATTTATACCCCTATCTAGCCTGTTAAGTTGATTCTTGGGCATGACATTGGTTATCCAACAAGTGTTTCATAATGGATGGGATCATTTGGTGATAGAGATCCATCCATTTTTTCCTCCACTCTTCTTAAGGATATTTTGATACATATGATATTTGTTTCACCTTTACTCAAGCATACATGTTAGCTTGTGTGTGAATCATACAATGTGTGTAAATCAAGTACAATAATGACCTACCTTGTAACTTAGAAAATTAGGCTCTTTTGATTATCATTTATTACTTCAAATCTATGACTGGTATGGAAATAAGAATAAATAGGAAATATTTTCTCAATTGAATTCTCTTTTGTCTGATTGCTAGGTAAGGCATGAATGAGGGTTTATATATATATATATATATGTGTGTGTGTGTGTGTGTGTGTGTGTGTGTGTGTGTGTGTGTGTGTGTGTGTGTGTGTGTGTGTGTGTGTGTGTGTGTATGTATGTATGTATGTATGTATGTATACACACACACACACACACACACACACACACACACACACACACACACACACACACCTTTGGATTAATAAATCACATTAAATCACTTAGGTCAACTATTAGGATATATATAATTTCCAAATTGGATCACTCTAGGGCACTATAAACTTATGTCGATACATGATAGTAATGTCAATGCTATTATCTATCCCAGATGTTAGTGTTTAGGGAGCAAAAGAGTAAGAATAGGTTTAGAAATTGTAAATATGGAAAATAATTATATTTTAAGCATTCAAAGAGAGATATAAGACCTTATTCATCAATATAATAATGGTTTTACTAAGAGATATAGGCCAAGAGGCATAAGGATAGAGTATATGTGAGACTTGTGGAAGTGGGAAAGGCATAGAACTAAGAGGAATATCTAAGGTCTAATTTTGACAAGCGTATGATCTTAAGGTGATATATAATCATAAAATATCATCTAAATTTGTCCCCTCTTTAATAGAGTAATTAAATTTCTATTTAAAGGAAAGGAATGTGTAAATGGGGGTGTAGGCACATGTTGTCTTTGTGTGTGCCCAAATTGAGTGTTTTGTTAGTGACTAACCTAAAACCAAGAGTATGTTATAGTATAGAATTATTTTATATAATTTAGGTTGAAATTACTTGAAATATATTGAAATTAAAATATAAATGTTTAGGAGTATACCTATGAGTTGATGTAACTACCTTGCTTATTGGTAAGTTATTTTTAAAAAAGTGTATCATTGTAAGGCTCTAAAAACAAAGATTAGGATAAGTATAGATATATTTTTTATGTGTATATATCTAAGGAGATAGAAAGAAATATTGGAAGTAAAATGCCCCCAAGTTTAGAGAAAAAAATAATTTTCCACCTGGTAGTTAAGATTAGCTAAACCATGCAACCTGATGATACTTATAACCTAGTGAGGTTGGATGATCAAGTCCAACCTAAAATATTATCAAGTTTGGGTGAGTTGATTAATAAATTTGGTTTATATTTTCACACCTTAAAGACACTTTAAAACTTTACAATAAACTTAATTAATTCATATTTATAGAATAAAACATATTCAATGTATTTGGGATATCATATTCATTAAGATATGTTACATATATAGAGAGAAGGTCTCATATTTTTTAGAAGCCTGTCACTATCTCAAATCCTCCCATATTTCTTTTTTCTCCTAATATATATCAACCCTTTATTCTATCACACATCTAGATTATGATTTATCTAACTATTCCAATATTACATGAGCACTAAATCATTTTCCTAATGTTCCCCACTTAGTGTGAACATGAGAAAACATTATATTGTATTAAAACTTCCACTAATAGAACTTGATCATGATCTATATGGCTTTCTCAAGATAACCAACAACCTCAAAGATGGTTTTACACTCAGATAACCAACAACCTAAAATCAATAATGGTTTTCTAGTGGCTTACCAATAACCAAAACATCCAACCAACAACTTATAAAGATGAATTCTTAGGATAATCACAAACCTAAATATCATGGTGTTATATTTCTATTTTAGGTCTCATGAATATCTTATTCCAAGGGGAGATACAAAGAAAGAAGCTCACTTATTACATTATGTGAATAGGAATATATCATTTGTTCTTATTTTCAAATGAAAACTAAAAAATAATCCACAATTTCATTATGCATCCCCATCATTTTTGGCTTTTGCGAGGACACTAAATATCCTCCTTACTATATTTCATCCTCCCACTTAGGAAGCTTCTTACTTAGTCGATGAAGACTTGAAGCTCATATTCATGCCGTTTTGAATATAATAGGGTCCCCCCACAAGCTGCATGTATCCATTATAAATTTGATATTGAGTTTGAATAAAAATGCATCCTTTTACAAATAAATTATTATAATATCCCAAAATATAAAGGAGACCATAAACATGAATTTAATTAATGTAAATAAATCACCAATGGAATTGCCTAAACTAGTAACAATTAAATTAACTATAGTAGTAACTAAATTAAATAAATTTTCCATATACAAAGGAGCACCACATTTAATGCAAGGAATAGAATTTAAATTAATTAAAGTCATCCCCTTTGATGAAAAAAATATTAATTTGGAAAGGAAACACATCATTTGATGCAAATCTATGAAGGGTATTTATAAGAAAAGATTGATGACGAAAAAAGACATAGATTCAGATTAGACTTTCATTTCCTTATCTAAAGTTTAAGCAACAGTCTCTTATTTTATAATTAAGGATGAAACACATCATTTATTAGATTCAAGGATGAAACCCCTTGATATCAACCCATCAATGATGAAATACTTTGAGAGTTCTCTATAATATTTATAACTAGAATTCTATATTGCACATTTGATCATTATATAACATTTTTTTTTATATAAATTTATTAATTTATTAATAAGAACATAATTATACAATCATTGAGTATTAGTATTTCAAACCTTAAAAATGAATTCTAAAAAATATAATTTAAAGTATAATATTCTGATTTAGGATAGTACAATGGTATCAAATATTTTATTCCTACTAGATTGAGGGTCTCAATAAGATTTATGTATTCAAATCATAAGGTCAACATAAAAAACATAAATGATGCATAGTTTGACTAGTGGGCCCAATGAAACATTCAAGTATATACGTTGATGTCATAATTAGTTCAACAAATGTATTTGTTGAACAACATGATAGCTCAAAATTTTAATGGTGAGGGAAGATCATCACAAGCACAATAGGGTCATAAATTTAATAAAAGTCATGAAGGATTCCCATCAAGGACTTATGTATGCCCAACCATGTGAAAATATCTTTAATGAGAGGAACCGATACAAGAAGAAGATGAGGTTAAGTTGATTTTCAATGATATTAGTGCTTGTCACAATTAATATTTGAATCTTGATCCTATGATAAGGGATGAATTGACATTAATATATTTTTGTTGTTTGTACGGGAATATGTTCTAGAATAATATGAAAGGAAGACAAATTTGATCAAATGAGTCATCACAGAGCAACAACCAAAAGAGCATAAAATTTGGATGGTTGACAATGATTTAGGTAACAACCTTGAGTTACAAGAGTAGCTAGTGGAAGTAAACTATTTAGAGTTGAAAAGCATCACAATAGTATCACTCAAGGAATTATTTGAGCCCAAGTTGGAGGTGCTAATTCTTAAACTTGAATAGCCAAAAAACATTGGAATCAGCTTATGACAACCATAAATTCATCCTATTGTCTCAGTGAAAATAGGTATGAATATTTTATCAAAGATGAACCATTTATTAGTCTCCATAATAACAGAAAGAAAATATTTGTATTCATGGATAGTGGAGGTAAGTTATTAATGGAGATTTTAAGGATATATTTGGTGAAAAATGAGCTTGAATAGGTCATTAACAACCAAATAAATGATCAATTTAGAGTATGTAAAGGTCCCAAGATCCTTATTCTTAGCAAGAGCTCATTAATATTTATATAAATGGTTATAATGGCAAAAGGTTTTGGGATATATAAAAGAATAGTTGTAATAATCCCTTTCAAGAGAGAACTAATAATAATGCAATCAATTCTATAAGTATGGGGAGAGAAACATCTAAGATTGGAGTAGATTATAGTTTTTTGTGGAGTGTAATATTGGGTTTAAAATTGATCGAGGACAAATAATCTAAAGAAGGAAGGTCTATAATATCCTCAAATAAAAAGGAGACCATAAACATGAACTACATTAATGTAAATAAATTACCAATGGAATCACCTAAACTAACAACAATTAAATTAACTACAACAATGACTAAATTAAATAAATTGTCCATATGGGAAGGAGTGCCACATTTAATGGAAGTAATATAACTTATATTAATGCAAATCATCCCATTTGATGAAAATACACATCACTTTGGAAAAAAAGACACATAATTTGATGCAAAGCTATGAAGGGTATTTATAATAATAAATTGGTAAAGGAAAATGATATATATTCATATTTGACATTCATTCCTTTATTTAAATTTTAGGTATCATCCTTTGCTTTTATAATTGAGGATGAAACACTTCATTTATTAGATACAAGGATGAAACTCTTTGAGATATCTCTATTATAATATTTATAACTAGAATTTTGCATTGCACATTTGGTCATTATACAACATTATTTGTTATATAAATTTATTATCTTGTTAATAAGAACTAATTCTATATTCATCGAATATTATTATTTCAAACTTTAAAAAGAAATTTTGAGAAATCTAAATTAACATATAATATTCCAATTTGGGGTATTACATTTATTTTGACATTAAAAATATGGCATAAAGGAGTTTTTTACAATAGACCCAAAAATACTACAACTCTAAATGCTAACACAAAAATAGGACTCTTATTAAAATGACTTTCACACTTTGAGATTTTTTTATGATAATAACCTTGACAACTTGAATCTTCACAAGATGACACTATATTTTTTTGTTTATACAAATATGATTTCAAAATGGACCCTTTTCCATAAATATTATATATCTTGAAAACCATCTAAACCATGACTTGAAAAAAATCTTAAACATCTAACCAATTGACCCAATTATTGATCATTAATTTTATTTATTTATTAATTTATTTATTTACACTTATGAATGATAAACATGATGATATGCACTGTTAGACTAACCTAACACAATAAATAATTTAAATATTTAAATCTAAATAAGACTTAACTCGAATTTAAATCCTTCTTACTTATAAAAACTAAATGACATGATTGGATACTGTCATGACTTAATATCCAAAATACCTAAAACTTAGATACAATATTAAATTAATGACTAAAATTAAAAAAATGAATCAATACAATGGAACATCTACTTGTTTGGTGGTGCAAAATATGCATGTAAGCTTTTTGGATTTGTAATAAATCACTCAAAATAAGATCTTGATTACAAAAGACTAGGAACACATCTATGTTGAGTTCAAAGAGTATACTCTACCAAGAGTTAGGTTTAGATCAATAAATATTATCTAAAAACTAATATGAACATGAAGAGATCACCAAATGGATGAGATTTATAGATCCATAGTATTAAAAAAGAACTAAAAAATATGACAAAATTTGTATTGGGCACACAGTTCTGAATTGAGCTATACATACCATGACCTTTTATCTCCATAATTAATAACTAGGTATGTAAATGGTTATATATCAATCAAAAAACATGTATATGTCCATGAATATATCATATCAGCTATTAAAAATAATAATATGTAATGACTAACATACATAAAAAACACACACGCAGGTCACATTAAGACACAAAGACCGTAACAAGTAATGAATGCAAGACATTCAAACATTGGAATTGGGTTAGATATAGAAAACATAGAAATAAATCATGTTGGAATAGGTATGGATCATGAAATAATGACTATAATAGATGCATGAAGGTTGAACTATGGATTTTTCATTCTACAAGAAGAAATGTGATATGGACTACGTAGAATGACATGTTATCTAACGGGTTATTCTCAGTCAATATTAAACTTGAATATAAAGGGATAAGATGTGTTCTAGGAATGAAAACTAAATTATTATAATAATTAGTTGATGTAAATACTTTTTAATGAAAATATAAAGTATAAATCCAATGAAACCCTATTAAAATTCTTCAATTGAATGTAAGATTTAAAAACACATTATCAAACCTCATAAAATAGACTGTATAGACAAATACTTGATAAGTATTAATTTATCCATAAAAAATTTATAGGACTAATATTAAAACATATAATAGAAGGACTCACATTACAATGTGAAATGGATAATGGATCTTATACTAGATAATAAAGTTGGTTTAGACTTGTACACCTTCAACACACTCTAAAACTTTACAATACACTTAAGTCATTAATATTCAAAATATACATGATATTCAATATAGTCAGGATATAATATTCATCAAGATATGTTACATATATAGAGTGAAGGTCTCTTATTTTTTAGGAGCCTATCACTATCTTGAATCCCCCAATATTTCTTCTATCTCCTAACATCTCTCATGCCTTTATTCCCTCACACATCTCTATCTACTATCTATGTGAGTTATCAACTCACATAATTATTTATCTAACTATTAAAATATTATGTGAGAAATAAATCATTTTACTAATATTGTTCACCTCAACCATAAAATAAGGTGAACCAATTACTATTGTAGATTAGCTCAATAAAAATCTATAAAATTTCATGTGGTATCAGTACAAAAAACATTTGTGATATGGTAAAGGTCCATAAACAATTTTAGAATTTAAAACTAATTTATATTTTACAATATTAGGCACATGTTTCATAAAATATGCATCTTAAATATGTATCATGTTAAATATATGTATAATAATAGTACCAGTGTATATAATTCCATGACAACTATGAATTTGAAGCATATAATTGTGCGCTTTGGCCAATTTGTATAATTTTGTAAGTGTGTAACACATTATTCCAAATCATTCTCCCATTATATATGGAGAAATTTGAAAACTAATATAATTACCAATGTAGAGTACATGTTTCCAAAACATGCCCCCACTATAAACTATAAATTTTGAATATTAAATAAGTGTGGATAACACACTTCCAAAGCATGCACACACTGAATATAACATTTGTGAATGTGTGGAATCCATGACCATATGGCATGCCCCCAATAAATCTAAAAAACTAATATAAGTAACATACTAAATGAATGTGGATAACATTCTTCTAAATCATGTCCCCCATTGAATATGAGAATTGTGAATGTGTGGAATCCATGCCCATATGACATGCCCCCACTAGATTTGAAAACTAATATAAGTACCATATAATGAATGAATGTGGAGAAAAAGCTTCTAATCATGCCCCCACTAAATATAAAAATTGATGTAAGTATGATATAATTAATTAATTTTGATAACATGTTTCCAAAGCATGACCCCACTAAATCTATAAATTGACATAAGTTTCATATACTAAATGAATGTGGATAACATGCTTCTGAACCATTCCCCAACTAAATTTAAAAACTCTGCCAAGTGTGGAGAACATGTCTCTATGACATGCCCACACTAATATTACCCTCATTAAGATAAGGGGAATATAATATTTTTTAGTTAACTCACCTCAAAAGGATAGGATAATTGTATAATCTATGAATGTAACCATGTAGCATAGATAAGGAGCATGCCTAGTTAGATATAGTATTAAAATGCATAGAACCAATGTGATCGCATGTAGGCTTAATATATATGAAAAATATCATGGCAACATCTAAGTATAAATAGTAAAAGATCAACAAGAAAATAAACACACACATAAGAGCACTCAAAATCAATTCAAAAGATCATGCTCCAAGGAGACCCTAAACAAGGGGCATGTTAAAATGATGCATAATTAAAGGGACATGACATAGTACAATTTCCATGAAATCAATAATGGCATATTCAAATGTCTATATAAAAATTAATGACATATAAAAATGTCAATGAAAGAATTTATAGTCATAGGGGGCACAAGCAAAGGAGCATATTCAAATGTTCCAACAAGGAAAACAAGATACGCATGTAAGTGTATAAATTAAATCAGAATAAACTAGCATAAACATGTCATAATAACCCATGGATCTAATGTCTTAGGAAAATATGTCAAGTTTATAGTGTATCAAGTATCCTATGTAAGATATAATCATGGAAAATAAGCCTATGTAAGTACATATGTAAGCTCAAAATAATAATGTGGAATGATCAGAAAATCATATAACTTATGTGCATATGTAGACACTCATGTTTGGCCACATCCATGTGTAAAATATATTTCAAAGTGATTTCTACCAAACTATGCAAACTAAGCTTAAAAATCAATAAACTTCACAAATTTGTCTACACATTAGATGTAAGTGCCCAAAAATGCATCAAATCATCCCTATTTAGGGTATTTCCTTATATGGAATAATAACTTCTCATTGATTCATCCCAAATCATGTTGTGCTCTAGTCT
This sequence comes from Torreya grandis, assembly GCA_037957365.1. Lineage (NCBI taxonomy): Eukaryota > Viridiplantae > Streptophyta > Pinopsida > Cupressales > Taxaceae > Torreya > Torreya grandis. Next base: position 2,036,588 of record JARHVA010002704.1, on the reverse strand, counting down.
ACTGACATTATAGATCAATTGAGTGGGGCACTTGATAAAATTCTTGAAATGACCAAAAGCCAAAGAAAAATTAACTAAATAAGAAAATAAAATTAAATTCTAAGTTAAATAATCAATGTTAAATTAGTGAAAATATAATTTCCAAAAATCAAACTTTAACAAATATAAAATAAAAATGATGTCATAGTGATGTCATCATCCTCAAAGTCAAGAATCTAAAATATCAACATAAATGCCTTAGAAAGTATAAATTTTGAGCCATGCCTCCATAAATGCATAATTAGGGACATTATTTATTGCATTTTTCCTCCTAAGGTTGGCCCAAGGTTAACCTAAATCTAACTACACCTACATTGAGGTTAGTTTGAAGACTATAAATACAAGGCCTCACACTCACTACCAACAAGCTCTTTTGTCTAAAGTTATTATGGAGAATTTATAAGAGAGGCTTCATAGACAAATATATGCTGAGGACAAAACCATAGTGAAAAAAGTGAAGGTGTAACCCACATATCAAGAGTGCCAACAAAGAATCCAATTTAGACACAAGATAAATAATCCAACTACCATTCAACAATCAATTTGGAGATACAATGAAGGTAAAATAAATTTATATTTTGCCTTTTTATTAGGATCAAGAATTATTTGTCTCAATCTTGTTTCTAGATGTTTGATTCTACTAAAACGTGACTAATGCATCTTTTCCCTTGGATTATTATTGCATACTAAAACCCTAAGGTATAATAAACCTAGGTTTTTTCATGATTAAATCAATTATTAGGTTTACAAAAAAAAATCATTTATTATGTGATAAATTTGATCTAAATAAGATTAAAATATGAATATTAAGATTGTGAAAAATAAGGTAATAATCATACAAATTTGAATGTAAAGATTATATTTTTATTGTTCTTAATATATTTATAATTGAAGAATAAATATGGAAAGAATACATTTAAATTATTTATAATTTTATTTTCTCACTTTATTCATCACTATCCTTGAAATGGCTATGCATTTTCTGTATAACTTCTCATATTAGGGAATAATGGCTTGAACTCGACATTGAAAATGTTAGTGAAACCCAAACCTTTATCTTGATCGATACTTTATAGGATATATTAGTATTATCCCTATTATTTATGTAGGTTTGTCACACCTCAAACCACTATACATGCACCTATAGATACATCATGTGTATGAACTTACCCTCGGTCATATATGGTAATCTTTGTTTCCATTCTTCACTTTGAAACCCTAATCATATTTTTTGACATAGAATGACCCTCTTAAAATGGGTTAAAAAGTTAGGTTGGCATCCCAAACCACTATCTAGTAAGTGATAAAGTGTTTCCTATGTTCTAATATTCTTAAAAGGTATCAAACTACACATAGTTCTCCCACCTAGGTGTGTGTACACCATCATGGTTAATTTTTAATGCATTGCAATGTTTGGATTCTAACACTTCACACCATACAACTTTACTAAATGTGTTTAGTAAGACTCGTCTCTATGGTGATATTTTGAGTGATATTAATATATTTATGGATATATTTTAATGTCTTAAACTAATGCTAATTGATTTCTCACATTTTTGTGGACTTTCCAAAAAAGGTATAACCTTATAATTGATTTGTATAACTAGATATTTTATATTTATTGTTATGATCAACCCTTGAAATCGGTCTAGGGTGACCTAATGGATACTTCCTAATTTAAAATCAATCCATTTAGTGCTCTTGTAAACTACTGATATAAGAATACACCTATGACAAATTGAAACTATTTGAATATTTCTAATATTTTCATGAGAGTGAAATTTAGTAATATGATATATGGAGATATTCTACTTAGGATTATGGAATATTCTTGTAAAATCTAAGGTCATCCTATATTTTCGTATCTAGTCAATTAGGATAACCAAGCAAATAAGTGGGTGGATAGATATGGAAAAGTGTGCACAAGATTAAAATTTGTACATAAAGTCCAAGTATGTCAAAGTGTGCCAAAGTTGATGTTTTCAAAGTGTTTAATACCAAAGTTTTGTGTATGTATCTAAATAGATACATTAACAAAAATGGACTTGTAAAAACATATTATATCATTCAACATCTTAAACAAGGTTGAAATGAGTATATATGGAATAACATCTTTATATTTCATTATAAGATACCTATCGTATGATCTACAAATGTAAGATATCTTTAGGAATAATCTTACAACACTGATTAATGATAATATATGTGGCAGAACTTTAAAAACATTTGTTTATTATTTTGTATGGATATTAACCTGATAAAAAAAGAGTTTATTTATCCTAAGTTATATACCTCACCTCTTACGGAGTCAAAAATTTATAATACCCATGCACCTAACATTATAATATCTACCACTATGGTTAATAAAGGAAAAACACATACAATCAAACTATATCAATTCAAACCAAAAAAAATTACAAGAATTAATTAAAGAAAATTATAGATAGTAAAATCTAATTATATATAGCATCTCAGTATTGTACACTTGAAAAAGTCAATCAATGATCTACCCTTCAATCCTAGTCCTTCTAGTTACCGAAAGGCCCTCATTCTTTGTCTCGTTGTACTTAACTACTTATCTTATAGTCTGACCTTATCATTTGGATGACCCATACCATATATACACTAAATAAATATTAAAATATGATTTATATCCTTCACTTTTAATTATATACCTTTAATAACTTTTTATCCTATTAAACACATACATTTACTCAAGGACACTAATGTTGTTGCTGGTGTCCAGCTTCATTATCTAGTGTTTGTACCTCAAAATTCATCCACATTGTAAATATTTTTAAACATATGGCTTATAATATTTATCTTATCTAACCCTTTCATGAGATAATTTCAAAAGGATTGGTGTAAATACACAAAAATACCATTCATCATTATTAATCACACATGTAAAAAATACCAACAAATCACATATTCAAGTTCATTAAATCAATTACACAACTAAGTTATATTTCCCTATTAATCCCTATTTATATATCAGACGTAAGATCAATCATATTACATGTCTAAATCATTTAAAGAATAACCCATGAATAATATTTTGTAAGTTATAAGATATATCATTACATGCCCTTGCATATATCATATTGCCCCCTTATTCACACATAATACCACACATATGGTAGAACTACATATGTCTAACACAACTAAGTTATACTACCCTATTATTCCTTATTTCTCTACCAAGCATAGGATCACTTATATTATATGTCTAAAGAATTTAAATTATAACCCATGAATAGTATTTATAAAGAACAATATAAATAATTACATGCACTTATATATATATATATATATTTGTATATATATGTATATATATATATATATGTATATATATGTATATATATATATGTATATATATATATATGTATATATATGTATGTATATATATATGTATATATATATATATATATGTATGTATATATATGTGTATATGTATATATATATATGTATATGTATATGTATATATATATATGTATATGTATATGTATATATATATATATATGTATATATATACATATATATATATACATATATATATACATATATACATATATATATGTATGTATGTATGTATGTATATATACACACACACACACACACACACACACATACATATATCATATTTCACCTATGTTCACACACAATCCCACACTTAGTGTAGAATAACATATGTTTGAGGCCCTCCTTGGAGTATTGGCTATGTAGGTAGCACTCATTGATAGATGGCCCTTAAGGTCATCTCTAATTTGTAGACCCATTAAACCATTTTTGGTAAGGTGACCTAACAAGAGGTGAGGAACGAAGGTTTTACTTATACATAATCATATAAATACTTAACATGCGATCCATATAAATCAACCTAAAGGTAATAGAAAATTGTAATAGGAATCGAAAGTCAATTTATAATACAATGAATATTTTGTACAGGATAAAATTATTGATAATCAGATAAGAGCATTGATGCATAAATAATATTACCATAATCTAAGGGCTAGATATTAAGTATAAAACTACCTATTTACACCTTTTCAACACTCAAATATTTTTGAACATCTAAAAAAAATCTAATTATTATCCCTTCCTTACATTACAATTATCATAATATCAATTGGAATTTTACTTTTCATATTTAGTAATTTTCTAGACTTAGTATATTGTGTTATCTAAATAACTTTAATTGGATTTCTCTAGAATATTTGTATTCCTCCATATTAATAGGTTATATTATTTATTTTACCCTAATACCTTATTAACATTTTAAAATTATTAAATAATTAGTGAACCCTTTTAGTCTTCTCATGCAACTCTTAGCTTTCTCTAGTATTCTTGGCCTAATAGGGTTTTTTATTTTAGCAATTTATAATTCTAATTTTTTTCATACCTTGGAAATATTTGTTTGCATCTATAAAATATGGAAATTTTTAAGAATTATTAATTTTTAATAGAAGATAAATAATACTTAATAAACCATGTTGGGCCCCCTTTTGGAGCAAGTACGTGGACCATGCAAACTAGACAAATCTAAGAGTGAGGCAATTCTTGGAGTTGTTGCTTCCATTTTTTTGTACATTTTGGCACTAGATAGAGGAGTCCCCATGAATCCCATGCTAACTTGTGGGTAGTTACATAGTGCCAAATTTCATAAAGACCCCATTATCAAGACTTAGACATGGTGCTTTGAGAAGCATGGATGTTAGAGAGTGGAGCAGATGAGATAGTGAGATCTCAATGATAGATCAACATAAGACATGTGTTTGTACACCATGGATATCATAGTGGATTTGATAGACTAGTAACAACTTAGCACTCGACACACACCCATCTAACCTAGCAAGAGGTGACCATCTACCTATAAAACAAGGCTTGTAGATGAAGAGAAGTGTGTGTGAATAAGTAAAATAGAGCTCTAGAAAAATAAGGAGTGAACTAGTATTATTTATTAATATGCACATAATATCTTAGATATTTGAATTTATGTTCCAAGCTCACATGTGAGCCATTGGGCATGAATAGAGTTAGGAAGAGATTATGTTTTATTACTATATTAAACTTTGTTGATAGCTTACAGGTTAATGAAGAATGTTATTGAAGGAATATGAAGTATTAATCCATGTTTTATGATCTGTATTATGGTATGATTATAGTATATTTTCTTTTATGATTTGAGTGGGTTTAAAAAATAGATTGGAATATGGAGGTTCAACTCTGGTCATTAATGGCATCTTCATACCATTTAGTGACCTCATCTCACCTATGTAGTGACTAAATGGAAGAACTAAATTCTACCAAGGTTCCAAGACTCACACCTAAAACAATACCTTGAGAATGAATCATTGAGCCAAGCCATTCCTAATATTTTCACAACTACCTAAATTATTCCACTAACTAATCCCACAACTTGCACCCCATAGAGCCTATTCCTTCCAATTATGGGCTCGTACCCTAGGGCTTATGCCACTAACAGGACTCATGCTTATTGACCTCCATATGAAGAACCTATCCCTATATGGCCACAAGAACACCTTTGACCAGTGACTAAGTTCATTTGGACCCCAATTTATACCATGATGTAACTAACCCAATGCAAGCCCAATCCCTTCATTGTAACACTTTAGGTGAGTGCACAAGGCTTACACCTTATGTGAAACTAGTGCCATTATCATAGCATGATTAAATGTTGTACACCAGACCTTACTACCATTATTTCTAGCTCCACCAATGTTATAATAACTTTGTTTAGCAGCTAAGCACATGACCAAGTGCAGAAACCAACCTAGTAAACTTTTCTACAACATTTTGGTTCCATTGTCAGGACCCATGTTGATTTTTTTTGCTAAAAGGATACAATAAGATCAATGTTATAACTATCACTTGAGAACGTCAAACTATCTAGATCAAGTGGATTATAGTTTCATGTAGAACTATCCTACATGTAAAGGATATAAGCCACAAAAATGGGTACAAGCCAACTTGTATGATGCCCTGTATAAAGTGTTTTTATGTGACCTACCTAAGCATGTGTATCGATGGTTGGTCACTTACACTATTACTAAGAGGTGAAGCTATGGATATTTCCTTAGTATACCATAGAGTGCATAGAGAACCTAGATGAATTTTAGATGCACATTATGGAATAGTAGTGAAGTGGTGCATTGAATAGCTACATTTTGGAGTTCATAGTGTCAACCTTCTTGTGTGTAGAAGAAGATAATTATGAGTTTCTTCACAAACCAAGGGGCACATACATAAGAGGGATTGACACCAATCTGAAGAATCTTCTAGTGGATTATGGTGTATAAATTAAAAGAATGGAAGTTTAAAGTCCTTATGCATATGAGCAATCACACAGGCTAATAAGGGGAAGTGTAGGTAAGGTGCAATGTAAGAGAAATAACAACTTAACACCTAAGAGATATAGAGGATTAATTATAGTAAGAAAATGCATAAGTTGATGGAATGTCTAAAACTTGGAAGTCTTGAGAGGACTCGTAGTAAGTGGGAAGGGTATGGGAAAAGATCCCTTAAACTATAGTAGCATAAAGAGAGAGAAGAGGAAGCAGGAGACTGGACTTAGCAATGGGGTACAATATGCAATGGCTTCTTATAAGATGTGGTACTTAAGAATGTGTTATAATCACCTACCCCCTTTAAACCTAAAGTATAAGCTCATGTGATGGATTCTCCACCAAAACAAATAATGGTAACTAAACCTATTATCAACATAGACTTTGATAATGTCCAACATTTGGATCAAGAATTTGTGATTAAGAAAGTAATTCATTATTAGAAATTAAGTAACCATATGGTGAATCTAGTGAACACAAACCAAGGAGAATTAAACATAGGCATAAGCATTCTAGTGAAGAGAATGTTAGTTATGCCAACTAGGAAATAACTCATAGGAAGTGGTAAGACACCACTAGTAAGTGGTACTACACTGTCAAATTTAGTAGTACAACCTACTTTTTCAAGGTTGATGCTTGACCTAACAAGTGGAGGCATGGGAGGGCCACATTAGAACCCACATGCCATCAATATATCTACTACAAGATGGTGATGCACTTTCTTGAGTATTGTGGAGTTGAAAATGTTGTAGAGCATATGCTAAAGTGTGAGTTATAATGGTGTGCTTAGGGCATCACTCAACCCTAATTCAAGTCAACCTAGTTCATGACCACCCTATTGGATTACACCCATACCTCGTATTAAAGTTTTTATCTCAACTACGCTATGGTTAACTATAATATACTAAATGAAGTATTCTTTAAAGAGTTTGATATCCCTGAGTTTGAATAGTAGAGCATCATGTTGCTCAAGGAAATAAGCCAAGGTTTATTGAAGATTATGCACCTATATGATGCATAATTTAAAACTCTTTTATCTAATATTCCATATGGCATTGACCCCTCCTAACATGTGTAATGGTTTTTTGGAGGCTTATTGGTACCATTTAGAATAGCATTATCTATGAAGACCTTCATAGATGCCCATGAAGTGCTTGAATCCATGCTCTAGGCTGATGTATTAGGTAGCACTGATATTGGGATCAATGTATTCATGGAGGCATAAATTGTGTCAATGGCCTCTTATCTATAGAAGTTAACTACTGGTTTGGTGAATGACACTCACAGTGGGTTATGGTGCATCAACTATGAGATGGAATGTAATAACAAGAATAACTATTTATGAATAGATATCTATGCCCTACTCTCAACTATGAGGTTTGTCATGGGCTACATAACTCATGAAACTATCCTCTATTGTAATATACTAGCCAAGTAAACACAACCATTTATTGTAAGATGTGTGATGCCTATATGCACTCCATAGTGGATTGTAGAGTCATTGATGAGATGTGCCATAACATGGAAAGAGTCATGAGGCTAGTGATGACATCTAGTGGTGGTTAGGTGGGCCAAATAAATGAAGCTATGGCTAGAAAAATATGGGCTATGGAACCCAATGAGGTGTGCATGGATGAGAATAAATATGTGGTGGGGAAATATTCCCACCTTGATCATGTTATAAGTATGGGTCAACTAAACACTATCATATTTACTACCCCATACATGCAACATGTAGGTAATTTCAAGGAGCATATTCAATCAAAAAATGCTTAGACTTGTATAAAAAGATAACTCAATGTTGACTAGACATATACAGACATACAACAATGGTGAGGCATGAGTCTAAAGAAGAAAGGTGGGTTCCTAAGCTACAAAAGGATTATAAGGACCCACATAAGGTATATACCACAATAAGGAGTGGGTTCACCACTCAACCACCCACTATTCCAAATCAAAATCTGCACTTGGAATTTGTTGAATCAAGCTATACTAGGAATGTAATGTGGTTCAAGCCAAAATTTGCACCACATCTTGACCCTAACTGGTAAAATGACATCCTTCAATGGGCCATTAACATGATAAAAAACTTATAGGGCAAACTCTAGTTATTTAGAGATTTAGAGGCACAAGCCACTAATTCACATAGGAAGCAACATCACTAAGAGGCTAAAGTGTAAGAGGTAACCAAGATCTTAGGCCTCCTACAAACTAAAGGAATGTTTCCCCTACTAAAGAATTTATTGATAAAGCATGTAGGGAAGATCCAAAAAATAGAGGATACACCTCAAATAATTGAAGTTTTTATACCACATATGGAGTGGGCACAAGAATTAAGGCATACTTAGTATACCAAGTATGACTAGGAGTTTTTAATAAATGGCACCATAAATGGGTGGTTAGTTTATGAATTATTAGTTGATATGAGAATTAAGGTCAATATTTTGACTCAAAAATACCTAGAAAAAGATGGGGTGACCACCATTGTAACTTTCACCTCATATGTTGTTTATAACTAACAAAAATTGAGTGAAACCTATTACAATATTGAATGGCACCATTGTAGATATCATGGGTGTCAATTTCCACATAAAATTTGAGGTCGTTGAGTTAGTGGAACATGACAACTATTCAATGCTCTTGGGAATAATATGGTTTTATGATAATAATCTAGACATGCATTTTAAAAATCACTATATGAATTTTGAGAATGTTAAGGAAAGAGTGGCGATCCCTCTTTTAAGTGATCAAGGACCCCCATACATATAAAGTGTTGATCTCAAGGATGAGATCAACCACTTATATAACATCATTATGTAGGGTGTCGAGAAGCTCAACCCTAATGACCAAGGCATGCTCAAATGGGAAGATGGAAAATCAACCTACAACACAACTAATATATCCTACGAGTGATGGGTCAAAGAGGTATAGTATGTCATTAGCTGAAGATGCCATGTAGTATGTGTAGATGGGATAAGACTAAGTAGGACATAGTTGGTTAAGATTGAGTACCTCAAATGTAAATGGATCCCTTGCACCTAGAGGATGGAGAAAAGGGTACTCCAGCTTAGTAAATAGAATCTTAAAGCACTTAAAAAATATTAAGGGATTTATCCCATATAAATTTATGTCTAGGACATTTTATCTTTCATCCCAAAAGTGATAGATCAAATGGGTGTACTAGTGTATACCTTGAAAATCACTACCACCCACTGGTGGGTAGTATAAAAACCCAACTTGCCAACTTGGAAAGATGTGAAGGTAGTGATATTCACTAGTTTTGGCAAGAGTAAAAAGGATTTGGACATAGCAACTTATGTTTGTGATTCTAACCCAATCATGCATGTGTGTTTGTGAAAATAAAGGTGGGTTATTTACGGCAAGAATGCACCAAGAGGCTTGTGGGTACACACCCTTTATAAGACCTTGAAGATATGGACATGAGTGTGGTGAATTTCAAATGAGATGCACCATGAGATAGGGAATTGGGAGATTCTCAAGGAGAGTTTCATGTACACTTTCTCCTTTTCTTTGTAAAGCTTAGGGCTATTGGAGCCATTACAAGTCATCCATAGGGTAGTGTTTGAGTAAACTAAAATATTAGAAGAGCACCTAAGGTAAATGTTTAGGGATAAAAGATTAGTAATCTTAAAATTCTTTGAAGATACATCAATCAATATTGATTCTAATGAAGAAGACAATGAGACCTAAAAAGAGTGAAATTGGAAGGCTTTAACAGGTAGACACAAGCTTGTGCACCTTGTGGATGACAACACCCCAAATGATAAAGATATAATGCATATTTGAATTGAAATAATAGAGGGGACAAGGTAAGTTAAATACTCTCATCATGAGATAAATAAACCCTAATGTATGTCACTCAAGACTACCAAGGCCAACATTAGCATAGAAGGTGAGCCCAAGATTACCACTATCGGTGCTTACTAGTCTGAATTAGAGCTAGCATGAATTTTAGACCTCCTAAAAGAATTTTATGACCTATTATCATGTATCTAAAAAGACATGAAGGTAACATACCCTTTACTTGTGAAAATTAGCATCAAATTGGTGGATGGCACAAGGCCAGTCAAGAAGCACCCATATTGAATGAATCCTAATCTCCATGCTAAGGTAAAAATAGAGATCGATGGAATGTTGGATACTAGGATCATTTAATTGGTACATGAATCTGAGTGGATAAGCCCAATGGTCATAAACATCAATAAATATGGTTGTATATGGATTTACATCGATTTTAGGATGTTGAATGCCACTTACATTAATGATCCCTTCCTAACCTTGTTTATCAATGAGGTCTTGGATGGAGTCATAGGTTGTGAGATCTACACTTTCACTAATGGGTTCTTGGGCTACCATTAGGTGCAAATCAAAGAGGAGGATAATCCCAAAATAATATTTATGATTGAATGGGTTTGTTTCACCTATAATGTGATGCCCTTTGGACTTAAGAATGTATTAGATGTATTGTCTAAGGTGGTGATCATAGCATTTAAGGACTTTATCCATAAGTTATTCCAAGTGTATCTTGATGAATGGATGGTGTATGGTATTGTGAGAGACCACTATGAAAACCTTCACCTCATATTTGAAAGGTGAAGGCAACTCTAGATCTCCTTAAACCTAAATAATTGCATCTTCACAACTCCATTTGGGACATTACTTAAGCACATCATTTGCAAGGATAGTTTTCTTGTTGATCCATCAAACATAACCATAATAATCCATCTCTAAACTCCTTCAATGTAGAAAGATGTGCACACCTTTTTAATTCATTATGGCTACTAAATAAATTTCATTCAAAGCCATGTGAAAATTATGGCGCCTTTAGAGGATTTCTTGTGTAAGGATGGCCCATTCTATCAGGGTGAGTCATAAGAGGAGTCTTTTGAGACACTAAAGCTAAAACTAGACAGTGTGCCAGTTCTACAATTTATTGAGTAGATGACTCCTTTTCACATCTACATTGATGATTTAGGCTCTATGACTGGTACCATACTGGTGCAACTAGGTGAAGGCAAGATGGACCACCCCATCTCTGTCATAAGTAGAAAATTGATGTAGGCATAGAAAAATTATACCAACATTGAGTGTGAGGTGTTGGTGATGGTTTATTCCCTACAAAATTTTAATAAATACCTTCTAACATCCCCATTCATATTGTTCACATATCATGAGGTGCTCAAGAACCTCATAAATAATCCTATTTTACATGGGTACATATGTAGATGGATTATTCTATTCCAAGAATTCTAGTTCTCTATATTCATCAAACTTGGGAAGCAAAACTTGGGGCCAAAACATCTATCCCACATCAACTCTAATGATGTGATGGTGACCATTTAGGATGACATGATAGATGCATAATTATATAGGGTTCAACACATTCTTGAAGACCTAATATAGACTGTCATTTTCTTAGCATTTAGGTTTACACCCTAGACCTTGTCTACTAAGGAAAAGAAATAACTCATAGTCCACACCACCCCCTTCCATCTCATTTAAGGGGATCTCTATCAACTAGATGGGATGAATTCATACACTATTATGTTTTAGAACATGAACATAACTCCATCCTCTAAGAAATGCCATGATGTTGGTGACAAAATGGTGCACAAAGTATTACAGTTAGGCTTATGGTGGCTAAGCTTGTTCCAAGATGATAAGGGGTACATTAAGGCATGTGATGTATGATAGTGCACTGGGAAGCCCAACCATCAGGATGAGATGCCTCTCATTCCCATTCTCACCTAGGTACCATTCAAAAAATGGACCATTAACTTTGTTGGGATAGTCACTCATGTAACATAACATACCAGTGCCAGATACATTTTAGTAGCCACTAACTATTTCTCAAGTGGGTAAAAGATGTACTAACCAAAGACTATATAGCTATGATAGCCATGCACTTTAAATGGGAGAACATCATCAATAGGTATGGGTGCCCATTGAGTTCAACTAGTGATAGGGGAGCTCTTTTCACTAATGAAATGGTGCACATCCTTTTGATTGAATATATAGTGGCACACCATAAGACCATCCCCTATCATATTGAGGCTAACAACACTACTGAAGCCATTAACCAAAAATTAGTAGTGTTCCTCATAAATATATGTGACATTGGTGATAAGTACTAGGATGATCATGTTTTAGTGGTAATTTAGGCATACCAAATGACCTATAAGTTCCTAAACAAGGCTACACCATTTCAACTAGTGTTTGGCACTAAAGCAATTCTACCCATGGAGTTCATGGTGCCCTCCTTGTACATTACACAAACTGGCCACTTAGATGATCAATAATATTTAAGTACAAGGTTGTAAGACTTAGACTGCTTGGATGAGAAGTGCATCCAAGCCAAATAGAGTCAATAGGTTGAGAAAGTGTGTCAAAAATGGTGGCATGATAAGCACATCAAGCACAAAGACCTGACTAAAGGAGCATTATTTCTACTCTATGATTCCAAGTACTTCAAGCACCCAATTAAGTTGTAAATTTGGTGGATGAGGCCATACATCATCCACCACATCTTGGAAATAGGTGCATGTAATATGCACACATTATGTAGAAAACTTTTCTTTTGTAATTTCAATGGCAACCAACTAAATCCATATAGGTAGTAGGTTGGCACTCATGCCATGAAAAATTTGACCTCTTGGTCAATAGTTAGTTTGAGTTGAGCTAACCAAAAAATGGTTTGACACAATCCAAACTATGTTTTTTCTTTTCTTTGTCCCTTGTATAGTGTATAAAGGTAGTGAATGTTGTGCAAAGGTTATAAGAATATTTGTATCAGTAATTAATGCATAATTTCAATTGGATGAGTCAAGAACTTTCACCAATATGTTCATGAGGCCAAAAATCTAAGTCATAAGCATGTGAAGCTTAGTAAGTGCAATCAAAAGTAGCTAAGAATGGCATATGCAAACAATCAAACCACTTTGGCACTACCTTTGTGCAAAAATCACAAGGAGGCACATCAATTGATCCAACACAAAATCAAACTAAAAATAAAGAAGTGAAGATGCTTAACTTGGTTGAGTGTAAGATATACAATGAAGATGCATGTACTAAAAGTGTACAAGAGCATTAGAAAAAAATAAAGCATTAGAGAGCCAACACAATGGATTTGTATGGGGTAAGAAGGCCAAGGTAAGATGACATGTAAGAAATCAACTAAGGAAGAAAATCATGCTTGAAATAGGAGAAAAACCAAAGAAGAGATCGAGCTGAGGAGGTTGAGTTACATGCATGTGAGGTGTTACACCTAGGTTACCATAAGAAAAGTGAAGGTCACACTGAAGGATACACATGTACAAATAAGTTATCCAAGACAATTGGCATCTACCTAGGAAGGAATGATAAGTGACCATTTAAACCACATGCCACTTCACCAAAAAAGTTGTTAGGAGCATTTAATGAGGTAGTGTCATATAGATATGTAATTAATGTGTACAAGAGAGGATATTTTCAAATATTTTATAGATTTTTTGCATTTTTTAAGAAGATCAAGGCACCTATGACATTAAGCCTACATTAATAATAGTGGTTAACAAAGAAGAATATAAAAGGGTGAATGATAGATTTAATAAGGTTACCAAGTTTATGCTAATCTAAGACTTAGTACAAACTTAACAAAAAACTAGAGATCCAAAGAAAGAAAAAAACCATCACAGTGAGTTCTGATAAATCTAAGTACCTCAGAGTGAATGAAGACACAGAAAAAGAGAGCACATTCACATTGAAAACTAGTGTGAAGGATTAAAAAAGGGTTCATACAAATAATCAAGTTAAATAAAGAAGCTATCATCAGGCCAACATTAATTGTCAATGAAACTCAAAGCCAAACAAACAAGCAATGATTCCATGACTACAAGAGCACCAACCATCATTAGAGGCTTCAAAAAGCCACACCTCTTGATGTTTATTTCTAGTAGATTCATAATGGTAAATAATTGAAAGGCATCAAGCTCATAGAAGCTTAACTAGAACCCAAGTGGGTTAAGATTATTGAGGAAGCATCTATCACCAAGACAAAGGCATAAATAGTCAAGGTGATTAGCATCATGGTGGTGGATACTAAGGTGCTTACAAAAATGTCCTATCAATACATATAATTTCCACCAAAGGTATCAGTGGGAGAACCATGGTGTTCCTTCATGCACGTATGCTAGTTGAAAAAATATAACCATTGAACATTGACCTATTTCTAGGACTCAACATAGGATTTAATGGTGGATATAAAGTGCATGACTCTTGAAGGTGATGCTCTATTTGATGTCTCAATTTAAGACAAGTCAAAGGCCTCAGTTGCAACTCATCTCTATGAGTTACCATGTTTCAAAAATATTAAAGAGATCATTCAATTCCTTCTCTTACATGTCCATGAGGACCATGTATACTTCATAAGGCTAGTGCATGAAGATCTTGGAATAAATGATAAGATGAATAATTAAGATCCTAACCATAGGTATAGATATCCATAAGCTAATGGATGGTTATGAGGAGGTAGAATGAGTCATAAAGCTACTAAACTATTTTAAGGGGGGATGTACGTTCCCGATCAACAAGTGTGAAAACCATGGTATGATGGAGGTGACACACCTCATGAGCTCAAAGTTATGTCATGGTGGCTGATGGATAGATGTGTCCAAGGCATATATCTACCTAGCCTATCATATGGTATAGGGTGTCCAGTTCAAAATCACATAATTCATTACCAAGGAATTAACCAAGAATGCACTTGATTGACACATCACCAAATGGAGCTTCAGATGGATCTTCATCATCATCCTAATCATAATGGAGGAGATCAAGATCCTTGATGGAAGTGAGGACACCTATGGGTGTTCTTAAAATTCCATGAATCCCTATCACATAAATACAAGGACTATACCTACCCCACTACCTTCATCCCAAAACATAAGACTCATGTAATGCATTAGTGTGAGTAGTATATGAAATCCTTTGGACTAGAGTGGCACATACCCCAAGGGATCCCCATGAGAATGTTTGGGATGGAAACTTTTATCGTGATGAAGTACTACTACATTTTTTACTTAGAACTAAAGGACAAAAATAATTTGAGATGGTTGAAGCTTCCTTTTACCTTCTCAATATAATATTTATGGGACATGCTTCACCAAATCTTAAATTCATAGAAAAATGGACATCCCAGTCAAGGAGATTGATTCAAATAGCTAAAAAATGTGATGTAAGTTCCCCCACATAGATGGAGGCATGACTAAAGATGAATAAGACACCTTTGATCACCCAAACATCAATCAAATCTAAGAGGTCACCATCCTTAGATTCATCTATAGACTCTACTATGTGATGAAGCTAAGGAAGAAGGATTCTAATGTTGGGTATAGCATCAAGTGAAGAAGAGACCCCCTTATCTAGATCAAGGATGATAGAACCCCAGTGCCTACCAAAAATAAGAAGTCCTCAAAGAAGAAGAGAGGGGAGACCCTAGAAGAGATATAGGAGTTTCTAAATTTGAAAATAACTTTAGAAAGGCAAGCATCTACTTTAGAGTCATCTAAGAAGCACACACATGTCATGTCAAAATCCCCTTCCAATACAAAGGAGAAAAAATTAGGGAAGGCTCCCTCCCTACCTAAAATTATTATATCTAAACAAGAGGAAGTAGAAGAATTTGAGGAAGAGGAATGGGGGTAAGTCACCTTTATTGCACCTAAGGATGAGTAATCCTCTTCAAGTGAACATACCCCTTCCCCTCAACCTTGGATAAAGCTATAAATCCCTAGGCAAAGATTGAGGAGACTTGACTCTAGTGAGGCCAAAGTTCAAAGGATGATGGAGCTATAAGAATAAAAGGAGGAAATGGCTAAGGAAGGGGTACCGAAGGAGGTCATTTAGATGGTGGAGACTAAAGAGAAGAGGAAAGATGAGGAGCACAAGGAACTAGTGGAAGAAGAAAGTTAGGAAGGAAAAATATGTAAGGGGTGTGAGTAGGCAACCCACTCAAACACACAAATGGAAGAAGTGCTACAATTATAATGGAAAGACATGAGACATGACCAAGGCCAAATTGATGTAGTGATAAAATTACACTAGAGGCATGAAGAGATGAAAGCCAAGGGCATGTCCCAATATAAGATGGACTAGATAGAGGTTGAAAAGATAAGAGAGAAAGAAAAAAATGCATCACATAAGCTATAAAGAGGAAGGTTGAAAAATAAAATACCAATAAAGAAGAGGTATAAATAAAGGTTAAAGTAGATAAGGTCAAGAAAGAGAGAGAAGAGGAAGCGACTCATAAAGAAAGGGTGTGTATGTTATAAGAAAGAAAAAAGAAGGGTTCTGATAGCAGAGGACCTAGGGAAGACAAATTATTAGAAATGATTCCCAAGGCCTCCACCAAGATAGAAGAATAAGACACACAATAGGTGCACCCCAAATATGAAGGGACACCTAAAGAAAAATAAGGAAATACTAGTGCCTCAAAGTAGAGAATAAAGGAAATGGGACCATGGTAGGAAGAGATTGATGAAGGGGAAAAGTCCATAGAATAACCCCTAAAAGAGCAACATGATGATGAGTCTAACACTAGATAAAGAGAGGGGGAGGATGAGAAATATGGATAAGAAGAAGGTGAAAAAGATAAAGATATGAGATCAGGTACTAGTGCCATCAAGGAAGAAGAGTTGGGTGAAGATGAAGAGTATGAGCTCAAAAATAGGGAAAAGGTGCAACAAAAATTCAAGGAGGATGATGACTTCTACATGATTGAGTACATTCATCCAATAATTTTTATAACCATGATGCACCACCAAGTATCTTGGGCATTGGACTAATACATGGATGAACCCATGTTTGAGGTTCAAAAAAAGGTGATATGACATGCCAAAAAGCCTAAATAAGGGTATGATTACCACCTATGACATCCCCAAGATGTGAACTCCCATGTGCTCTATAAATTATCTAATCAAAATGGCATCCTCTGTGGTGTAAAATAATATCATCAATGATGTTCTCAATAAAATCTAGATAAAAATAGTGAGAGATATGGAGAAGGATCTTGAGGAAACAAATCTTAAGCTCAAATAGCTAATAAATCACATGGAAGAAGAAAATCCATCCCTCTTGGATGGCATGGATACCTCTAGAATGAAGGAGGTTGATTTTGTATGTGTGCTCATGGAGTAGATGTTACCAAGGATGAAGCGAATGCTTGAAGAATAACAAAACCTCTATGAGTTCTTATGAGTTGAGTTAAATAAAAATATGGATATGTTCAAAGACCTATTTTCTAAAATTGATGAGGGAATCAAGGAAGCTGACACAATATTTGATAACTTCACCAATCAGGCAACCATCATTGACATATGCCTCAAAAGGAAAAGGAGGAGAAGGATGATTTGTTCCAACAATCCTTCATGGTAACTAGGGATAAACATGTGTAAGTTATGGCCAAGGTCAACTCCCTTAGTGCTCAATAAAATACTTAGGAGTAGGATTTAATGGTAGTTTTATACGCTTTCCAAATAAATGCTAGTGAGTAAGGGGAAATATTAGATGATAGAGTGAAGTGAACAAAGGAAAGGCATAAAGACTTTAAGAAGGAATTGAAGAGCATAAACATGATTTCCCTAGAGTCCACATCCATTGAAGTATATGGTAACATTAAAGATATTATGGCCACCATCCAAGGCTTTAAAATTTTTAAGGAAGACTTGAGGTAGGGTGAACCCAAATTTTATGCACCTAAGGGACTTAAAGACTAGTCTAGGGTGGACTAACAATTTTGTATGGGGTAATTTTGGGTCCCCTTTTAGAGAAAGTACATGGACCATGCCAACTAGATAAATCTTGACATGAGGTGATTTTTGGAGTAGTCACTTCTATTTTCTTAATACATTTTGGCACCAGTTGGAGGAGTCCCCATGGATCTTGTACTAGCTAGTAGGTAGTTACATGGCATCAAATTTCATAAAGACCCTACTTTTAGGACTTAGATGTGGCATCTTAAGAAACACAAATGTTAAAAAGTGGAATAGGAGAGATAGTGACCTTTCAATGCTAGATTGGCATATAGCATGCACTTGTCCACCCTAGACAATGTAGAGGAGCCAATGGACCAGCAATATCCCATCACTCAACACATGCCCATGAAATCTAATAAGAGGCAACCATCTACCTATAAAAGAAGGCTTACAGTTGAAGAGAAGTGTGTGTGAATAAGTGCATTAGAGCTCTTTTGAAATAAGGAGTGAAATATTAGTATTTTTTAGTATGTACATAGTAGCTTAGAGATTAGAATGTATGGCCCAAGATTATATATGAGCCACTGGGCATGAATAGAGTTAGGAAGAGCTTACACTTTATTACTATATTAAACTATGTTGATAGATTACAAGTTAATGAAGAATGATATTTAATAAATTGAATTATTAATATATGTTTTATGATATGCATGATGGTATGCTTATAGTCTAGTTTCCTTTACACTTTGAGTGTGTTTCCAAAAAAGAGTGGAATATATAATTTCAACTTTGGTTGCTAATGGCATCCTCATACCATTTAGTGACCTCAGCTCACCTATGCAGTCACTAAATGAGAGAAATGGATTATACCAAAGTTGTAAGACTCATTCCTAGAACACTAAACTGAGAATGAATTCTTGATCCAAGCCACTCCCAAGATTTACACAAGTACTTGAATGACTCCACTGACTAATCCCATAGCTTGCACCTGTTAGATCCTAGTCCTTCCAAGTATGGACTTTCACCCTAGGACTTGGAACACTAATAAGACACATTCTTATTGACCTCCCTTTGAATAACCTAGCACTGGATGGCTACCAAAATACCTTTGATTAATGACTAAGTTCCTTTAGACCTTGAGTTGCACCATGATGCAACTAACCTAACATGGGCCTGGTCCCTTCACTGTAATGATTCGATGAGCACACAAGTCTTTCACCTTGTGTGAAACTGATACCAACATCATAGGATGATTAAATGTTGTGTGCCAAACATTACTACCCTCGTTGCTATCTCCACCAGGGTTAGAACTAACTTGGTTTGGTGACTAAGTGAATGACCAAACATAAAAACCAACCTAGTGAACTTTTCTACAACAAAACATCTAAATATAATTTAATAATTAATTATGGATTATTACATGTTACATAATAATAAATAAATAAATGTGTTAAGGCTAGTGCATTACATATCTAATAATGGCGAACCCTTAGATGTTACAAATCTTACTACATCCTCCATGGGAATAATTATTAATTCAAATCAAGTACCAATTTCAATCCCTACACCAACATAAGAAGTGTTTCCATCTCCTTTAGTGGCTTCTTATATCTCTAATGTAAATCCAAATGGTTCTATTGTACAAAATTTTATGCATTTTAGTCAAACTTTAGAAGTTAAGGTTATAAATATTAAATAAAATGATTTGAAATAAACTCATGATATTGATTCAAAAGATGTATTGCATAATCCTATAGCACTTGAGATATCTTTGAATCATTTTTCAAATGGCCACATTTTATGATTTCAAAGGTGATCCTAAACAATGTCTTTAATATTTTTATAATGGGATTAATTAGAGTCTACACATTATTAATTCAATAACATACTAAAAATAATGGATAATAACTATCAATACTTAAAAAATATCTTGTATTTTGTATATCCTCAAATAATACATAGGATATTAAATATCCAAGATATTCTACCAACTTCCCATAGAAAAGGAATGCAAACAAACAACTAAACTTTTAATAGAGATACATGTATGACTATAATATATTATTTCTATGAAAAATATATTTTACTAACCTAATAATAATAATAACCAACTAATAACTTACCATACAATAAATACTATTCAATATATAGTAATTTACCTTAAAGTACAAATATAAATGTGAGCACTAACGTTAGGCTATTCCTAACATTCTCCCCACTCCCTTAGTGTGAACATGGTGGAGAAACATTCACACTCTCATCTGTAGTATGCTCACCCCTATGGCATGCCTAGCTCTTTGTCTCATGACCTTGATCCAAAGAAAGTTTCACTCCTTCCATGCTTTCAAATAGGTTTACCACAAACATTGACATGAATACGAACCACATCAACTATCCACCTCTAATGGTTTTTTGGATCTAACACAAACCTTTTCAAGATCCATGAAATGTATTAAATTAGTACTTTTTGTTCTTTCATTATATTTTTACTTCAGGAACTATGTTTGGAATTGGTCACTAATTACATATTTGAATAGGAATGTACTTCTATTCTTTATTTACAAACATACAAAAAAAATTATGAAAAAACACATCACATAAAATATGTCACCAAATCATATAGGCCCCATCTTTGGTTACTGATGTGAGGCTCTGGAACCTCCATCCTCCATTTCCTCCATCATCTAGTGTTTTCTACTTAGTTGATGTGTCGATGAATCTCATACTTTGCATGTCATTTTGTATGGAAAGATCCACCTTCAAGACTGACATAATTTTTCCAACTTGGATTTGGGGTCACTCAAAAATGCATCCATTACAAGGATAAAATTTTGACTTTGATAATTTTGGTAGCCTCTTAAAAAATACTCTTTACAAAAAATGACTCAAAATACATTATTGATTAAAAAATAATTGTTGACTTTTGAGTCATTTTTGACATAAATGACATTGACTATTTAATGGTTATGATAATACCTAATTTTAATATTCACCTAAATGACTTTGACTATTAACCAACACTAATAAAATAACTATGAATAATTTATTCAAGACCTATAACTTTAGATGAATTATTCAGTACTAATAAAAGACTATGATTAGTAGCTCATAATCCAAACATTAATCTTTAAAATGACCTTATTAAAAAAAAATTAAACATAAAATACACTTTATGACTTTGATGACAAAAAATAAGATATATAAATAAATCAAACTATTTGACTCATCAGATCTATCTTGATGTATTTTCCTCAAATGTTATAATAGAAGTAAGCAAAAGCCTTTGTGAAGGTCATCTCTAAGGATAAATTAAATTTTGAGGTCTATGATCAATGAAAAAAATGCTTGATAGGTCTGTGTATCATATTTGTCACTAATTACCTTAGGTATTCATGGATCTAGGTTTTATAGATTAGGAATTTCAAGTATCTTGAAGTAACTAGGTTAATGAAAATCAAATAAATACCAAATACTTGGCAGCTCACCTTAGAAGATTATGTGTGGACTATAGGTAAGGCAATATTTTAGTAATAATAAATTCAATGCATACAAAAGACACATGGTCTTTGTGGTCTTAGTTGGTGAAAATTTTATTGTACAAACTAGTCACAAATTTATAACCACAACTAGTAGAGTATGTAAGAATGAAACATGTTTAGATCTACACAAAAACTAGTAATAAGAGAGCAGAGAGAATTTCGTTTTTCCACTATCAACAATCAATTTGTTCTTAATCTTAGTATACTCAAAATAAAAATGAAATTAAATTCAACATTATCCTATGAATTTTTTAGTAAAATGGTAGACTTAATTTAAATCAATAGAATAAATTATAAACTTTTCTTTAACAAGCTCAAAATCAACCCACAAGTTGACTCGATATTATTTACACATATCTAAATAGAAATACAAACTCACGTTGCACTAAAATGGACCATGAGAAACACTAGTAACACCTTCAATATGACCCTTGTTTGATATCATGTAGACTGATATAAATTAGAAGTAATCACATGCTCATTGAATTCAAAATGATTCAATATAAAATGGATTTGATATAGCTAAATGGCATCAGATTATGTATACTATGTTGGTTTTTTGTGTATGATAGAGAGCATATAATTAGATTGAACAATACATAGTTGGTAATATTGGTCTAATTAAAAGATTAGAATGATTTTGATTGCACATGCAAATGAGTTTCATGACCACCACTTTTTAGGCCTTCACTTACACGTGGCTTCTTCACCACTCACACAAATTTTAGATCTAAATTATAAATTATATAAAACAATACTAATCTATTTTCACAAGAGATATTATATAATCTCATAAATTGGGGTATCAAGTAAGCAACATATTTGCCCCATTATTTATTTTACACAATTAGAGATAATCTGCTATGATAATAGATGATGGAATTAATCAAAGTCTACACATAAGTAATCCAATAACATACTAAAAATAATGGATAATAATAATCAATATTGAAAAACTATCTTGTATTCTACATATCTTCGAATAATACATAGATTATTAAATAGCCAAGATAGTCTACTAGCTTCCTATACAATAGGAAGGCAAACAAACAACTAACCCATTAATAGAGATATGGGTACAACTAGAATATATTTTTTCTATAAACAATTTGTTTAAATGACCTAATAATAATAACAAACTAATAACTTACCATATGGTAAATACTATTCATTAAATAGTAATTTACCTTATAATATGAATATAAATGTGATCACTAACATTAGGATATTCCTAACATTCCCCCCTTAGTGTGAACATGATGGAGAAACATTCACACTCTCATTTGCATTATTCTCACCCCTATGGCATGCCCAACTATTTAGCTCATGACCTTGATCCAAAGAAAGGTTCACTCCTTCCATGGGTTTAAATAGGTTTACCACATACCTTGTCATGAATAAGAACTTAATCAACTATTCACCTTCGATGGTTTTTTATATCTACCAAAAACATTTTCAATAATCATGAATTATCTTATATTGGTGGTTTTTATTCTTTCACCATATTTTTACATCAGGGAATTATGTTTGTAATTGGTCACTAATTACATATTTAAATATGAATTTACTTTTGTTATTTATTTTCAAACATATAACAAAAACTATGAAAAAACTCACCATAAAAATATTTCACCAAATCATTTGGGCCCCATCATTGGTGACTAATGAGAGGCTCTGAAACCTTATTTCCTCCATCCTTTAGTATCTACTACCTATTTGATGTGTCAATAAAGCTCATACTTTGCATGTCATTTTTTATGACAAGATCCATCTTCAATACTGACATAATTTTTCCAACTTAGGCATTAGGGTCACCTAAAAATGCATCCATTACAAGAAGAAACTTTTGACTTTGACAATTTTGATAGCCTCTTAAAAAATGACTCTTTATAAAAAAAATGACTAAAAATACTTTATTGACAAAAAAATAATTTTTTACATTTGAATCATTTTTGACGTAAATGACATTAACCATTTAATGGTTATGACATTACCTAATTATAATATTCACCTAAATGAATTTGACTATTGACCAACACTAATAAAATAACTATGGACAATTTGTCAAAGGCCTATACACTTAAATGAAGTATTAAAGACTAATAAAAGACTATGACTAGAGACTCATAATCCAACCCTTAATCTCAAAATGACCTTATTACAAAAATAATTTAAACATAAAATAAACCTTATGACTTTGATGACAAAATATAAGATACATATATGCATCAAATTATTTGACTCACCTGATCTATCTTGACACATTTTCCTCAAACATTGCAACAAAAGTAAGGAAAATACTTTGTGAAGGTCATCTTTAAGGATGAACTGAATGATAAGGTTTGTGACCAGTGACAAAATGTTTGATAGGTCTATGTGTCATCTCCATCACTAATTACCTTAGGTATTCATGGATTCAATTTTTAAGGATAGGGAATTCTGAGTATCCTGACGTAACTAGGTTGGAAAAAATTAAACAAATACCAAAAACATGGTAGCCCACCTTAGAAGACTATACACAAACTATTGGTAAAGTAATATTTTATAATGTGAACTTTGATGCATAGAAAAAATGTGTGTTCTTTGTGGTCTTGACTGGTGAACAACTTAGTACACAAAGTGGTCACATATTTACAATTGTAACTAGTAGAGTATGTAAGAATGAAACATGATCAAATCTGTGCACAAACTAGCAACATAAAAGTAGAGGGAATTTTTTTTCCACTATCAGTAATCAATTTATTATTACAAAAATTATCTTAGTATAATCCAAAGAAAAAGGCAACATGATTCAATAATATCTTATGAACTTTTCCTTAGTGGGCTCTAAATCAACCCACAAGTTGACTTGATATTATTTTCACCACTCCACATAAAATTAACAACTCATGTTGCACTAAAATAAACCATGAGAAACACTAGAAGTACCTTTAGCATGACCCTTATCTAATACCCCATAGATTGATATAAATAAAAAACAATCACATGCTCATTGAATACAAAATGATTCAATATAAAATGGATTTTATATAGCTAAATGGCATCGGATTATGTATACCACATTGTTTTTTCATGTATGGAAAATAACATGAAATAAGATTCAATAATACATAGTTGATGTTAATAATCTAATTAAAAGATTATAATAATTTTGGTTGTACATGAAAATGAGTTTCATGACCACCACTTTCTAGGCCTTCACTTGTATGTGGCTTCTTGACCGCTTACAAATTTTTAGATCTAAACTATAAATTGTACAAAAACAATAGTAATCTATTTTCATAAGGGTTATCATATACCCTCATAAATTGGGGCATCAAGTAGGCAACATATTTTCCCCATTATTTGTTTTACACCATCAGAGATAACCCACTCTGATACCAAATAATGGGATTAATAATATTTTACACATAATTAATCCAATAGCATACTAAAAATAATGGAGAATAATAATCAATACTAAAAAAATATCTTGTATTCTACATATCCTCGAATAATACATAGGCTATTAAATGGCCAAGATAGTCTATCAACTTCATATAGAATAGGAAGGCAAATAAACAAATAACCCATTAATAGAGATATAGGTGCAACTAGAATATATTATTTATAGAAACAATATATTTTACTAACCTAATAACAATAACCAACTACTATCTTGCCATATAGTAAATACTATTTATTAAATAGTAATTTACCTTATAATATAAATAAAAATGTGAGCACTAACATTAAGCTATTCCTAACATTTTATGCATCATGCCATGATTATTATTCAAATGATAAAATTTTAACCAAATTATTTACAATGTGCTTAAAATACTATGATTTAAGATGGTTCCATGATTTACCAATCTGATTAGTGAAAGCATTCAAACCTATAGTGGATTAAGTTATAGAAAATTTCTCTATCAACATCACTAAAAATTATGTCATATGCATAAATTTATAAGATCAAACAAGGAACAAATGAACATATTAATTAGTATTCTTTGAGGTATAAAATAATGTTGGAAAAATTTACAAATCTGATTATAGATAAAGAGCTTTAAGACATCTTTATGAAAAGTTTCCTTGCACCATTTCAAAAAAAATAAACCCTTTAATGATTTATGCCATATTATCTAAAATCATTAAAATTATTTCATTAAACAAGATTAATTATGTATCTAACACATCTAATACATCTAATATTGAGTTTCATATCCATCTAAGATACAAGGAAAAACTACGAAACCTAAAAAGGAAGGAATTGTAATGGTTAATGTATTGTCACAACATCCTAATTAACTCATCTTATCCAATGAACCTAATGTATAATTTACACTCTTTCCTGAGTCTCTAACTTTGTTACTTGAGAATATTATGGATTGTCATCTTAGATCTCTCCCTCCCCACATAGGTTGATAGGATTCAACATCTAAAAAAATGATATGATGCCAATGCATATTGTGAGTATCACCAATAATCTGTACATTATAAAAATATGTGTTATACTTTGAAAAAAAGATTCAATAATTTATTGATAATCAATAGATTACCTTTTATGATCCTATAAATGATTAAAGATCATAATTGAGTGACCATCAAAATGATAAGATAATTAAAAATCCTTTACAATATCATTATAATAATGATCCATAAGTGCAAATGGAATATAATGCACATCTCATCCACCACATTATACGAACCCACTAGATGGGATTATTGGTATATGTACATGCATTATACCTCATATATATTAGATACCTTCTATTACATTTGATGAGAGTGAACCTTTGGATGATGATTGATATATTCATCATTATTTTTTATAGCATACCTTGATCATTATCCTATACATAGTGTTATGGTTGATAATGGTGTTAGTGAGAATGTATGTCCATGTATATCCAATAATGTAAAGAATCCACTAAGGTTTGTTAGAGGGGGTAAAATTAAACACATAACAAGCTAAAATACATAGGAAGATAATATAAGTAAAAGGTGGCTACCCAATTTATTGGCTTTCACTAGGCAAAATATGGAGTTGAGAACTAGGTTAGGGATAACATTATAAATTGTGAAAATGGCAAAAGTATCTCTAGTTGATATAACTTTATAATTGAAAATAGTTAGGGGGATATGTTTTTATAAAAAATGTTATTTTATTAAAACAAGTAAGCACTACTAGAAATGGAAAATTATTAATAAGCATGAGATATAATGAATAATGAACTATTTCAAA
The DNA here is from genome assembly GCA_037957365.1 of Torreya grandis. NCBI lineage: Eukaryota > Viridiplantae > Streptophyta > Pinopsida > Cupressales > Taxaceae > Torreya > Torreya grandis. The sequence continues at coordinate 2,009,668 of JARHVA010002704.1, read as the reverse complement.
TTAAAAGATGTTTTCAAGGAGAAAGAATGCATAAACCTTCAAAAAAAAATGTTAATTCTTGTTAAAATTAAGCTAACATAGCATGCAATAACCAACCATATAAAATATACTACATTACACTAACTAAATAGTTTCACCTTTCAAACAAGGTGCCCCCAATCATGATCAAACATAATACACGTAATATATCAAAGATGGGTCTAAGTTTTATCTATATCGGAGGAAGACTAAGATGTAAAGTAGATCCTTGTTTGGTGAGGAAACAATAATAAATAGATATGAATACCAATACAAGTTAATAAATCAAGTGAAATTCTAACTGAGAGAGCACAAGACCAATAAATATTGAAGGTAGGAATAAATAAGAGCTACAATGGTGTATCTAGTTTAAAAAACAAGTGTGTATGTGAATCTCTATCAAGAGGGATTACAAATCCAAATGGGAACTAAATGATCAAGAATAAATCAAGAGAGAGATAAGAATATCAAGGAAGAGGGTTAAAATGAGCACTTTCAAGATAAATATGGAAACCTAAGGGGTAAAATCTTTAAAAATTATATGTTTGTGACTGTTTTAGAATGGACATAACATAAAAGGGAACAATATGGAAGAGTTGTGGTTCAAGACACTAGTTAGGTAGGAAAAGGAGTGGCCTAGGTTATCCAAACTCTTAGAGGGTCTCTAAGGTGCAAATAATGGATCATGTAAGATGTGAGAGCTTTGATAGAGTGCAAGAAAGGTCTAAAAGGGTGTAAAATGGAATGGGAATGTCTCCAAGTTATTGAGTATGTCACATATAATACTGATCTAGAAAACTACTTAAAAATTGGTAGGGATTATGAAACTAATGATTTGTAGTTATAATTTTTATGTTTGATCTATATATGTATTCTATATGATTAATAGTCATATTATTTGCTTTGTGATTAGTTATTATGTTGGAGGACATTTGTATATGTTTATACTATGCTCTATGATCATGTTTATTATGATTTAATTTATATATGATTTACATTAAAATAGTTTATTGATGATTATATATTGATTATTTTTTATAATCTCATATTAACTACCATTTTTTTGATTGAGGTGGTTGTAGGAATTTTCTACCCTCACAAATGGTGTAGAGGGAGAGTATCATTGGAGATAGGGGTATATATACTAGCATTTAGGATTGAGAGAATTAATTTGAACCCATACACACCACATTCTTATTTATTAGGTGAAATTAATGTTAATTTAAATTTTATTTAAATGATGAATGTTTCTTGCATTTTTGTCCTTGTAACAAACAATTTATGTTTTGCATTATATAAGTTCATCTCTTGTCATGATTTCCATAGTATGTGAAGTCTACGATTTTGATGAGTTGTGTTTCTTAATATCTCTATAAGAACTAAACTATGATTTTTTAACCTTAATTGCATTATATTTGGTTCAAGTATGAGAGTTTATTGGTATTTTTTATTGTTTTCTTATGCCCCTTTTTCATACATAGTAAGGAGGCAAAAAGAGGTTAACATTACCCTAAATAAAATCAATTAAAGGGACTTTGGAACTTCGTATTGTGTTTTGGTTATGTTTAAATTGTAAATATCATAAAATCCAAAAAAGGAATAAATTAGGTTTTTGGTTATAGAGTTGACTCATGCATTTGTAATGATGAAGGACCTGTATGTGATGGCCATGATAAAAAACTTGGGGCATGGAATATAGGTTAGTAGGGTTAACATGCAAAATAAGTAGAAATGGAGGTCAGTTTTTAATAGAACACTTTTAGTTTAATTAGATAATGGATTGGTCATACAAAACATGGATAAGGTTTTAAAAAATGATAAGATAAAAAGGAGAGAAAAAGGGGACAAAATAGAGAAGGAGAGGAGATGAAATCTTGACAATAGAAGAAAATAACTATCATTTGAAACATTTAGATGATAATAATTGTATAGCTACGTCATTTCTTCTTGAGTTATAATTTTTAATTATTATAGATTTGGATGTTAAAAAAATATGTTTCTTGTTATAGATTTTTTAATACTTATTTGAATTGGTGAAATGGTAGTTTTATATTAAAATAAAATCAAGGTTTTATGTCTATATACCTTGGGATAGAACTCAATTCCATCAAAAGGATTATACATAAAATATTTATCTTGTGTGTATATAAAAATAAATTTTTATAGGTGAAAATCTACACAAAAACCATAGGCTTCAGGTTTATAGACCTAGGGGTAGAACTTGGTTCCATCCAAAAGCGTATAGAAGTGAGGCTAAGCTATATATAGGAATAAAACTATGTGTCTATGATAGATGAGCCTAAAATAGTAATAATTAATAGTTATGTTGATATTGTAGCATAATACTTTTGATAATTATGAAAGGGAAATAATTATGTGTTTTTTGAATCCTTAATATCACTTGGATCATATACCTACTCATTAAATCAAATTATCCAATGGAAATAATGGGATCATCACCAAGGTGTGGAATATTGGATCTTTAGGGATGAACCTCTAAAGAAGGCCAATCCTTCCTAAACTAGATTCACCTAATTTAAGATCAATTGTAGGACTAAACTATTTTAAAAACACCTATCTAAAGCTATGAATATGCTTTGTCATGGAAAATGGAATATGAATTGAATTGAAACTTAGATATTTGATGCACCAATAGTCTATATATCTTATCCTCTCACTTGGAATAGCACAATAAATCCTAAAAAATTGATAATAACTCACACAAATCTCACAAACTTACAACTCTATCAACACTTTCATAATTAATTTACATGAAGGTATTGATCTACATAATAGATAACCTATAAATTAAGGTGGAAAATTGATAGGAGAGTAACAAGAGGGACTGCAACATCCAAAAATGAAGATCAATAGTCAAAATTACATAACACTCAAGAAATTTGACAACATAGAATGGGAGAATATCAACTTTTTATTATATTTCAGGCTTCAAGATGACATTACAAGTCTCCAAAAGAGTATAGAATCATCATACCCAAGAGGATGGATCATGAATAAGGCATTTTCAACCATAAATATAATTACATGAGCTAAGAGATAAGAGAAAATCACTATAATACCTCATAAATATTGTTTTTACTCCATTATTCTAGCCCATGGAAGAGAATAAACATGGAAAATAGAATAATTAAGTCCTCTTTAGTACCCTGGGCCTATTCCATGAAGCTCTCTCTAGAAGGTTGGCATGCATGTTAGGAGTTTTTTTTGACATTACTCTTTGATATTTTTGTCCTTATGATTGTATTTTATGGTGGATGTGTTCCTTTAAGGATGTTATATTCTTAGAAACCCCTAATTTTAGCCTTAATTCACTTATCTCCACCTCCCATGCATGCATGTTAGAGCTTGTTGAATGGTTGACTTCAAATTAGAATGCCAATTTATAGCCTTGAGTTGTATTTCCTTGAAAAAAACTGCATGGATAGAGTTGCATGTTTCTAGGATCAATTTTCCAATGTCATCCATCCTCTTTCATGTTTTTAATGACCACTTACACCATACGTAGTCCTGAAGGGCTAGTCAAGAGACCTGTCTAATGTGCCTCTCATGATTGAAGGATGATGACTTTTTTACCTTCACATTTTTATCATTTCCATTTCTATAAATGTTATATGTATGGGCTACTTTCCACACCTTGGAACACTTGAAATGCTTTAAATTAGCCTTTGATCCTATGTGAAGTCTTATTTTTCACCTTGCAAACTTATAATCATCCCTTTACAATCTTAGTTTATCTAATTGTAAGCCTAATAGGTGGTTTTTATGCTTTAACATCCTTAATCACCACACTTTTTCTTCATATATCCCTCTACAACTTACCATGAACCTTGAAACTTCTTCAACCTATCAGTTAGGCCTACCACCTAGTTGTACCTTTGAATCATGCTTAAAGTGGTAAAAACCATTATTTTATATTAATAATAAAATAATATCCACCTAATAATTATATGTGAAGGTTTATTTAAGACCATGGACCTTTTATATCTTCATGAACACTCTCTTTAGGAGACTGCATGTATGTTATCTTCATAAAATGGTAAGAACCTGCATAAAACTTAGCATCACAACATTTGATGGTTTTTTGAGATTTTGGTAGACTTAGAGATTGATATGAAGTAAATTTGAATCCTTTTTTCCTACATTTTGGGCCTGTATATATACCATTTTAATCTCATTAACCCTTATCTTCTCTTTTAACATCATGAAAATCTTTTTGACAAGCGTATAGGCTTACAACTTTCCATGCTAGAGCATTTTGTCTCCTTAGTGTTAAATCACGTGGATGAGTGTTTATATTCTATTTTTGAAATGTAAACCTGAAATCATGTGTTTATAAACATGTATCTTCATATACAAACTTAATTTAAGGACTTAAGACCATAGATCTTTTCGAAAGAGTATCAACTGTAACTTGTTTAAGAGATAAAATCAGGTGTACAAGCCTTCCTGACTATAAATATAAATTAAAATGTTTTCTCAGCTCATAAAAATTATCATTACCTTCAATAAACCTTGATTATGCCAAAAAACCATAAAATAAGGGTTTTCTAGGCCTAAAACTAGGTCTATAGACTGAGTTTTGAGCATAACATTCTTTAAAAATCATATATAAATATAAAACAATTTTAAAACTTTTATAACATGTTCATATGCATCACTACCAATTTTCATCAATTTTGGATGATTAGTTTGTTTTTTATGAGGATTTTTGACCTTCAAACCCTAGTAGGCCAACAAGTAGGATAAGAGCATTCAAAAAATTATATATTAATTTTTATGACCTAATTTTTATATCTTACACTTTTAAAATATCTAAACCATTATCGTCCTCCATTATCATTCATCTTGTTAGCTTGGTTAACCCCAAAACATGGATAAAACAAGTTTTTCTTGGTTGTTTTCTATACTTTTGATGACTATGTATAGCTAGTGGACCTGTAGGTGTACTTTTGAGCTCAATAAACTTGATATGAGGTTAAAATATGAAAAAAAAATCTTTAAAACATGTTAAATTTTTTATTATAGCCTCACTATCCCTTTGTATGCTTGATACTCCCTAAAACTCTTCATGCAAACTTGTGAAACTTGCTTTTTAACTCCTGAATAGAGTCTTGAAGGCTTAATGAAACATTTACCTTGATCATTACACCATTAAAATTTTTAAACTTACTTATAGATGTGTTGGAATCATTATTAAACTATAAAAATTCCTGATTTATGGCTTTAAAACATCAAAAAGTGTATTATAGAATTTAGGGTTTCAATAGGGACTAAGAGTTGTCTACAATCTTCTTGGTAAAATGGAGTGATTCTTCCTTTATTTATATATTTAAACACCACTAATTAGATCCATAAAACATTTATAATACTCAATAATTTTTGTATCTCATTAATTAGTAGGATGAAGATGTACAATGATTTTTTGTTATAAAAAAACCCTTGAAACTCATATACTTGGATCTACAGGATTGTAGATTGTTTCCACATAGTTTTTTGGTTTTTGGTGCATCTAGAGACCATGAATATTTGTTTTATGAACTTAAAAAACCATTAAAAAAAATTTCTTGGACCATGCAACTGTATAAAAATACTAGGATGTGATAACAATCTTGGTTTCTTGCAAACAAACATGCAGAATAGTTTTGGAGATATTATTGATTTTTTAATATGGTATTATTTATTTCAGTGTCTATATTTTACTTAGAATGTTCATATTAAATTAGTCAAAAATTATTATCCCTTGATATCCTTCAATATATCATTAAAATTCATTGAAACCAAGTAATGTGCAACACTAACCACCATGGGAGACACTTCTAGATAAAGATGTAGGTCTATAGGACTGATGTTTGGATTCTCAAACCTTGTAAACCATGGAAATACTTATAAAAATATGTAACTATATCATGTGGGCCTGAAAAATGTGTAACACTATCATTTGGATTAATGTCATTAAGAATCTATCTATCATGGAAGGATGAATCATGAAGGTCAAGACCACTGTAGGAAGCAATCCCCACCACTATAAGAATCCTTCTTAAGCTCTTATACATTAATTCCATTCACTAAAAGGAAAAAAACCTCATATCTATAATTCTAACAAAGCTAACATCATGTTTTCTTTGAGCAATAGTAAGTACCCACTTGTCAAGGATATAGCCATGTCTAAAGATGAGACACTTTGAACCTGCCCCTACCCCAGCTTGAACATAGGTCTTTACTATAGATTGAAAACTAATCTAATTATTGGTTTTCATATAGGTAATATATATTGATAAAAATACTATAGGTTTCATAGCTTCATTTTTTATCTCTATTAGGTCTAAATAGACAAGTTCTTAATTTGAACCTTGTAGGAACTGAGAACTCATTATATGCACATATCTTATTTAAATAAAAAATGAACATAGTCAGGGAATAATACTTCAACCCTAGAAGATAGACCCTGTATGTTCCAAATATTAAAACCATAGGTTCATACTAACCTTTAATGGCATCAGATCTTTATTATTAATGATCTTAATTATATGACTGTGTCTCATTCTTGGCAATGTTTGACTAAGCTCTAATGGCAACATATGCCCTTTGAAATACTACTCTGGTTTGAACTAAGTCACATGTTTGACCTCTAAAGTCCCTTATCTTTCAAATTTTAATTTTATCCATTGATCTTTATTTGGGCTCCTTAAAATGTGCCACATAATGTCTCTTCATTCATTTTTAGGATCCTGATGTTATCTCTTTAACTCCGTAGATCTCCCTATGTATGCATGAATGTGATATATATATATATATATATATATATATATATACCAATTTAATGTGCTTAAGACAATTTTCACCCATGCATTTTCTCTTAAGATCCATCAATGACAAGTGTCAAGATCTTAGGTCCCTAAATAGAGATATAATAGTTCATGATGACTAATAAAGCTAGTGGGACCAAATAGATCAATGGTGCATGATGCATCGTATAAAATAGATCTAATGACGAGCAATGGGGGAAAAGGTTAGTGGATCCTAAGAGAAAATGCATGGGTGAAAATTGTCTTAAGCACATTAAATTGGTATTATATATATATATATATATATATATATATATATATATATATATATATATATATATATATAAAATACCAATTTAATGTGCTTAAGACAATTTTCACCCATGCATTTTCTCTTAGGATCCACTAACCTTTTCCCCCATTTCTCGTCATTAGATCTATTTTATACGATGCATCATGCACCATTGATCTATTTGGTCCCACTAGCTTTATTAGTCATCATGAACTATTATATCTCTATTTAGGGACCTAAGATCTTAAAACTTGTCATTGATGAATTTATGCTAACCTTTTAACTTGATTCTCACTATTGATCTTTGATACATGATCTAATGTGCACAATTAGATCTTTGGGACCCATTGACTTCACTGATCACCCACTCGCCATTGGATCTTGACTTGAGCTTCCATGATTTGGACACTTATTAGCTCTGTATTTAACTTGAGATCATTTTAATTTAAAAAACTATTTCATGAGGCTTGAATTTGACATTTACATGCACATTTCACTCTATAAGTTTAACTTTGAAGCTTTATATCTTGAGATAACAAGCTCATCAAGACATGAAATCTTTAGAGGATGTTTATGGTACGAAAACTATCATGTCCATGCATTACTTTGGATCTTTTCAACCTCCTAAGTTCATATATCAAATGTATAACTAGATTGATCTATTTATTCTTACAAGATGTGTGATGATGGTATAGCTCTTCTAGGCTTGAGTTAGTCATTTTTCATTCAAACAAGGAAACTGTGAGGCATCAAAAACAAGATGAAATAAATGCCATCATGATTTTCTAATGATAAGGGTTGTGTTGGATGGTAGAGCTTGATCTTATTTTAATTCCTAGTTCCAAACAGGGGGTGTGGGGGGCAATGGCCCCCACTAGGGTCACCATGGGGTTTATGGAGGTCAAAGACCTATTTTTGAGACTTACCTAGTGGGGGGTTAGGAGTAATGACCTCAAATAAAAATTTCATTAAAAATGCATTATGAAATACTGTAATTTTGTAGTAAATATGGACCATTCGCTATTAGGTTGAAAATATAATGGTAGAAATTATGTTTGTGCATTTTTCCCTATATGTAACCATCCTTTAATATGAGGACATTGTAATTATGGTGTAATGTTATATGTGAGTGAAGATGATATTTTAGTGGTTGTATTTCAAGTTTTTCCCTTCATTTATTGGACTAAATAATAAAATGAAGTAGTTTTTTTTGTTTGGATGTAGCCAATATTAGGTGAACCATGTTAAATTTATGTCTTTATTATGTTGTGTTTTTTGAATTTTATTTCCATATTTAATTTATTAATATTGATTTGTGTTCTATATTCCTAACAAGTTGACATTTGGCTTGTGAGGCCAAAATGTTAGCAAGTATTACAAGCCTTGGGTGAAAAATATCTAGGTGAGGTGATAATAAGCAAGTAGGATAGACTTTCAAAACGAGAAAAGGCATAGTGAGGCCTAAGGAAAGGTGAAAAGGTAGAAATAAAAGAGAGAAATAATGAAGGGATTTAAGAATGAAATTTTCCACCAAAAAATGGAGAGAGAATAAGTTAAGAAAAGAGGGTTAGAGATGGAAAGAGGGATAGCTAAGTTGAGAGCAATTTTGGGAGGTATAGATAAAATCTTAGAGGAGTGAAGACAAATATATTATGTAAGAATCATAAAGATAGCATAGTGGCCTCTTGGAGATATTACTAGAAATAAGAGAAGGTAGAAATAATATATCCAGCTGAGAAAAAAACTAAGGACATTAGCAAAGTAACCTAGAAGAGAAAATAAAGAGGCAAAAAAGAATCAAAAGTTTATATCTAATGAGTTATTGTCATGTGTGTATGCAGGTACAAATTTTAATAAATAATAAGTCTCTTTTAAGGATATAAAAATTGAAATCATGAAGGAGAAAAATCATGAATAACATTCATATATTGAATAAGGAATTGATTGGACAATAATGTATAGATATACAGTGATTTATTACCCTAAAATTAAAGAGATGCTTGGAGAAGGATATCTTAAAGAAGAAGAATGCCTCATTGAATGCATAAAAGCAACAAAATTGAATCAATATGATGGAATAAAGTTTCAATTAACTAGTCTAAAAAGATATATTGATTATAAATAGTAAACAATATTGCATGAAGCAATCAAAGAGGTATAATAAAAAAAGTTTGCTTTTGAATAATGATGATATATTAAATATGGATAAGAATATTTCAATTTTTTTATTAAAGAACATATCTTGGAAGATATAGAGTAGCTTTTATAGGAGATTGTAGGTGATGAAGAGTTGTTATATGAGAAACAAGACCAACTATTTGTCTGTGAAACTTGGGATCAATTGTAAGACAAGATGGAAGATTTAGAGCATGACATAAACAATGGAGAAAAGGACAAAGTCCATCCCAGAAAAATAGTTGAATATATGATAACTTGACATGAATAAATATATTCTTAAGGAAGATAAATTTTGATGAATAATATGGCATACTGTTTGAAGTAGTAAGTATGGATAAAAGGATATAAAGACTCAAAAGTCTCAAATTCCAATATCTAATACTTTATTAAAATATATAAATGTAGGTATACAAACTTATTTATAGTATGAAGGAGTGTCTATCTTGACACATGATGTAGATGGAGCCTAAGTACAAGTTATGGTACAAGATATGAAAGAGCACAATGAGGAAGAGGAGTTGATATGGAGAGAATTGATGCAAAAGTATGAATTTGACCTATTAGAGTTCATAAATCAAGATAAAATAAGGTGGGATCTATCATAAAAGAGTTAGAGGAATAATTACAATATGGAAAAAGAAGATTTCAAAGATAACAAGAATTTTACCCATAGTACCACTTAAATAAGGTGAAATTATATGTCACATAAGGGTAAAATATTAGAAACAAACAATGAGTTGCATAAAAAAAAATGGACAAGTATTGGTACAAGGTTAATCAAACCAAGTTGCAATCCAAGGTAAACCTCTTATTATGAAAAAGCTAAGCATATAATCATATGAGTTGATCAAGGAACAAGTATTGGAATCTAATAATGCATGTGAAGAGTAGAGGTTAAGAGGAATGGATAAGGAATTTAAGAAGATGAAAGGGATGCCTAGAGAGGCTTGAAATAATAATACAAGAGCAAGAGAGAGTGGAAAAGACAATGAGATCTTAGAATAGACTATCAAGTCTCATGAATGGAATTTTATATATACTAAGCATGATGGTGTAGGTATAGATATGCAAGAGATGGAATCACTATATGATCACATGGAGAAAAGAATAAATGATGCACAATATCTCATGATAGAGCAAAGGAAAGATAAGGATAGCCATGTTTCTCAAAAAAGAGATGATTGCATGAATAAATCATGTTTATAAGATGATAAGATCAGTCCAAAGGTGATCCAATAAAGGAGTAAGAGTGGGTAAGCATTGAGAAATTAAAGAGAGGGAAAATTAACCTGGGAAATAACATAAGTAGTATGCCAAGATATGGAGAGAAAAGACTTATGGAAAAAGAGTTATAATTAGGTGAACAAGAGAACAAGCAAATGAAGAAAGAGCAAGGTAATAAGTTAATCTATCTAATTGGTAATATTTTAGCTGAGTTGGTTTGTTATATTTATGATAATAGTAAGATAAAATATTTCTAAAAAGTGTTATACTATGATGAACCTAAATTGGTCAAGGATATGATTTCAAGATTATCAAGGAGGTTATGAGGAAACTCACCATGAGAAGGTGGAACATCATGAAGATGTAGCCACAAAGGATCTAAATGTGAGTACCACAAGGTTGAAAGAATAACATATGCATAAAAATTTATTAGAGAATGAGAACAAAGGATAAAATATTATTAAGAAGATAGACCAATAAGGAGTGGATGAACAAAATATGACACATGTGGAAGGAACCTGTGGAGTAGAAGCTAGAGTGAAGAATAATAACCAACCATTTGATATAGATTATGATATAGATAAATCAGAAATGGAAGATATGGAATGTAAAGAGGACAAATATTTGTATTATATCATGTACTTCATGAAGGTGGAAAATGAGTTGGAAAATAGGAAAGACAAGGTAAGGAGACAAAGATAAAAGAACTAGTTAAAAAGAAATGAGATAGGAGGAGTAGTAAAAATAGGAGATTATAAAATAAAAAGAGGAAGAACTAGAAATCAAGGAGGAAATTTGAAAATATTCATTTGAGTATAAGCTCAAATTTTCCCACTTAGGGAGTTTGATGTAGAGCATTACAAGTTAATGTAGGTTTTTATTGTGTTTAAAAGTTTTATTATGACCATTTTTTGTCTAATGTTAGTGTGATAGGTCTTATACGATCCCTTATGGGTTTTTTGAGTCATTAATAGTCTTGAGATTGTGTTTTATTATCCATTTTAGAGTTTTCCCACCAGAAAGGAGAATTTGAAAATTGAAATTTATAACTAGGCCTTACAGGGGTATTTTGGGACATGTGTGAAATGCAAATGTTGATGAATGTTTTTGAAGGTTCCTATTAGGTCTTAGGATTATTTGTGAGATTTTTTTTAATGTGAAATTCATGTAAAAGTAATGTAATCCAATAAAATCAAATAAACATGTATATGTAACTGCCACTCTATGTGGAGATAACCTTGTGAGTAAGTTGTGATGCATGATTAGAATTATTAGATGATGAAATTAATGTAATTATGTATATAGAGTGGTATAATGTTATTATGAGGAGATATTTGAAGGAGATATATTTGGATATAAAGAAGAGACAAGAAAAGATAAATAAATAGAGCATCAAAACTCTGTTCTATTGTATATGGAGATTTTGTATTATGTTTTATTATGAAATGAATGAAAATTATACCTTGTAAAGTTTATAAGAAACCTTGTTAAATGGGTGATTATTTAACATAATTTATTGTCTCTATTTATTTCCCTTTCATTTTATTTTTAGGACATAAAGTAATGCATGATATAGTATAGTTCAGTGATGTAGAATTATGTGTTCTCACAGTTAGAAAATAAGGTTGACAATGTCTTTTGAATATTTTTAATCTATATCTAGGATTGTATACACCATTAATAATATTTAATATCTATACTCATTTAAAGGAAGATTTGTAAAATTTCTATGTGAAAATATTTAACTTTAACCTCCATATTAGTTTACGCAGTCTTACAAAAAGAGACTAAAACTCCATAAATTTGCATATTGAAGCTCTAAGGAGATTTTACAAGGCCAAAAAGTAATTTTAAAATCTGAGGAAAGGTAAGAAATACCTAATCCATGTCTAAAATGTCTTTTAAATTATTAAAAACTCATCCTAGACCATTTTGTAAGCTCTCAGGCTTGTACAAGCCTATGTAAACCTAAACTAGAGTTTGAATGTTGTAACTTGAATAATTTTTTATTCCACTAGTAAAATTTCCTAAAAAATTGGATTATTATGTTATTTTACCATATATATAGGATTTTTTTGGGTTTGAGTTGTACTTGAATTCATATTATGGTATCTAAGTCTATGTCATTGAATTAGGCCTAAAGAGACCTAATTGCTAGCAAGGTGTAGTGAGTTAGTAGGTTTCCATTGAAAATTGTGACCTAAAACTTTGTGTGAAGATTTAATGGGATATTAGGTATCCAAAAATAGCCTTATTTTATTTTAAATCTCTATATCTCATTCAAACCTAATAGATTCATGTAAAAAGAGGGATATAAAAAAAATAAGCCTTAATGAAGAAAAAGTGGAAAGTTTGGAAAGAGATAGGGAGTGAATCCTTTAAATTTGTGTATGAAAGGATGGTTTTTTCACTAAGGATGATGATAATGGAATAAGGTATGATATGTTACATTCTCAATAAGGAGTTCTAGATCTAGATACCTATTATAAGTGAGTCAAGCCTAAATAGGCTTAATGGAGAGTGAGAGAAGGTAAGTTGGGTTGTCAAAAGTAAAAGTAAAGGTGAGAGTGTAGATTTGAGGTTAAGAGATGAAGTTTTATTTTTATTGGACATATTTAAGAAGTAATATGAATAAAATTAAGTTTATGATCCTAGTAAATGTAAGATTGATCAAGGGTGTTAAGAGAGGAGTAGAGTATATGTAAGCAACAAGTAAATCAAATATCATATAAATGGATAAAAAGAAGAAAATAAAATAAAATAAAATTAATAATTATGTATATTTACTCTCCACCTACATAAATTTCCTCATTTAATACCTAAATAGTGGCATTGGATGTTTACGAAAACCTTGTTATTTTCTCCTTTAATTGTATGGAAGATTACATGAAGCTTGTAAACTTGCTAAAAATGATTTTGGAATAATCAAGATTGCCTTGAATGAGGTATAAAAGGTAGGTAATAGCATATTTAAGTTTTAATTCACTCATCCTATGTTGAGATGTTTAAAATAGCCTTCAAGGAGATAAAAAAGAGAGGGAGACACTTGGTCAAATGCATTCTTTGACCATTTGTATAGACATGGTTGTTTATAAGGAGTTTTTAAATTTTAACGTGACTTTATAATACATTAAGAATGTTTCACCCTCCCAAAATGATTTTAATGATTGAAACATGACCTCTTGACCCTTTATCAACTCATAAGCTCTTTTAGGAATTTTTGCTTTATTTCACATCAAGAAGCACTTATGTGGGCCTATACAATGATAGTAAGGAATTTATGAATGAATTTTAGATTCTTTAATTACATTTCATGACATTATTAGTGCTATTAAGACTTTTTTATTGATTTCACACTAGTGAGTAATGAAAGATACCTTTACAAGACTAATCATGACACCAAGACTGACCTATTAGACCTTCTAAAGAGATTTTTCATTAATAAGTATTTTGATTACTTTTAGACATGAAAATAATATTTTAAAAGATTAATATGAACTCATATAGGACTCTTGATACAAATTCACAATGAAAACCATGCTAGTATACACTCCAAAAGGCTAATACCAACATATTCCATCAAAATTATTAATGAACCATCAATGAAGAAATAATCTACGTAGGAAAATTGAATAATTCCTTTTCATACATGTTTCTAGGCAAAAATAATCATTTAAAAAGTACTCTTAAATTCATACTCATCTTTTTTTAGAAAATAATGACCTTCTCCTAGCATGTCAAGTGTGAAGAGATCATGGTGACTAGAATAATCAACATTCTGGTGATCTTTGTGGGTTACTTTCTTAATAATTAGGGATCTAGTAGCCTTAGGCATCCACTAAGAATAGAGTCATATAAGCTTCTATACAACTCACTTATGAAAGTACAACCATGTCTATAACATGATGGACCAACATTGAATAAACATAAAATTTCTTAAGAAACACATAATAAAAGAGCATAAAATAACCAAAACTATGTTAATAACACTTAGAGGAATGTAAAAAGCCACTATATTACTATGTAAAAGAATTAAAAATGACATCAAAACTTATCTAATCAACCCAACTTAAAACAAAAACCTCTGAGGTCTATACTAATATTTTTAATCACATCATCCTATGGTTGATAAGAGTGAGTGGAAGGTTTACTTTTGAGATTGACAACATGACTTACCAACTCTTAGTAACGTGACTTTGGTAATTACCACTAGCCCATTATCTCTCTCATTATTCACTAAGTTCATTTAATTGTTTTTGAATTAATCATCTAGGTCAAAAATACTCTCTAGATCGACAAAGTCCTTTGGTAACTCATTATCATTCATCTATGTAACCTAATTTTCATTTGTACCTTGAACCTTTGTGTTAACTACTAAAATTACACCCTTATGAAGGTAGTTTCAATCCTTCACAATTTTAGCTAACATGGAGATAATCCTAGGTTATGGGTGGCCTAATATATGGATTGAATATCTATATTTTAATAGCTATATCCCATTGATGTGTCATTTAGGATCACTAATTTACACTACCAACTTGTAAGGGAAAAGGGAATAATGTAAATTGAAAGGAAAACCTATCTAACTAAGGTGATACACCAAAATGTGACCTCCACTTGTGTAACATGCATTAATACTGTTGAATAATAACATGGACCTGATTACACTTCTGAAAAGAAGTTTTTAAACATCAATATTTCAAATAGAGGCTTGGCTTGATGGATGATCTAATGTAGCTTGTCAATTTCAAAGACACTAAGGAAAGATTACACTTTTCATACATACAAGATGATTGAAACACATTATACAACTTGTAAGGATGATCTAACCCCTAAAAGTAGGTAAATATAAAAGGACAATATGAGAGGAAGCATGTAATATCACTTTTATTCATCAAATAACCATTAAGATATACTAACCACAAGCTTTGAGGAGCCATGGACTTAATATTATTCATTCAAAATAGGCAAGTACAAGTGTTTTACTGAACATGGCCTTGACACATCTTAGATTAAGGATTTATTTTCAAATTATAAGCATATGCTTAAATATAGAGAATGAGAAAGAGGAGAGAGAAAGATAAAGTAAAGCCTAAAACATAAGAGATGAAACATTCACTAAGTCCTCTTCAAAATCCAACATAGTATCCCTTGATTATATATTTTCTTTTCTTCTCAAAAGAGGCATAGAGGTTAAGTTGAGACATGTATTTAAGGTTGAAAGAGTCATTATAAATTATTTATGGTATTTGACCCATACATGATCATATATTTTTTCTTGTATACCCCTATAGTTTTTGTCAAAAAGTCATCTCCTTGAAAATAGGACTTAAAGTCTCAATCAAGTCTTCATTAAAATCTTGTTTAAAACTTTTTCCAATGATTTATGAGGTTTCTCCATATTTATTAAGCTATTAAAAGGCTCATTGATGCAACTTTGACTTTGTCTCTTTGCTAAGCATTAGAAAGAATCTCTTATTAGGAGTCCTTGAGACCATTTCAAAATTTTAATCCTACTCCCAACCAAAAAATGACTTATTAATACTCTTAAAGTGGCATGGAAATAAGGATCAACTTCAATAAATAATTTTGAATTTTTTTATGCATCAACTTGGTGCTTTGCTGAGTTGACTCCTTCCTAAGAAAAAATGCATAAGATACCTCTACCATTTATATATATTATCTTAAATTCCCTCCATGGTGTTTAAGATTCTTAATTTATGTTTAGACCTCAAAAAGGCCCCTTGGTCTCATGATTGCCTCTTGCCAATGGAGTGGGTAAGGTGTGAGACAAAATAATGGGTATGTCTACTAATAATATAGCCTTAAGGTGACCATGATTTTAGTTTTCAACTCATAAAAATCCCATGTACCAAATCACGATGTGTTATTGTACCTATATAACTCTCAAAACACCAAACTTTCTCATGATTAGCTGGATAATCTATGTGTGTGAATTAGGCCTACATGCCTAAACAAGGTTTTGATCATTTCATACCTCTATCATCTATTATAAGGGTTATATGAGACTTTTTTTAACCATTAAAACATTAAACAAATAAAAAACATCATTTTATACCTATTTTCAATCCTTTACTCTCCTTCAATCCAAGTAAAACTCTCTTAAGAGCAAGCAAAACTCTAGTTTATCTTTGACTCTGTATGGAGATTAAAACTCAACTTGATAATATTCAATTTGTCATTATTTGGTCTCAAATATCTCTATAAACTATTGGTTTATCTGAGGTATACCTTAGAGTCTCCATATCACTTTATCTTCCTTTTAGGATTGAGACAAACCTATTATTGGAGTTTGCAGCTTGTAGGTGATAGAGACTATCTTGATTATCTTCTTCATGTTTTATGAGCTCATATTATCATCACTAACCCTCTCAATAGTCAATTAAATTATTTTAAGTTTCAATTAAGTTCTAAACACCTTTAAATACATGCTCTATTATCTTTTTTCCTTAAGATTAAGACTAACTTTCTAGTTAATAGCCTATAGGTTCTATTAGGTCATTTGAGCATTAGATTTGAAACGTACTCCCATCAACTATTATGATGATTTGAAATATTTAACTCAAAGGATTTAATTTCATTATCCAAAAAGTTATTCAACTCATTTATCGCATTCTCAAGTCTCATTTTCTTTCAAGTATAGACCATACACAGTCTTGTAGGTGATCATTTGAATGTGAACTCGGTCCCTTAATCCAAATTAGATTTTCAAGTGGCCTAATATCTCTTTAAGGACTTATGTCTTATCTAGATAAAATTAGGTTAGGATTTTTATGTTTTATACTCTTTTATGTTGATTGGATGTTGATCATGGTTCAAAATGGGGACCTACAAGCTTGAGGCATATATGTCTCATTTGCTTGTTATAGGGCTACAAGGATCCCTTCTTGAGTTATTTAACCTCATCAACCCTATCAAATCCACTACTCACTTCATGTCATTCCTTCAATGATAAAAAAATAATATGACAAGTATTATTTCACCTTTAACTCGCTGTTTGAGTCAAAAGAGAATTATTATATGTAGTCATTTTACCTTAGTGTTCTAATAACCTCCCTTTGTCTAGTCAATTCATTCTTATACCTTCTCAAACATCATTCCATATCATAACATATTTTATGACATACTCACAATAATATCAATAGATCATAGAACCAAAGTGTATGACTGTGTGTATTAACGTATGGTTGTAGGTCATCATTTTGTACTTGTACGGATCAGGAAGCCATTTTGGTCTCTCTCCACTTTGACAACCTTATTTATTATTAAATAAAGCCCCTATTATACCTTACATAATCCATATCATAACCATATCATATTGTACCTTATTCATCTACACAATTTCACTTACATGTAAACTTGATTGTGCTTCCACCTATATGGCTATAGGTGGTCATTTTGGTCTTTTATATAGACTGTAAGGAGAGAACATTATGACAAGGTGATATAAAAACATGATCTAGTATGTTTGTTAACTCTAACTCACCCTATTAATCCCAATAAATAATAACTCCAATATTTTAATCGATAAAGAAACCAAATCATAATCTTACCTTAATAAATGATAGAGAACTTTAACTTCTACTAACATTATTTTGAGAGGCTTTGTTTTATGAATTTGATGTACCTTGGAGATAAAATAATCACACTCATCTTACCTTATCAGTTGATACCACTTTAAAGGTTCATATAACATCTCTTAAACATGTTTATTAATACATCAAGTCCCTTGAAGGTCTCTCAAATTAGTAACATGGTCATATACATATTCCTTTAGTATCTTCTTTAGGCATTCTAGACTTAAAATAGACTTGTGCTCCCAAGAGTGTTTGTAGCCATATAGAAACCTTAGATAATTCTTGGTTTTATTTCATGTTCCTCCACATCCACTTCATTTCCTTCATGATATTATTCTCATTTTATTTGGCATTATGTCTTTCTATCCTATTCATTAGGCCTACAAGAGAGATTTTGAGATTTTAAGAGAGCATGGTCTTCAAAACTTATATATAATGTACTTAAAAGGTATGTTTAAAATCTCTAATATTTTATGAACCATTAAAAATCATGATAATCTTACCAATATATATTTTCACAATTATAATCTCATTATACATGTAACTGTACTTTATCGGATGACCAAATGACCACCTAAAATATCTCAAGAAAGACAATTTCAAGATAAAGGTGCCTAAAAATTATTATTTGATGAAATATATGTATTTTAATTAAAACATGAGATTTAATACGCCTAAAAATGATTACATTAAACTAATATATCAAAAATTCTTGAAATTTTCCAAAACTCAAGTCACGACATACAATAAGTTTCCTATCAAAAATACATTTATCAAGGAAAAGTATCTAATGATTAAAAAATTAAAATTATCATATTCAACCCTAAATCCATCCACCTAACACCAAATTTCTCCATAAATATTTGAAGTGAATAAATGGATACAAACATGGACCCTATCTAGATGACTAGGTCATAGTGGCCCCCTTACACTCTTAGCAATTATTCAAAAAGATATGGGATGAATATGACAAAAAATTCCAATAAATTAAAGGTAATTAGGGTCCTTATCATTTCCAAATATCTCTAAGAAAAATTGATGGCCTTCCTAGAGTTGACAAGGTGGTTAATATGAGATATAAAATGATTTCCTTCATTTTGAGACCTAAAACCTCATAAAAATCATTTTTTTAACCTATTAATGGATAAATAATGTCTTTAATATGCCATAATATGAATTTCACCTTGAATAAATATATAGATGGCCTCAAAATAGGCCTTTTGGCACTAAAACTACCAAAATCACTTGAGAAATATGATGAGAATACTAAAAAATGTATCCACTATAATTTTAAGATTGAAAAGTATACCATGTACATATTATTATAATATATTATCATTCACATACAAAACATGCTTTATAATCCATAAAATGATCTACAATGTAGTAAAGTAGGTCATGAAGTTAGTCAAACATGTCACCAACCATTTTTATCAATTATACAACATGATATGACTTTGACACAATCCATAAGGTGTATTATGATGTTATATAATCTTTTTATCTCTTTACACAAACTAAAATTGGTCAATAAATGGCTAAGCAAGCACATAGCCATGATGATCAAAACCTTAATTTTATCAAATCTACCTTAAACTCTATTAATCAAGGCTTTGGATGACCATTTCAAGGACATTACAAGACAAACATACAAATTAATAGGGTAAATAATGTGCCAAACAAAGTTTCAATTGGTAGGGGTGAAAATTTGACGTATGAGGTCAAAATTATCCACACTTTAACTGATCTTTTGAAATAAAACTAGTCACTTCTTGAATGAAATGAGCAGTTTGGAGATCACTATAAAATTTTAACCAACTTACTTGCTTGTTTAGGTAATCATGCCTTCCCATTGGTTTTAAAATATTCTCTTGATCTTACAAGATATCTTTGGGCCTATCAAATAGAGATATGACTATTAGAACTCCATTGGTATCTTGTTCTACTCCTTAGGTTTGATTGGATTAATAAACACTTTAAATTCACCAATGATATCAAAATATTGTTATCATGCCTAATAAATATCTTCTTAAGGCTTCAAAATATTAATTATAATGGTTTTATACTCTTTGAGCTGATCACCTATATGGAATATTATTTCCAAGGTCACTGGCTATTTAGGAAACCCATTAATATTCATCTCCATCATCTTATCACCACAAGGCTCTTACATCCATCACTAATTTTAATAAGGAGAATCGAAATTTTACCCTAACTTGGCCTATTATTTATACCCTTTCATGATGTCCCTATGTGTTAGATACATCTCTATCAATTACAAGATCATTAGTGTCTTCATTTTACTCTTTAGGGGTTATTTTCTTACTATAAGCCTCAAACTTTTCAATGAGGTCATAATACAACTAACAAGTTTCATAAAATTCTTATTAAGGCTCCTCAATATTAGGTAGAATATTTTTATTTTCATTTTTACTATAGGTGTCTGAACTTGATCCTTTGATATGATCATATGGGTCAAATTCATAACAATCCTTTGCCCATTCATTAATCAAATAATCAAAAACTTTTTTTACTATGGTAGTGGTCTCAAGGAGAGCAACATTCTCTTATGGGTCGAACATAAGGTTCAGTATGATGGATTTGTCCTCAAGTATGAAATAGGATCCCAAACATACTTCTTCATCTAGATACATACAACCAAAGTCACACTCTTTCCAATTAAAAATAATATACTTTGTTCTTTTGTTTAATTATGCACTTATTACTTCTATGAAGATGGTTCACTTAGCTTCTCTTGATGAAGTGACATGCTTTAGACCATCGAGGACTGGTTGAGAACACCACTGGGACATGTAGTTTGCTTATGAGGTTGGATACAAGGATAATACCACTCATACTCTTGAAGGAGGTTATTTTAAACTTCCACAATTACTTTTGAAACACTAGAAGCATTAGGATTTAGACTATTTTAAGGTCTAACATGTGTGATTTGGCCTTGGGATGGTGGATTTCCTTGAAAGGGTTTCCTATAAGACTAGTAAGTTTTATATGATATGATATATTGACTTTTATGTAATCCTTTTAAGTCCACTAATTCATTCCCAAAGCTTTTCAATAATGCCTTAACTTCATGCAACTAATTTGGAGGGGTAACAGATATATATGATTGGTTATTTTTTACTAGAATGGGTGTCAAAGTAGGATGAATGGGTGGAGTAAGATGTGGTAATTATAGAAATAGATACATGGGAGGTCTTGGAGAAATATTTCTAGCTTGTATAAGGCATTTTAAAACACTAATGGAAATCTCATATGCATTGATAAGGGTTGTACCCCCTATAAATTACATCATAACAATAGTATCACTATTTAAGGATCTTAGATAGTAGAGGAAATCATGGTTAAGAGTGTAATTAACTATAACTGAGATCTATCCCAAGTTATTTGGAACCTAAAATTGAAATCACTCATGACTTTTTACAGGGCTCTCTTAATATCAATCATTTATTTAAATAAGGATAAATGGTCTATTACTTGCATAATCCTTCTCCTAATTCATACCACGAGTTGATAGAATTAGGTTATAAGATTCTATACCATTGAAGATCCTTGTCCTTGATTGAGGAATTTAAAATGTTAATAAAAACATTCTCCTAAGTAATATGATGTATTAAATGAATGTTGGCAATATCTTTGATGTGCTCTATAATTGTGGTTGTATTCTCTCTAGTGTAATGAGGGATACTCTTGAGGGTTTAAATAGGTATATAATCATGTTGGGAAATATTTAGTGGGATTCCTCCATTTAAAGGAATAAAGACCTAATTTCTTGGGACAACCATATGAAAAATCTAAGATAAACCTTTACTATTTTGAGGGGATTTAGTAGTAAAATAAGGGTTAATGTATGGATCAGACCTTAAAAACCTCTTCATTTTTGTTGAATACAATGTTAACTCAACAAAATTAGTGTCTTTACCTTTGTAAGATGCCCTTAATTATACTTTTGGCATGTAAATGTAAATCTGATCTGAGACTATAAATTAATGGAGTCACTGAGTTCATTTGAAATGTCTTAAACTATATAGCCTTTTAAGGATTAGCAACACTTATTCATTTGAATTATTTAATCCTTTGTAACTTTGTCCCACTAGGCATGCTATAGAATATTTTCACTTTGATCTTATACCTACTCATTAAATTAACTGATCCAACAAAAATAATATGATCCTCCTTAAGATGTGGGCAATTGGCTCTTTGGGGATGAACCTCTAGAGAAGGTTACCTCTTTATTCAACTAGATGTAATTGATTTAAGACAAGTTTTAGGCCTAAAATATGTTAAAGAGACCTATTTAAAGATATGAATATGTTTTTTCATGGAAAAGGGAAGAGGAATTAAGATAAAACATAAAAAGGTGATGCACCAATAGTCTAGAGATCTCTTTTTTGGAACAACATGAGAAATCCTCAAACTTGGATAATAACTCACACAACTCCTACAAACATTCAACTCTATCAACGCTTGAATTTATAAATTACATGGAGCTAGTGATCTAGACATCATACAAACAACAAATGAATGCACAAAAGTGATAGAATAGTAACAAGAGGGGCTGGAACATCCAAAAATGAAGATCAATAGTCAAAATTACACAACACTCAAGAAGCTAACAACATAGAAGAAGTAAAATATCATTTTCATTACATTCAATGATTCAATCTATCATTCAAATTCTCCAAAAGAGTAGATTTTCATCATACACAAGAAGAGGGATTGCAAATAAGACATTTTCATCCCTACATATAACAAAATGAGCAAAGAGAGAAGAGAAAAGTGCACACACATAATATTTTCAAACTTTATCAATTACTAATGTTTTCTCTCTTGTAGGAACCCATTGAATCTCAATATCTTTGAGAGAATGAATTAAATGGTTCAACAAGAAATGGGTGCATATACCATTGGTGCTTCACAATATTGTTTTCCCCTATACCACCATTTGTAATCAACACAAACTTTTCCTACACACTTCCCTAAGCTTTGACACCTCCTTTACACACTCCTCCAAGCAATTTAGTGCCTTAATCATCTCGTACCTAGGCCAAAAACCCTTTTTGACATTGACTAAATAATGTCAACCTTGAATGACCCTATACTCAAATTATACTAGCATGTTATGGATTTAGGTCAGCCTCAATAGACCAAGATTGAGACCTAACTTGATTTTATCAATTAATAATAGAGGGTCACATTGAGCTGAAATTATCAACAAAACTTTTATGAAGGTTCAACATTAGGTTCAACTATATATACACATGCATTTTTACCATTTCTTAGAGAGAGATAGAGTTAATTATTCATTTACACTTCTTTACAATCTTCTCTTCCACCATTATACTTGAGTTATTACTTAGGGTTTATACTTAAAGAATAATCTTGTATTTTATAAATGTATTGTATGTTTTTTCTATCTTAGTGATCCTTACAAACCACAACAACCTATTGTGAAACACTTTTGGCCAATGAAGAGACTGACTCTTGATGATTTCATCTTCAAGGTAAGTATCTCTAACTTTACTCTATTTTAGTAGATAAAAGTATCATAAGTAATGGATTTTGAATGTATTTATATCTCCATGCATTAGCATTATATTTATATATAGCTTAATTATAATTATTCTATGTATGTTTAATTTCATGTTTATTACCCCTATTTTATGTGATAAGATTTAGTGAGTACTAGGATATATTTTACTTTACTTTGTATTTACTTTTTTAAATATATAGAAAACATAGGACCTAGTTAGGTTTATTGCATGGTGTTGCTTGACTAGATGTTTTGAAACCCTCTCTAGTGATATTGTTATGGTAAGATACCCCTTGGTTAGGTCTAGCAGATCCATCTTTGTCATGATCCTAATTGTCTAAATATACTAACAATCAAAAGTGTAAGTGTGATTTATCTTCTCTGAGTTAGGATTGACTTTTAGGTCAACTTCATTTTCCCTTGTCTACATTTTATTGAACCCAATGTGAATCTAACCCTTGTATGTTTTCCTTCATGCATTAATTTTATTATCACCTTATATATTTTTATTTTTACAATAATATATTAAACCTATTGATACAGTCTAACATTCTATGCATAAGTTTAACAAATAGTATCTTGACATCAACTCTATTTTTGGTTTGTAGGTCTTCTTCAAATATAGTTGACTAGATAAAAAATCTTGACATAGTTCTCTTCTTTAACCATAGGATTGTTGACTTCATCAACCTAGTTGAATCTATTTGTAGTTCTCTTTTTTATCGTATAGGGTTGCAAACATAGTCGAACCAATCGACTCTATTCATAGATTATTTTCATCACATAGGTTTTAAAGACTTCATCGACTCAGTTGACACTACTATAAAAATAAAAAAATAAAAATTCAAGCAACATGACATAAAAATTTAAAAATCAAGTAGCTTCAAAATTATCAAGGTTCATTCCTACCTTCTTTAACATTTTTGTTTATTGTTTTCAATCCTATTTTTCACAGTTTATAGTCTATAAAATTGAAACCCTACAATGAGCTAGGCTGACCATATCAACACATTTTTTTAGCTTGTATTATCTCTATAAGACATATTTGACCTATTTTACTATTTTATTTTATATCTTGCTTCTGTAAAATAGTAGCAACCATATCAACTATGTTCTATATTTTTTACATATAGTGTCACCTGAACTAACTCTATACTCATCACAGATAAATAAATTAACCTATTTTGATAGTAATTGATTCACTTTTTAGTTTTAGTTACTTAAATTCTTTGAGTAAAAAATTTAGACTAATTAGATGGTTTTCAATTTACCAATTTAGTCACACTATTTTTTTATTTTACACACACTTCCAAATCACTTAACACTAAAAATCATAAAACATTTCCATCCCAATGTCTACCTACTTAGATTTCATCACCAAGGGGGAAGTCAACTTAGTTTTCTAGATAATTTTAAACATTTGGTTGATGTTATATATTGGAAAATCACCTATCACACTTATTTCTATAGGATTATGAAGTTAAGGGGTAGGCCATAATAACAATCTAGTACCATCACCAATACATATCATTTTTAGACTAAACTACTTGAAACTATCTATAAATTTATTTGTAGTTCCTTACTATATCCAACTCCCCATCACATTAATTTCAAAATTTATTATAACTTAAAAAATTTTAGGAATGACCAATTATCTTATAATTTACATTCAATTTTTGTTACTTTTTCTTTTATCACTATATTTTTTGTTGTAAAACTTATACTAGATAATATTAGTACAAGGTTTATGTTGTGTGTTAATTTTAGCTCAAAAACATTGATATAATTTCTTGTGTGCTTCATTATATTTGATTACCCATTATATTTCAAAAAAATCCCTATTTTTAGAACATAATCATCCTTATTGACATAATCTCTTACATAGTGTTAGTTTTTCTTACCTTCAGTACATAGTCACCCTATACGACTATGTATCATTTTAGCCTATTTAGTTTCTCCATATAAAATACATAGTTGACCTATCTAAATATGTATCTTATTATATTACCTAAGTTTTACCAACTACAAAACATACTCAAGTAGTTTTATTATTTCTTTTGCATCATGTTTTGTTGATCTTTCCCACAGACTCTATCGACCCTATCGAATTTGTACCTCTTAACTGATACTATTATTTATTTGGCTTACTATGTCCTTATTTTTACTCCTTTATTATTTATTTTAGATTATAATTTTAAGTATCATAAAATCTAGTATTATAATCTTTTTGCACAACCTAAATCCATTAGACTCTATATTGGAAGTTATTTTCTTCCTACCTTCGCTACCCAAGAGGATATTCACTCTTGGAGCACCTTTTCTCATCCCTCATATTTGGACTACAATATGGTCCAAATAAATCCAATATATTAAATTAATGGATAAAATCCATTCTATACTTCTCAAGATAGTTCTCACTTTAAGGCACCTTACTATGCTATGGGGAAATTTGACACAAGCCTAACAAATAACCCCACAAAAAACCTTCTCAACACCAATACCTACCTCCTACCAATATTACACCTAGAAAAATTCCCCCTAAAACCAATTTGTGGAATCCCCCTCCTACCAATCTTAATAATCCTCCTCCTAATACCAAACCGCCAATTGATACAACTAAATTTATTGCACAAATAGTGAAACAAATGAACATCATGCAAACATCTAATAACTCTAAACATGATGCAATTACAACAACATTTGATAAACATGGATAATCAACCTCCTATCATTCTTCCCCAAAATAACCAAAATTTCATCCCTCCACATCTTAAATATGTAACAAAAAATATCATTCTCCAACATCTTTAATTGTATTTATTGATATTGGTAATATATCTCCAACTATTAAATATGATGGGACTAAAGACCCTACATCTTTTCTCAAATCATTCGGTAATATTTATAAATATTGGATCCAAACTAATACATTTGACACTACAAAGTTTTACTTAAAACATTCATAGGTGATGTATTAGAATGGTATGACCAACTCTGCCAACATTCTATATGGTAACTTAAGGATTTAGTCAATCCTTTAGTTAATAAATTTCAACATAATGATATTCCAAAAAATTATCTTAGTCATTTCATCAATGCTAATAAATACCCTACCAAATAAGATCATGATTTTATCAAATAATGGAAATATTTATCTCATAAATCTAATCACAACATGATTGATGACAACTTGTTCAAACTATTCATCACTACCTTAACACATTACGTTCATTATAGCTTTTTCAAATTTAGTGCCTTCTAAACCATTCATGTATGCTAAAAAACCACCTATATGATATGACCCTAAAAAAATTTATTGGTTTCATGCCAATATATGTCATTCCCATGAAACATGTTGTGGGCTTATAAAATATGCCATATATTTTATGTTAGGAGATACATTTAATCATTATGCCATGATCAAAATCCATCATCATGATTATGTTAATGCTTCTCAAAAGAAACAAGATTTCAAATCTTCTTCCTCTAAAAATCCAAAAACGTTTTCTACATCCAACCCTCAATAATAAAAGAAGGATATTTGTGAGATTGACACCAAATATGATCATTAATATACCAATTCCAAATACATGAATGAATCTAAAGTTAATTATTGATGTAAACCCACACATAAATATCTAATCATAAAACCAAAAAAAAAAACATCACTAAAATAACAACTTCTCAAAGATACTACTACTAACCTACCTTCATAAATTGATGAGGAACCATTTCCTCAATCTAAACCTCCAACTTCCTCTCTTCCTACTAAAAATATTTTACCTTCCAAACCTTGTGTTCGTTATTCCTCTTCAAAAACTCATTGGAATTTCTTAGAATAACTTAATTTTATGTCTCACATAGTACCTCTGATGGATTTTTTTCACACTTCTCCCTATCATAGTAAATTCTTAATGAAACAACTATAAAAAAATTGAAGAACCATCTTCCTTATAAGTGGATAACCATTTTCACAAACCTTCATAAATAAAAGCTCATACGATTGAAACTATTAGTCTTTCTTCAAAACCTTCCATAAAGTTCCTTGAACAAGACATGATCAATGATGCAATTCTATTTCAAATTGATGACCCAACTCTATTTACTAAAATAGCCATTAATACCACCCTTATTTGCTAAGTATGAGAAGATGAAGGGTAGGCATTTAATATGAAATCTCTCTAGCTCATTAAACAACTTGGGTATAACAAAGATAATCTCAATCAAAATCATCTAACATGTCATCGATTTAATAAGACCAATAAAAAATTTCTTGGTTTTTTTTGACTTTATAAGTCACCTTAATTAGCATAATACTTACCAAGATCATAAGAAGAGTTTCACACCTATGATATCTTAGGTGTTCAAGCTAAATGTGTGTGGGCATTTTCTATCCATGACTATGCTTGAGATAGTCAAGAATAGGTCTACACTATAGAAAAATAATAGTTCACACCCATTAGGAGTCCTTGATGTGTACCCAACATAGGATCCTTCATCTCATAATACAAAAGGAACACAAGCTCAAAGATGTGGCTCCCCAAATTTTAGATGGCTAATTAAAAGGAAAGCATAGGAACTGGTTATAAGTCATGAATAATGCAACAAAGACCTCCAACCTTCATATTCAATCTTATTTAAATACCTCACTATGCATATCTGATAAGTTCCCTACTAGTACATAACACCTTACATTTGTGTCCTATCACTACGTGGAAGTGTAATCCAAAGGCCATGTCTTGCACTCTTCGAGAGACTCTTACACATACCTTGGCACTAGAACAATTCAAAATCAATAGTGTATGCATAGTTCAATATTTGTAGCCTAGAAAGAAGATGACATGCACCAAATACTTCACTATATATAGTGATGATGTGGTATGCAAAAGGGAACCTACACAATAATTAACAAGTGGTAATATTATATAAAGAGGTATTTAAAGGTAGTTGAGTAGAGCTCAAGGTATTAATAGAAAAAGTAAATGTGTAAGTATCCAAAAAACATCAAGATACAAGTACATAACACCCTTTGACCTTGTTAGGTAAATATTTTGTCCTTTTATGTACATGTGTACCCTATCTAAATCCCACCACCAACTCTAGATCTAATCTACCAAACAAAATTAAAATGCATGGATGCAATACTACAAAGGAATTAAAACTAAACTTATCACCCCAAGTGGCACATTTATTTTAAAATAGACTTATTCACTATAGAATCTTGATTCTTCACTTATACAAGGGTGAACATATTTTAGAAACCTCATGCTACTAAAATTTTCCCTCCAAGATCACTTGTATTGGCTAAATCTACGTATCAATTCAAATAATCTAACTTCCTACAATTATTCTAATGTTTGGTGTGTTATTTGTGTTAATTAATCTTTATTTATGGGTAGTGGCTACCCCTCTCATTGTTTTTTATTCCCAACACCTCTTTATTGAACTCAAAACTCAATTACATGTCATATTCTATGCACACTCAGGTCTGCATAGGCATTATCTCTAGATAACCTTAATCCCTCTCAATGTTATGTTGTGTTATCACATTTTCATATGAAAAACTTATGCATTTTGAGTGTCCATGGTAGAATCTATATGGAGAAATATTTTTCTCAAAGGTCTATAGTGTGTTTATGGTAGTGGGAGTACTTGCTCTATTTTAGGTGCATCATGTATTTTATTTTTAGCACTCTCTTACCTTCTCCCTCCCTTTTCCCTCAAAAATTTTATGTTCATGCTAGTTGTAGATTTATCTTTCTACTCTTTAGGCCTACATGTTGGTCTTAAACCAAGTGTACTTAAAATAGAAGGAATCTAGCCTACTCCAAAGTCTTGTCCTAAGTAGTGGAAGGGCCCCACACCTTGGGGACATTCCAATCATTGTGATAAGACAACTAATGGTCTTGTGTGTAGCTAAGAGATAACACTTCCATGACCAACACTATAGAATAGTATTCCTTATATAAGGATTTCATGCTCAGCACTCAACTAAAAATCACTTCCATGTTGGAAAACATCCACATGTGTATATCTCAAATGATAATAGTTTCTAGCACACCCAGTTGGACCAGGTTAAGAAAATCTAAAGAATTAGTGATATCTTTGGCTAACAAGTGTATCAAACACTTGATTAGAGCACCTAGATACTCTAAACATCTCTAGTTTGTAAATATAATCCCTTATATACATGCTAGGAAGAACAAGATCATCTATAAGAGGCATTAATCCCCTTCTCATTAAGCTTATAGCACCATCTAGAAGAAGAAGAGTTAGATCATCTTTTCCCCTATCAAAAAGAGCATCAAAATATGTTCATCCCATAGAGCATAGTCCACCCCTCTATTTGGAAGGTTATCCATGCCTATAAGAGGCTTATTCCCTATCTTATTCATGGTTATACCAAGGAATCAAGTATTTGTGCCTTTTAATGGAGGTTGTCCATTAGTTCTCATGCAGTATGATGAAATTTTTATTATATCCCTCAAAATTTTATCCTATTTCACAAGAAAAAATTCAAATTCCCCTATTGAACATACATAAGACATCACAAATATTTTCTCATTGCACCATGTCATTGAAGATAATGTTACAATTAGGTTACTTACCTCCTCATTTAAAGGTAAAGCCTTCCACTGGTATCAAGAATTGAGACCAAATTCCATCCACAATTAGGATGAACTTGATAAAGAATTATGTAAGGATTTTGAAGATTGAAGTGACCACTTATCCTTGATAGAGAAGCTCATGACTATAAATTAAACACCACATTAAATGATGGTTGACTTCAAATTTAGATTCTATAGAGTCTAAGATAGGATCCTTATTTTGTGTAATCCATCTACTCAAACTACATTTTTTTACTTCCTAAAATCTCTTAATAGTTATATAGTAGTGATGATTTAGTTCATGGGAGTCATATTCCTCCCTAATGCCTATGAAGTAGTTATAAGAATTTTTTGATCCAATCAAGAAAGATTGTGCCTAGACCCTCATGCTTATATTCATAGACCCAATCCCTAATCAAGCAGCTATGTAACCTATGCTATCATGTATCCCTACTATAGTAAGCCCACCTACTCCATCCACCACTTCTTCTAATGAATTGCATGAAGTGAAAATATTATTGCAATGCTTTGGGAATGATCTAGTTGCCCTCAAAAGGTAGTAAGTGTAATATCCTAAATCCCATCAACCCTTCACTCAATAATACCAATGAAATAAATCTCCCTACCAAGTTAATTCAAAAACCCAAAATAAAGTCACTTATAATAGGATGCCTTATTCATAGAAATTTGATACTACTAGCACCTCTAAAACCCATGTCCTAATATAGAACAACCTAGCCAAGGATTTTAAATGGTGCTTCCCATGTATCTGACTACATGATTCAGATACATGGACTAATGTAGTCATGAACTAGCCACTTATGGTGTAATGTTTTCCTCAATCTCAAGAGTGAATAAATAGTGTAACTCCACATATGGGAGAATTCTAGGTGTCAGATTAACCATAGGATGGGTTTTCTTTCATTAATTGTCAATAGGAAGAATTTAATTATGTAAATGAAAGTGATGTACCTAGTGGAGGAAACACTAGTTTATTTCAATATGAGATTTAAGAGGATAGTTATAGAAGAGGACGTATCAATTACCACACCCTTATCCTCCATGCCCTAGATCACTTTCAAAGGCATGAAAGCCAAGGCACATACCCAACCTTCACACCCAAAAAGGCTACATATAAGTAAGTACTACCTAAAAATAGTGCACCAACATTAGAAGAGACCATCCCCTTAAGGCTGTCAACAAAAGGAGCTCAGGATCCCTTCAACTTAGTAAAATAGATGAAGAAGATGAACCTCAATATAACTATGTGGGATGTGCTCACCATTTTATCTCAATGAAATTTATTACAAGATGTGATGAAAGGATTTTAGGAGTGTAGGGTACCCTAATTATTTACCTCTACCTCTATGAGTCTTTTCTAGCCAAAAATAGAAGAGGTACATGTGCACAATAATAGTAGGCCGCCTGAATTTTATGTCACCTTAATCATCAACCAACATCTAGTACATAAATACATGATAAACTTAGGTGAAAGTAGCTCAATGATGTCCAAAAATATAATGGATACACTATAAATTATGTATTCCTTTGCTTTAAATGGATTAGTCTATCATGATGGCATGATTGTCAAAGCTATAGGGGTTATCAAATAATTGAATCTTACACTACATGCATGCCTAAGCCTCTACATTATGTAGGATATTACAGTCATTGAATTACCTCCATAATTCATGTTTGAGGCTTTTAAATGATATCATATTGATGTCATGGATGTGTGTAGGTGAGTGTATTAAGTGTCTTGATAATCTAAATGATAATGACAAAGTATGTAATATACTTATCCTAGTATGTTGGAAGTAGGATTGCTTGATATTCAGAGTTTGTATGGTTAAGGATTTTTATGGATGATTAAGGTGATTTTATCATGTGAAAAGGGTCCTATTAGAAGTAAAAAATGATTTGAATGTTTGTGTGCATGAGTATATTTCATCCAGTTGATCATTGTTTTCATTTAGACATTTTGAGTCTAGTGGTAGAAAATCTAAGTAAGTAGTTTGTTGATGTCATCATTACCACATATGGATGATTCAAGGGGATATGGTCATATTTTTGTGATAAAATTGGTGCCTAGTTTATATTCACTAATTTTTAGTTCATGTGATGAAGCGCGACATAAGATATGCAAGATCAAAGTTGGGTTCCTAAGCAATTTGACAGTGTTTTCCCATACTTCACCAAATTTGTAATGTGGTAAGAAAAGCTAAGTATGAATTTTGATGTTATTATATTTTTCACATGTGAAGGTATGAGGAGAAAATTATCATATTGTTTTTTTATTTTTTTCCTAGTCAATTTTCTCTAAAAATTAGATCATGCGATGAAGCACATCAAAATATATGCATGTGTAAAGTTGGCCTTCCAGATAGTTCTTAACATAGTTGGCTCTATAGAAAAAAAATATGAGTGAGAAGAATAATTGAGTTATATATTTAATGTGTGAATTTTTTAGAATCATTTTTATTCATGATTAGATTCCCTTATTTTATTAAATCATATGGCTCAAGTTTTAGGTCACGAGATTGATCGAGTCAAAAGTTATTAAGGAACAAAGTTGGCTTTCCAAGTAGTTTACAATGGTCCCCATACTTAGACAAATTTTTGAATGGTAAAGACTAGAAAAAAAATGGATATCCTATATTTTATAGGATTTAATACATCTATATCTATAGTTCATAGTAATTCAAACGGGTTATAGTGTTAATTTGTTAATGAAGCTAAAGATCAAGTTCCTTACAAAAGGATCCATGGAATGTGTTCATTCCTAGATACCAAGAAGTAGTAAGATGAGGATAAGTGTTTCACTTTTAATGATAATCAAATGTAAATTATAAGGATATAATGTATATTGGGTGTTCATATAGATTGATTAAATGGTGCATGTTACATGCTAAAGACTTGGCTGATTTGTAGAGATTGATGAAGCGCATTAAGTCAAATAGTCAAGATGAAAATCCAATGATGAGTGATAAAATGTAAATATTGAGTTCCTTATAATAATATTTATGGTACATGATTTATCTAAGCAATGAGATCATGATATGCATTTTTAGTAACTGAAGCTTAACTATGACCGTTGACATTTGAAGATTTGAATTTTGCAAAGGGAAAAAACTAGTTCTCTATATTTT
The DNA here is from genome assembly GCA_037957365.1 of Torreya grandis. NCBI lineage: Eukaryota > Viridiplantae > Streptophyta > Pinopsida > Cupressales > Taxaceae > Torreya > Torreya grandis. The sequence goes on along the minus strand of JARHVA010002704.1, from coordinate 1,976,244 downwards.
GTCTATATATTTTGATACAAGATGAATTATAAAGTGATAAAAATAAAAATTATGAAGAAATCCAAGGAAAATCCTTAAATTAAAATTTTAAGATCTAAAATTGTGTATAGTCAAAATTATAAAGGTTTAAAGCTGACTATGTTTTCATTTATGCTCTGCAAGTAACCTGAGAAGTATATTTGAGCTCTTTGTGATGGTATTTTGATGTTTCTTGATGACTTATATATTTGGATTATTTTTGAATCCATAATGATAATATTTGTGGTGATTTTAGGATTGAATAATCTATATTCTATATGAATAAAGATGTATAAGTTAACTATGTTTGTTGAATGAATTGGTAGCTTGAGTGACCATCTTCCAGAGGTAAGTTGAAGATGTTTTGAGAAGAGTTGAAGAAGAAAATGAGAATGAATATGTTATATAAGTATCTAAGGCTTATTATAATTCATATATTATCATTATATTATTTTTATAAGATATGGAGAGTTAAAATGGCTTGATTGTATTTTGACTGTATATGACTAGTACGAGTGGTCATTTTGTGAATGTTGTTTTGATTGCTTAAAACATGTGTTAATATTTATAAATAATATGGAGGTATATGTAAGGTCCTAAAGGGTTCAACCATGTGATATAATCATATGTCTATGTGAAATATTTTATTAGTTGTTTTAAAAGTTTGAGACTATGTTTTTTGTGTATGAAGACCTGAAAAGCTAAGTGACCTAATTGGTAGGTCCAAGTATGGAGTCGGTGTTCCATATGGCATAGAATCATGCGGGATTGAGAAAGGGTATATTGGATATATGTTTGATATTTTTGAAACATTGGTAAAGGATGAAAGTGTTCCAATTAGTCTCACATGTAACATGTGAGAATGAAAGCCTAATGGTTTTAGGTCTCACCAAGACCTAATAGTGGTTTTGGGGTAATAAGGCATTATGTGACCTATTAGTATGTGTTTATTACATGTAACATGTATGAGGACTTATTTATAGGGTGCAAAAAGTGTGTTAAGTATCTTTTTTTACCAATATGGGTTATACCAAGAGCATGGTATAAGTACAAGGCCTATTTGGCATTTTTATTCTTGTTTCATGGATGTGGAGTGAAGTGAAGGAGAGAACCTTTGAAATAGAAGGTACAAGATAGTAAGGACCCAAAAATATCAAAGAGTATTAGACATTATTTTATTATTAAGGTTATGAAGGTGATCACATAGGTCATTTGACCTAATAATCCTAGAAGAGGTAGAATGGGAGAGTAAGCTCAAGAGGCTATTTGAGAGAGTGTATATGGTTAGAGAAGATAAGGTTAATGTTGTGTGTGCCTAGTGGATTGTGTTAAGTTGTGGAGCTAAAAGATTCACTAATGCAAATGGAGGAGGTTGTTGAGTTGCAGAGCAACTGACATCAGTCTGATCAACTGACATTGGTCATCTTCAATGTTCACAGTAACCGACGTCGGTTATGAGTCGGCTGACATCGGTCAGACAAGAACAAACATCAGAAACCTATGTGTGTGTGTGCATTTGCATGCGCTTCTAGAACTGGTCTAATTTTAGACAGACAGTTAGTTTGCATGTAAAAGACTAATTTTAATCTTGAGTCTGCATTTCTAATTATTGTAATTAGGAAGTCTAATTACTGTTTGTATGGGATCTATTTAAGAGACCCATGGGGTTGTATTGTAATCAAGGACAAGGAAGAGATCCTTCTAATTGTAAGATCAATTGATTTGTAGGTTTTTGCAAGATCAGGGGAGATCTACATGGTAAGTAAGATCGAGTGATTTATAGGTGAGCAAGATCAGGAGATCTACTTGGAGTACTTTGAGTACTCAATACTGGCAGTATTGTTACTGACTGGTGGAGGGTACAACTCTGTGTTTGAGTTGTGGTTGTAATTGGTTGTGAGAGAGATAAATCTTGAGGTAGAATTACTGGTATGCCCTAGAGGTGTGGGAAGAGTGTGATTTCTTCATTGTATTTCTTTCTAGAAGAGTGTTAATACAAGATTATATTATCTCTCATATTCTGTGTTATTTCTGATTTATAGTTACATCTTACTTCTGGTATAATTCTATTTTTAGTTGCTTATACAAGGTAATCAATTATGCTTCTAATCCTGACAAGTGGTATCAAAGTTTGGTTAGGTACATTAACAAGTGGTATCAGAGCCTGGTTCAGAGTAGGTTAGTGTTTGTTGATTACAGGTCACTCTCAGGGGTTTCTGATTGAGTGGGAGTAAAGCAATGGCAGAAGAAAGTACACTAAGAATGGATAAATTCAATGGAAAGAATTATCAATTATGGAGGATGTAAATAGAAGATTATCTATATCAGAAAGATATGTACTTACTATTGGGTGGTGTTGCAAGCAAGCCCACAGATATGAAAGATGAAGAATGGAATGTTCTTGATCAGAAGGCTTTGGGATCTATAAGGTTGAGCCTCGCATCGTATGTGATTTCCAACTTATCACAGGCTAAGACAATGGTAGAGTTAATAGAATATTTGGCAAATTTATATGAAAAACCCTCAGCTTCGAATAAGGTATTTCTTATGAAGCAATTATTTAATTTGTAAATGCTGGAAGGTGGATCGGTACATAATCATCTTAGTGATTTCCTTGGTTTGGTAAACTAGTTAATTTCAGTCAATATAGATTTTGATGATGAAATTAAGGCTCTCTTAATCTTATGCTCTTTACCTAAAAGTTGGGATAGTTTGGTAATGGTAGTTAGTAATACTACATCTGCTTCAAATATCTTGAAAGTTGATGATGTTGTTAGTGTAATCTTGAATGAATAAATTCACAGGAAAAGCATAGGGGAATCATTAGGTAATGATTTAAGTGTTGAAAGTAGGGGAAAGCAAAGAGAGAAGGTCGAGCAAGGGAAATCAAGGTCAAAGATAGGCAAGAGATCCAAATCTAGGTATGGTAGTAAAATCTACTGGAATTATGGAAAGAAAGGGAATTTAAAGAAAGATTGTTGGTTGGAAGAAGATCAGCATGAAGGAAATGAAGAATTAGATGTTGCAGGTATTGTTGCACAAGGTGATCTTGTATGTTCCCATGATAAAGTGGAATCTTGGGTTTTAGATTCTAGTGCCTCTTTCCATGCAACCCCAAATAGAGAATTTTTTCATGAATATATCTAAGGAGACTTTGGAAAGATTTATTTAGGGGATGGTAAGCCTTGTAAAATGGTTGGCAAAGGGAAAGTGTAGCTGAAATTGAAGATAGGCAACACATGGGTGTTGAAGGAGGTCATGCATGTCCCAAGCTTGAAGTGGAATTTGATTTCTGTTGGAAAGTTGGGTGATGAGGGATCCACAGTAACTCTCATAATAGAATCTTGAAAAGTTTCTAAGCATGCACTTGTTTTAGCAAGAGGTAAGAAAGTAGGTACTCTTTATCTATCTACTTGTATTACTAATTCTCCTTCTGGTTTATCTATTTTAGATGTAGATGTGAAGATGTGGCTCTGTAGGCTTGGTCACATGAGTAAGAAGGGGATGCATGTTCTTGAGTTAAAAGGTAAGAGTTCAGATTTGGAAAGCATAGATCGAGATTTCTATAAGTAATAGAAGAAAGTGAGGTTTCTTGAAACTGGATCAACAAAGAAGGGAGCTTTTATTGGAGGATCATAGTGGTATGCTACAAGAAAGGATTGAGTTTATTGTAGGAAGAGGAAATCTGATGTTTTTGACAAGAATAGGAAAGCCTTGGTTTTCAAGGAGAAGATGATGGATAGAGATCAGCTCAAGGGGCTGAATAATTTTGAGTAGGGTAGTTTGGACAAGGTTATGATCCAAGGTGAGCTCACAGGTAAAAAGTCATCACTCACAGGAAAACATAGTTACCAACATCAGTCATGTGGAACTGATGTCAAATAGGTAGGTACCAATGTTAGTCATGTGTAGACTAGAGTTGGTAGTGTTAGGTAGGTGAACACTAACATTAGTTAGGGAACTGATGTCGGTGATTAGGTGGTAACAACATCGATTGGGTGCAGACCAAGGTTGGCTAGAGGTGACTGACATCAGTCACTGTTAAAATAGATTTTGGGTGGATAGCACGCTATCAAGGAGTCTCAAATGCCCATGTGGAGGATTGAAAGGGTAAGTAATCCTCAAATTTGTTATTCCCCTTATTTACACTACTTGTTGCTTACTGATGGTCAAGAATTAGGAAGTTTTCAAGAGGCAGAGTAGGTAAAATCTAGGAAATAGTGGGAGCATGGCATGAATGAGGAAATTGACTCCTTGGAAGAGAACCAAATGGGAGATTTGGTAGAGTTGCCAGCCAAGATGAAAGCACTAAAAGATGAATGGATTCCTAGGTTAAAGAAATGAGAGAATGGACACGTGAGATAGAAGGCCAGGTTATATGGTCTCGAGCAGGCTACAAGACAATGGTGTTTAAGGTTTGATAGGTGTATGACAAAGCATGGCTTTAGTCAATGTCAATGTGACCATTGTGTTTACTTTACCAGGTTGGATAATATTAGCTACATTATCCTATTACTGTATGTAGTGTATATGCTTGTTGTAGGGTCACACATGGAAGAGATTGTTGAGCTAAAGGTAAAGTTAGTTCAGAGGTTTGCCATGAAGGATTTAGGAGCAGCAAAATTCTTTGGCATGAGTATTTCTAGAGATAGGAAAAATCACATGTTGATGTTGTCTCAGGATGGTTATGTGAATAAGGCAGTGGAGAGGTTCAATATGTAGGATGTAGAACTGGTTAGCACACCTATGGATGGATAGTTCATAGAATAGTGTCCCAAATCACATGATGAGGTTGAGTACATGTGTACTAGACCTGACATTGCCCAAGCAGTGGGAGTTGTCAGCAAGTCTGTGGCCAATCTAGGAAAGGAGCACTAGAAAGTAGTTTAGTGGATTCTCAGGTATCTAAGAGGGACCAGTAGCAGGTTAACATGCTATGCAAGGTCAAGCACTTCTCTACATGGGTATGTAGATTCAGATATGGCAGGTTACTTGGATGACAGGAGTAGCACCATAGGATATGTGGTGGTTAGTCTTCAAGATTGAACTTGAAGAGGGATACAAGCTAAGAAACAAAATTAGATGATGTATAGGTACATGTATAGGTGCAATTGTTTATCTCCAAGTGGGAGATTGTTAAGTTGTGGAGCCAAAAGCTTCACTAATGCAAATGGAGGAGGTTGCTGAGTTGTAGAGCAATCGATGTTAGTCTGATCAACTGAGATCAGTCATCTTCAATGTTTTTAGTAACCGACATTGGTTATGGGTCGATCGACATCGATCAGATAGGAACCGACATTGCCAACCTCTGTGTGTGTGCATTTGCATGCACTTCCAGAACTAGTCTAATTTTAGATGGACAGTTAGTTTGTATGTAAAAGACTAATTTTAGTCTTGAGTCTACATTTCTAATTATTATAATTAGGAATTCTAATTATTGTTTGTATGGTATCTATTTAAGAGACCCATGGGGTTGTATTATAATCAAGGACAAGGAAGAGATCCTTTTGATTGTAAGATCAGTTGATCTATAGGTTGTTGTAAAATCAGGGGAGATATACATGGTAAGTAAGACCGAGTGATTTATAGGTGAGAAAGATCAAGAGATCTACTTGGAGTACTTTGAGTACTCAGTATTGGTAGTATTGTTATTGACTGGTGGAGAGTACAACTCTGTGTTTGAGTTGTGGTTGTAATTGATTATGAGAGAGAGAACTCTTGAGGGAGAATTATTGGTACGCCCTAGAGGTGTGGGAAGAGTGTGATTTATTCATTTTATTTCCTTCTAGAAGAGTGTTAATACAAGATTGTATTGTCTCTCATATTCTATGCTATTTTTGATTTCTAGTTACATCTTACTTCTGGTTTAATTCGTGCTTAGTTGCTTATACAAGGTAATCAATTGTGCTTCTAATCCTGACAGATTAGTTGAATGGTATAATAGGTTCATGATGGTGTGTATGACCTATAGGTCATATTTATGATTTCATAATAGTGCTCTTATAGGTTTGAATATTGAGTGTGAGTGAAGAGTTAAAGAGTGGGGTTAGTTGGGATATATAATGTGTCCTAATTGATCTATGTGTATTGGTTCAAGTATGTAATGTGCTTTGGCCAAAAGGTAGTGTTAGATGAAAGAGTTAAGGTGAAGATCAATAATAAAAGGTCCATAATTAGGTGTTGAAGGCATTATTTTAATGTTGGAGGTATTCATTTCAAAGGAGGGTCTAAAGGACTTGATCTTCCTTAGGGGAAGTTACTCCTTGTGAAACAAAGATTTCACTAAATTCCTTTGGTTAAGAGGACTTGATCAAGGTTTCTAGTCTAAATGAATTGACTAGTCTCTTATTTTAAATCTCTTATAAGACAAGTATTCCATGTGTTGTAGGCTTGAGAGTGGGTTTTACTCCCTAAGAGGGTTTCCCACATATGTCATGTGTTATGTGCTTGATCTTGCATTATTCATATTATTCATTATTATGAATGATGTGTATGCCTCATGATTGTATGTATTGAATGATTAAGAGTTTAAATTAATTGGAATTGAAATTATATTATTTGGGCTCATTTATTCACCCCCTCTTAGTAATTATACCTCTAATACTTTATCATCTACCTCTCTCAAGACTTTACTATAAAGGTGGGTGGGTATTTGTATTCATATTGCTCACACATGTTACTAAGAACCAAATATGGGATAAAAGTGACCATAAAGGTAAATATTATCTTAAAATTTCACATTGATCTATACTCTATTATCTTAATTGAGAAAAATTTCATGATGTTTGACCAAGAAGAGAATTCAATTCTCCACAAAGTTGTAACACCACTAGACGAGATCCCAAATAACCTGCTGTATGAATGAGCATATGAACATTTTGAGAATGATCTATATAATTAAAAGATAGGTATAGGAAAACATTAAATCATGGAAGAGAATACCACACTAGCAAATCTCATTAAGATGTGCAATAACCTTGAAGGTATGTGGCAATTCTATTTTGATGGCTCTTATAGCAAGAATGATGTTGGAACTGGTATCATGTTGGTCTCACCCTAGAAGGAGAAATATTTCCATGCCTTAAAATTATATCTTGCTTGACTAAACAATGTTTTTGATTATGAGTTACTAATCCAAAACATTCAACTTATGTACAAGAAAGGAATCAAGGCACTACAAGCACTAGGAGATAGTGAGCTAGTTGTCAACTAGGTTAGAGTGTAGAGTATTACTAAGAATGGCTTGATGAAAGTCTATAACATAGAGTGTGGGTTATGATAGAAGGTTTTGATGCATTAAACATAATTTCCATACCAAGATCATAGAATTTTTATGTAGATAGGCTTGTAAATATAAGAACCTAGTATGACATCTCATGTGATATAATAAAATGGTCTGAAAAGCTCATCTAACTCATGGTCAGACCAACAGTTCCTAATAATGAAGAAAATTAGCAAGTATTTGAGAGTGATGAGAAAATAATCAGGTTTTTATAATATGAGGTATAGTTTTACATCCTAAACTAAGTGAAACTATGAACTCAGTATGGAGGCCAAGTCATCTAATTGAAGGGGAACAAGCTATCAAAAGGGCTAGTCACACTATAAAATATCTTCAATTCTCATGAACAATTCAAAGGAGAGATGTGTAGCATGTTAACAAATGAATATATCTCTATGCTCATAATGATTTTAGAATGGAAGACTCTAAAATCTATTAAGGTAAGCTCCCCACCATAAATTGAGAGCTTTATCCAACTTAGCAAGATATATGATGACATCTTTACATGGAGATATAAGGATCTTAGAGGATTTGATCGAGGCTTAGCACGACACATAATTGAGCTCCATCTAGATGTGAAACTTATGTACCAAAATTAGAGGCCCATAAATCCAAATATAAAACCATTGATGCACAAGGATATCTCTAAGCTCATTGAGGCCATTATAATACTTCTGATAAAGCACTCCTCATGGGTCATCAACTTAGTACCAGTGTAGAAAATCAATAGGGAGATACATATTTGTGTGTACTTTGGGGACCTAAACAAGTCTTCTCTAAAGGACCACTACCCTCTCCCACCAATGGATCAAATATTTAAAATGGTCCTAGGCATGGAGAGATTTTCACTACTGGATGGTTATTTAGGATATAACTAAATCTTCATGTAGGAATGTGATCATTAAAAAATTGTGTTCACCACTAAGTTGGGAAGCTTTGTATACCATCATATGCTATTTGGATTGATAAATATAGATACCATGTTATAGAGAGCCATGGATATGGAGTTTAAAGAGCTCATTAATAAGGTCATTTTGGTTTACCTTAATGATATAACTATGTTTCAAAGCATGTAGAAGATCATTTGGATCATCTAGAGTAGGTCTTTCAAAGATGTAAGGAGTTAAAAATATCTCTAAACCCTAACAAATTCATCTTCATGATGCATGAGGTACCCTCATTGATCACATTGTTTCAAGGGAAGGACTTACAATTGACCTATAATGAGTCAAGGCCATCTTGTCTCTTCTTCTTCTTCTAAGCCACAAAAAAGTCTCTAGAGATTCCTAGGGAGAATCAACTTCGTAAGAAATTTCATTCTTGGTTTTTCCATCCTAGCTAAACCCCTCACTATTATGTTAAAAAAAAATGTTGCATTTCGTTAGATGTGTAAGGGAAAGGAAAGTTTTGATGCCATAAATCAAGCCTTCACATAGGCCCCCATTTTGATCAACCTAAATTACAACAAGGATTTTATCTTTTATGAATTTAGTGTAGATAAAGGTATCTTGGCCATCCTTATGTAGTGGAACAAGAATTAAATATAACAACCAATTACCTTCTTTAGCCAAGCACTGAAGGATTACAAGTTATACTGTAGATTTATAGAGAATAATATTCTCATGTTTATGAGATCACTCAATAAATTTATACATATTATCTCTAATAACATCCAACTCATGGTGAAGCATTTAAACATCAAATATTTTTTGCTTAACAAGGACATAATTAAGAAAAGGGCCAATTGGATCATAAAGCTAATGGAATAAGACATATACATCTATGTCACAAATCTATTATGAGGAAAGGGACTATGATTAATTGGTCAAAATCACAAAATTAGAGGATGGCATAGTTTTAGTGTTGCACAAAGGAGAGTGAACAATCCTAGAATCCTCCATTGATTGGACACATGACATGAAAGATTTCCTTAACCACAACATATACCCTCCTGGCCTCAATAAATCTAAGTATAGACATTTTAGACTACAGTCCATTCCCTATGTGCTCATAGAAGGTGCACTTTTTTGAAAGGTTCTCAATTGAGTCCTCCTAAGGTGAATGAAAATAGAGTAAGTAAGAAAAATTATTCAATAGTTCCATGATGGTCTTGTGGGAGGCCATTATTTTCCTAAGACCACTACCATGAAGATCATGTAAGCCAACTATTATTGGCTAGCTCTATTTAAAGATATGCATACATACATGTGAGATTGCAATAAATGTGCCTTCTTCACTAAAAATCAAAGGCTACCATCCTCACCACTATGACTGATTCAAGATGATCAACCATTTTTTTAGTGGGGCATAAATTTCATAGGCATGATTAACTCTCTATCAAGGAATAGGCATAAATGGTTCCTCATAGTCACAAATTATTTCACAAGGTGGATAGAGGTGGTTACACTCAAGGAGGCTAGTGAGACATCCATCTTCAACTTATATTAAGACATTATAATGATATTTTGTATCCCCACCACCATTATATTTGATAATGTGTTGGATTTCCTTAGAACCAATATTAGCAAATGGGTCATCAAGCATACTATCAACCTTAGTATTTCATCAAACTATTATCTTCAAGTTAACGGTCTAGCTAAGTCCACTAATAAAAACTTGATCCATATCATAAAAAAGGATTTGGAAGATAACTTAAAAGCCTAACATATGAAGGTCATAACTTCCCTTTGGGTTGATTAGATCACACCCAAAAGAGTGTTGGGAATTTCACCTTTCATGTTAGTCTATGGAAGGGAGGCCAGATTGCTCACATCCCTTGAGTTACATCCATTATAACTTATGCATCACTTGGAGTTTCTCAAGAATGATCCCCTCTCGATCAGATTAGATGAGCTAATGGAGCTCAAATAAACTAGAGTAGAAGATGTGTGCACCATGGAAATCGAAAAGGTGCAAACCAAGAGGGTCTTTAACAAAAGAGCCAGTGATATGACTTTGCAGGAGACTCTCGCTGCCAAAGGGTTGAGTTTGATTGGGCTGGGAATGGAAGAGCAGAATATTCTGCTCAACATTGCTGGCAAGCCATGGGTCGTGACATCCTCTGCCTCTCTTAGGAATCTGTGGATGAGAGATAGGCGCTGCCACAAACCTATCAACAGACTTGGGCGTTGGACTCTCCCCCCGCCTGGCTTCCTGAAGATTAACACCGATGGCTCCTCGCGTGGGAACCCAGGGGATGCGAGAATCGGAGGCACTGGGCGTGATAGTTCCAGAAATCTTCTATTTGCTTTTTCTATCTATAAAGGCTGGTACTCCAATAACTATATGGAGGCGTTGGCCGTCCTTCAGGCGCTGAAACATGGTTGTCATCTGGGCTGGAAAAACATTATCTATGAGTTGGATTCCCAGGTCGTGATTGATTTGATCAATAATCGTAATTTTGTTAATGTCGAGTGGAGATTGGCTAAGGTTGTGCAACAGTTTCTTCAGTTAAGTTCATTGTTGGATTCCATCACTTTCAAGCATATTCCCCGCGAATGGAATGAGGTTGCCGACTGTTTGGCCAAGTGGGCTTCTAAACAGGGACCCCAATGGAAGATCTTGGATTATAATTTACTGCCTCTGCAATGCTCCCAGAAGTTGACTCTTCTAGTGGAACAGGATAAGGCTATGTAATGTACTTGCTTTTCCCATTTTTGAATAAATTTTTACCCCGTTTAGTTAAAAAAAGAGGGAGACCTAGTGCTTAAATGGGATGTAGATAGATAAAAATATGGAGACATATTAAGTTCAACATAATATGGAGTGAACCATATACCATAAATGGTTATAAACAATCCAATACCTTTAAACTTACCAAATTGAATGGGGAGGAGTTGCATATCCTAGTCAATGGGATTCATCTCAAGCACTATCTCTATTAACCTTGTATAGTTATAGATAAGTAGACTAGATGTTTTCAATTTCGTTAAGCACCTTGTGTGCCTTTTTTTATAGTAGTTTCATTTCCTCCAAACACTTGCACATAGTGTTTCTCTTAGATTAGATCTTTTACCTCTAAGTGCCTCTAACACAATTCTTGTTTTTTAGGTGAAGTCTCAATCTATTTGAAAGCCAATGGTATTTAGGTAGTGCATTTGAAATTGAAAAGACTAAAATTTCTAATTTTTCATGCCCAATGGATCACTTAAAGGATATTGGATTCCTTCTTAGCAGATAAGTGCCTTGTAGAGGTCACCAAAAGTGTTGACTTTTTAAGTCACCCTGGTTGGTATAAGAGTTATTGAGATCATAAGAGGATTTGCATGTGTGAAAGATATAAGCACTCAAGATAAATGTGTGTGATCATTCTATACCTAAACCTACACCTAATAAATTTAAGTACATGCCTACGTAGTAGTAAAGTAATAGTTTGTTCCCACTAGGATTACTTGATGTGTACCCAACATAGGATCCTTCATCACATAATCCAAAAGGTGTATAATCTCAAAGATGTGGCTCCCCAAGTTTCAAAATTCTAATTAAAGGGAGTTACAAGAAGTGGTTACAAGTCATGAAAAATGTGTTAAAGACCTTTAGCTTTGACATGAAATATTATTCAAAGACCTCCCCATTCATATCTAATAAGTTTCCCTACCAATAAAAAGGACCTTACATATATGCCCTATTACAACACAAGTATAATCTAAAATCCATCTACTACACTCTTAAAGAGAATTTCATGTGCACCTTGGTATATGCACAATTCCAAATCAATGGCATGTACACAAATTCATGTACATATCCTATAAAAGAAAGGACATGCACCAAATCCTTCACTATACATAATGATGATGTGGCATGCAAAAGGGGAACCTATGAAATAATTGAAAAGTGGAAAAAAGTTATAAAGAGGTAGTTGAAGGTATTTTAGTAGATCCTAAGGCATTATAAAAATAATTAAATACATAATCAACCACCAAAAATCAAGATATGAGTATATGCCCCCTGCTGACCTTGTTAGGGAAATCTTCTATCATTCTATGTGCATATGTACCCTAGATGAATCTTACCACCAACTCTAAATTTTATCTACTATATAGAATTAAAAGGCATGGATATGGTACCATAAAGGAATTAAAACTAAACCTATCACCCTAAGTGGCATATTTGTTATAAAATAAGCTTATTCACTTTAAAAGCCTGATTCTTCACTTGTATAAGGGTCAACACATTTTAGTAACCTCACACTACTAAAATTTGCCTTCAATACACACTTGTAATTTATAAATCATGAATATAAATGAGAATTAAGTTCACCTCCTTATGTTCTTATAATTTCTTATGTTTTATTTATGTTTATTGATCCTTGTTTGTGGTTACTATCTACCCCTCTCATTGTTATCCATTCTTAGCACTTCCTCATTAAACTTGAAACTCACAGGTAGTATGTTGTGCACACTCAAGTCTATGTAGGCATTATCTATGGATAACCTTCATCCCTATCAGTGTTATGTTGTGTTTTTTCACTTCTATATGAAACACTTATACATTTTGAGTGTCTTTACATGAATCAATGTGGAGATGTCTTATTCTCAAAGGTCTGTAGTGTGTTTATGGTAGTAGGAGCACTAGCTCTATTTTGGGTGCATCACCTCTTTTATTTTTAGGACTTTCTTATCTTCTCCCTCACTTTTCCCTCAAAAATTTTAGTTTTAGGCTAGCGGTAGATTTACCTTTATTCTCTTTAGGCCTATGCACTAGTCTTAAACCAGGTGTGCTTAGAATGGAAAGAATCTAGCCTACTCCAGAGGCTCATCCCAAGGAGTGCAAGGGTCTCATGCCTAGTTGATTTTCCCATCATTATGATGAGATAACTAATGCTTTTAATTTAATTAAGTGATAACACTTTCATGCACAACACTGTAGACTCTTTCACCCCATGCTAGGCTTTTGCACTCAAGGTCTCACTACAAAGAACTTATGTGCCACAAAACATCCATGGGTGCATGTTTCAAATGAAAATAGTTTTATTTAGCTCCCTCTTACTATTGGAACCAAAACTATACATACAATCTCATGGTTTTGAAATTATATTATCCTATAATATTTTCTTAGATCACCCATTGACACACTGCATGAGGGCTATTACCTCTTCTGGTAGCCAATGTATCAATTTAATTCATAATGTAAAATGGTATAAACATGAGGTTGATATTAACCCATGGAGTATTCAACTTCCTAGGCTTAAATATCATTATCTAATTCCAACTATTCCTAGAAATAATAGTGCACCTTAACCTAAATTCATCAATATGAATCTATATTTATAGGTCACTCTTACTAATTCTGATAATGATGAGCCAAATGATTTGAAAAACATTTACAATACTACCAAGATACCCCTTATATTTTAGAGTGGTTCCCTCTTTCATTTTTACCTCATGATCATACCATCCCTCTCATTTATGATATCACTAATTTCCCTCCTCCATATAATGCACATGAAGCATCTTATATAGAAAATGAATTCACTAGTAATGATTATGGAGTGGATAATTTATTTAAATACCCATTAACCATGTCACCTCATAAATTTAGTGATCTAGGCATATCACCTTCTAATGTTTCTTTAAATACAAAATCATGTACTATCTCCCCCACCTCTAATGATAACTACATCTTGGGCCAAGGTCAATCATAAGACTTAGATGTTCAACATTATTAGCAAACCTTAGCTAAAAAACATGATTTCAACTAAGATGTTCATACCATTTACAAATACATTAAGTTCTAATTTGAAGGTCATGTACCTCTAATTAATTCTCCACTTCTTAATACTCCTTGGGTTGTTTTACAAATATTACCTATCACAAATTTATAACTTTTAGAACCATCTATATCTCTTAGCACATAATTCACTCTACCAAATCCCCTCCCTACCAATGATTCTAAATATATGCTTATTATCAATCTAATTAAATCCAATCAACCTTACTATATATTTCCACATACTCCCAAGATCACCCTTGATGCCAAGGCAACAAATGTATGCAACATACATTATGAATATGATTTCCATGGTAACAAAATCATTGATCTTGAAGTATACATGGAATATTATGGACCTTTACCTATGCTACCTATAGATGAAGCCATACATGATTTGATCCATGCCTAATAACTTCAACTACCTTAGCAACATCACAAATTTGAGAATTTCAAATGAAATGATCCTCTTCTTGATAATTTCATTGATACCATCAATCATAAAACTAGTCCCATTTCTTATCTTCCCAATGCATCATATAATTTTTAAGACGTAAATGCTATACTACTTATTGAATAAACCATGATAATATAATATGTAACACAATCATGTCTTATACCTATAATAGTTTCAAGAGAACTCACACTGATTGAGAATGATAACTTTAATCTATTATTTGATACATATCATGAGACTTTCATTTTCTCATATGAGAAAAATTTAGGTATTTACCCTAGTATCCTTGTGCACAACATAATCACATACCTATATTCCAAACCCATTCATCAAAAATAATGGAATTTTCCTCCTAAATTTCCACCCTATGCCATAAATAAACTATCAAACTATTATATTCCATGTTTATTAAACCTATGGACTATTCTGAATGGATGTCAAACATTATTACCATTTTCAAAAAATTGACCATGTTTATTCTCATATGCATCAACATTCATAATATTAACCTCACTTGTCATAAAGAATATTTTCCATTACCTTTAATAGATACCATCATAGATTATACTACTAGATACAAAATGTTGTCACTAATGGATAATTTTTTGGGATACAATCAAATTAACATAGCCCTTGACCAACACAAGATAATATTCACTATGTAATAGGGCACCTATTGCTATGTTAAAATACCTCTCATTCTTAAAGATGCTAGAGCTACCTATTATCATCTTATGGCCCACATTTTTCATGATCTAATACATAGGATTGTGGAAACCTATGTAGATGACCTCATTTCCAAATCAAAAAATTTCACAACCCATTTATCTTATCTAGCCTTCATCTTTGATCGATTAATCAAGTAAAAAATTAGACTCAACACCTAAAAATGTGTCTTTTGAGTTATAACTGGTAAACTACTAAGATTATTAGGCTCTCTTTAAGGTATTTATGTTGATCCTACTAAAATTAATGTTATCATGAACATGTCCATTTATCACTCCATTTTGAACATTCATACTTAATTTGGCAAGCTTGGGGATATTATCAATGAATTTAAAATATAGGGTAGGTTAGTCTTGTGTTAGTCTCATAAAATAAATGAAATGAACACTCTAAAATCCTAACACCTCTAGCCTATACACTAGGGAGAGATTAGATAATAAAACTAGATGAAATCACAAAAAAAAATAAAAGAAACAAGTTATTTACATTCCTTAAAGTTCAAAATGGTTTGTTTAATGTCTTTCTTGGCTTCTGAATTAGGAAGTCTTTGATAATGGAGATTGTTTGGCTCTTTCTCTCCTTAGCACCTTATTTTGTGATTACTTGGCTTAAGATTTAGGCATGGTAACACTACTTGAAAGGCATTTAGGAATTATAACACTACATCAAAAGAGTTTGTTGAAGATATTTGTTTATAATAATCTTGCACCACACTATCTTAGAATTCAATAGGCAAGGCCTTATGTTTATATCTTTGAGAATTAACTTTCATCCAAGGTGATTTAAGATTGAGTTTAGGCTTGGAATGGGTTTAAAATAAATCTAGGTGAGTTAAAAGTAACTCTAGTTGAGTTAATAGTTGTCATGTAATTATGATTTTCAATTAATAGTCATGGTTCTTAAATTAGATATTTTAAGATATTTTAAAAGAGCTTGATGAATCATAAAGGCAATGATGAAAGGATTGGATATTTTAAATTTTTTATTTTCTTTTTTTAGATATTAATTAAAATCAAATAGATAATTCACCTAAATATTTAATCTTATTTAGATTTTTAATTTATTTTGATTAGCATTTTAGCTCTTTCAAGATTTGTCATTTGATCAAGTGCCCCACATAATATGTCCATGGGCTAATTTGATAGTTGTGGTGTCACAAGATGATTAGGGATGAATCCATGAGAGGTTATTATTGTATACAATATAATACCCTAATTAGGCATGTATCAACATGATTATAATCTTTTATTAATGATGCAAAATAAAATTTAGGATATTTAATGATTATTAAGCTTAATTTACAATGGTTGATAGGAATCAATCTGAAGTCTGATTAGAAGCCAGATGTGGCCAATTTTGGTTGTTTATAATTTGAACATATTTAGGAAATCATTATAAGATATAGTCATAGTAACATATTCTCAAATAATAAAATTTCCATTAAGAATGAAAGAAGATAATGATTAAAGAAGAATCTCAAAGCAACATTTGGGAAACTTATAATGATGAGCCCTCGAGGGAATGGCTGACACATATGATTGATGGATAGTCCTAGAAAATAAGTAATAAAAATAATTAAATTATCCCATGGTTGATATTAATCTAATAAATATAATGTTTGCATTTATTTATTTAAAAATAAGTATTGATTTTCCCAAAAGGAGTTAGAATTAGTAATAAAGGTTGAGACATTGATTTACCCAAATGTTGTTATAATTAGTAGCATAAAAACATGCCCTAATAGGGTGGATGATTCAAAATAATTATTAGCCCATAGGTTTTTATAATCATTAAGATGACTTGGATTGAATAATGATTTTTGGTTGTGCCTTTATAGGGTAAACTGGCAATCATAACTCAATGATATAACCTATCATACATATTAAAGATGATCGGGCACAAATGCAGACGTGATGGTCTAATTACTAAATAAGCCACAAACAACTAGGCACATGAGGATGTATAAAGTGATGAAAGAGATTATTGGAAAAATAAAGATGGCTAAGTTGACCTAAGATACATCATGTATCTAAGTGCTACCTACATAGTCTAAATAGACCTCAAAACAATGTAGTTCACCCAAATGTAGGAGAAAATGGAATGCAAAATAATAATAATAATAATAATAATAATAATAATAATAATAACAATAATAATAATAATAATAATAATAATAATAATAATAATAATAATAATAATAATTGATCAATGTGAATGATTTGGTTGTACCTACCAATGTGGATATGCTCATCCTTATTAGCATTGATACAAATAGAATGGTCAATTAGTATGATTCTATCAAGTAGGGTGGGAAGATTTTCTAAGATTACCAAAGATAAGTTTTTGTGGATCCATTTCTTATAATATTTATTGATATAATTTTTATTATAACATGTGATAATATGCATCATAATATAAAACACCATGATAACATAGCCAAAATGTGCATAAGGATTGATTCCCAATATAATAAATAATTTGAAAAAAATGCATAAATGATAAAAACCATGATGAAAATGTTGATGTATGAATATGGATAGACTCAATAATAATGCACAAGGAATCACCCAATGAATGCATATGGACTTAATCAGGGCATAATAATCAAAGCAAACAAATAGGTAAAAAAAGTAAACTAATAAAATAAACACATAGAAAACTATGAAAGTAAAATTAAAAAAACATCATGTCATCAACCAAGTCAATACCTATGTGTGAAGCTTCAATCGAAGGATAAATAGGTGGTGCTCCCAAGAAAAGATACATGCAAAGGGAAGGTCACACCCCCAATGGTAGTGGAATGGATTGGAACTAAAAATGGATTTCCCCAATAGGGTAGATCAAGGATGACTTACTAGGTTTAAATAGGATAATTTTTTCTATATTTTTAGACTATATATCTCTCTGGGAGAGGGTAAGCCAATTTTAAAATTTTTAGGATTTTGAAATGTTTGGAATGTTTTTTGGAATTTTCTAATTATCTCGACTTGATTGAGAATTAAGAGACATAGATTAGTCTAACTTTCAAAATGGTGAGAGTGTGGCTTAGTTTGCTCACAAAATGGTGAGAGAATTGGAAATGGGGTGACAGGTCTGACCTCACTATGAATCAAGTGCTACCTACATTGTCTCAATAGGACCTCAAGTCATAGTAGTTCTTCCTACACAAAAGGTAGTGAGAACTAGCCATGTAACAACAAGTTCATGAATTTAGGTAAAAAGAAAGGAAAATGATAACAATAAGGGTAAGGTAATGTGGTAATTCATGGTAAAGGTGTTTCTCTTAATTTTCCCATAGGTAGTTGTAATTAGGAAATAATGACATAGGTTAGTAATACTAATTTTCCCATATGTAGTTATAATTAGTAACATAAGGTGAAATACTTATTTGCCCAAAGGTAATTATAACTAGTAACACCAGTCAAGAGTAAGTTAAATATGTAATTTATAGGTCCATTTTCATACTAATTTCATATACTATCATTTGAACATGTAATTATAAAACTACTGAAACTAGATCAAAATCCCCTCATGAAAGATGCCAAAAGAACTAATAGGACCAAGGTCAAAAGGGTTTGGTAAAGAAGGTCAAAATAAGTTTGGTCAATAGGGATGTTATTGTATAATGGTATAGGTTATGGAATTTTTCAAGAATAGTGATGTTATGAAAATTGGATATAATGGTAATAGGGTTTCCCCTAAGTGATAAGGTAATTTAAATGGTAGGATATGAAACAACAAGGTAAATGATGTAGACACTAAAAAACTGCACACTTGCAATTTTCAATGACTAAATGCCTTGGGACACCCTAAATACCCCATAAAACTTCCTAACCCCTAAAAAATACCTCCTAATCTAATGAAATAACTATTATCCTATTCACATAATACTATTCAAAAATTCTATTTGAAATTACTATTCATAAGTATAATTCACTATCACTATTCATGATGACATGGCAAGTGACATGGAATGTGAGATGTAAAGTGACATGGCATGTGACATGTAAAATGACATGGAAGGTGATTTGGGACGTGATATGGCAAGTGACATGGCTCAAAATTGAGGTGGCTTGATGTGGGACATCATACCCCACTTGGTACCCTTTTCCAAGGTGCTTGATGACCTCATTTAAACATCACAAGGCCCCCCATTGAAATATGGTGAATTTGCCCTCAAGGGAGAATTAATAAACATTTATTTTACCTTCACACATGAAATTAACCTTCAAAATAATATACCTACCTCTTTAGTACTTTGGGAAAGATAGAGGGCACCCATTTTTTACTTCTTAACCCAAATGGGACACTCACCATCTGAAATGGGAATACCCACCCACCTCATTTTTAATAATTCATCCACCACATAGAAAATTGTGCCATACTTCTAATATTCCTCTTTTGGCATGACGCTTCTCAACATATGCTATAAATACCCCCTCTCCTTCATCCAAGGTTAAGTTGAAAGTTAGTCTTTGGTTCTTAACATCTTGTTATAGGTTTTTGAAAGAGGTAATCATTTTGTAGGTCATCATCTTAGAGTATTGAAATAATTAAAATCAATGAATCTCTTTCCAAATTTATATATGAATTTATCTTCAGCAACATCATTAACAACACCATCAACTTCATCATCAACAAAGCTTAGAAGGTAATACCCATTTATGTTGTATTTTCTTTTAGTATTTTATTGTTATTACCTTAACCTTCACTCCATTTGTCACCATTTTCCATCTTAATCCATTAATATCCTTTTCCATCTTTGATCATTTTAATTCCATTTGTCATCTTTTCCATTTCACCACCTTTACCATATTTACTCCTTTGCCATTTTCACCCTCTTTATCTCCTTCCTCTTTTGCCTCCTCAATTACTTATTACCTTATAATTTTGTACCATTCATCCCTCTCATATATACCATCCTAAATAATTTATAACTTTAACCAAACTATCTTTATCATTACCAAATTTCCAAACCAAAAGCCACCACTTTGCTTTAATCAATGTTCAACACTAGTTAATTTATCTAGCCATAGTTTTGGCAATATATTTAACTTATTGGTTTAAATTTTAATTATTTGTTGTTATTTTATATTTTTAGTATTAGGTTTTTATTATTTTATTAAAAATCCATTATTTATATCTATTAACTCAAGTGTTTAAAGCAGATGGATTGACAACCTCCTAAAAAGCTTTCATTTCTAGGAAAAAACTTATTATAGGCAATCCACCCATCTACTAGTCTAACAAACAAGTCTCTTTTAGTGTTTTCTTATTTTTATGTCATCCTCCAAAAAACAAAAATATATCTCCACAATCACTTGGATTTAACATGCACACTTTAACAGGTGTTCTTCCACACCCTTCATAACTAGTTTCTTCTTTTCACACTTAGGAAAAAGCAAAATTTTGATAAAAACATTTTGGCATGTCTGGTGGGACCCATAAGTTTTCTTGGGTTCATTATTTTTTTATAAAATTTAGTTTCATTATTAAATTTTCATTTCAATTTAATTTTATTTCTTAAAATTTATCATTTGTCTCTTTCAAAACATAATTTTTAGCTTCTTTTTCTAGAAAATTAAACAAAAAAGTACAAATTTTCATTTTTTTCTTGCATTTCTAAAAAAAATGAAAAGAGAATTCATCCTAGGATTAGGATTGAATTTTCATGCTAAATTTAGGTGAATTTTATTATTCTTTTTTTATAAAAAGAAATAAAAAAAATTCTTTGGGTTAAAATTAACTACATACATTGTTTGCTTGCTTGCTTAACTAGTTCACCCAAATTAATTAAAGGCAAATCAAATTAATTGTAGTTCACAAATGTTACACAACCAAACCACTTGCACAAAATAAAAACATAAAACTCACTTGAGACAAGGCCTGAATAGGATTTCATCACCTAGCAGATCACCTTACCCTTTCCCAATTATCGTACTTGGATTTAATCACCAAGGGAATAACCAACTCAGCTCTTTAGTTGAGTATACACTCTTATAATTGATATATATTAGCTAAGAATCTACATTGGATATGATATCATGAAGTGAGGGGATAAATCCTCAAGAACTAATCCATTTACTCAATCCAATACTGACTTCTTTTTGATTTCCTAAATGTGATCGAAAACCAAATATAGACTACCTTATTTAGGACCTATTCAAGCCAACTTCCCCTTCACACTTTTCCAAGGCATAATCCAAAAGAGAGATTAAAATCAATCCTAGGACTTAACACATTCTTAGTGAATGTATTTTTTGCCTTTAATTTATTTTATTGCTCTTTTTTTTGAGGTGTGCATTCATACCAATCCTTTACTTGTTTCTCTCATGGTCTTCACTAGACAATAGTTGAGAAACCAAATAAATCAAGAACCACTTCTCTCCTCTCCTTCCTCCATGGAGTACCCATCTAATTCTGAAGGCTCACCTTGCATTTACACTCCTTTTACCTTGCCTATGTTATTTTCCCAAGGTGATATAGACTTTGCTACTTGTATTCATAATAACCACATTACCCTTCAACATTACCTCCAAACTTCAAACTATCACCTTCTTGCTCTGGTTCCTCCTAATGACCCACCTTTAGGCATGCCTTCCCATCTCATGGTTAACCCTACCCAACCTATTATCACCCAAACATCCTCTTCAATTAACCCAACCCATGACCAGACATCACTTGCACCATCAAACAATCCCACTAATGGACAAATACCCCAAACCAACACCCAAACATTAACCCATATGCCATTCACCATACAGATAACTTTACTATTAGCTACACAACATTTGTCAATAAAGGGAATACCTTCTACTCATGCTACTATGAGCCCTTACATCACCACTAACCCACTTTTATTCACTTTTCCCAAAAATTTGGCACTTTCCATAGCTTCCACCTTACCACCTATAAGCACTCTATTCACTACCCACCTTCAACTAACTAACCCACTAATCACTTCATTGTCATACATAAACCCCCCAAAATCAACCCTCTAACACATTCCTATGACATCTTATCAATATATTCCTAACACACAAGGATACATACCGCCACCTTCCACCAAATCTTATGTGACCTCACACATGCACGTGATATCATCCCAACCATCCACTAGTTATGCCCATGTCACCTAACCCCAACAAAATGTGTCATATTCCTAACCAACCCAAAAACCCCAAATTGACTTGGTCAAGATGTTAATAGAGAAAATGACTAGCCTTGAGTCATCCATCTTGGGATCACATAACCTTATCTCTTATGACCAAATTTACAATAAACCCATCCATCCATTTGTCACTCTTTGATCATATCCTCCACAATGGGAATTGCCAAAATTCTCTAAGTTTTAAATCAAGGAGGAACCCCAAAAACATTTAAGAGACTTTAGGAATGCATGGTACTTAATTTCCCATGTTGACACTCTTCTCCATACATTTCCTATGTCCTTATCTAGACCAATATTAGATTGGTATAGTGTCATCCTAAAACACTCCATCTTCTCCTTCACCCAACTAGCCCAAATTTTTTTGGGTCACTTTTTGATCAACATATCCAAGAAAGTTTTTATTACCAACCTTTACTCAATTCATAAATTCAAATATGAATCTAGTATTGATTTCATGGCTCATTAGAGGATCCTAATCAACCAAAATTCTTTTTCATTGCCTCAACTTGAGTTTATAGAGCTCTTCATCCAAGCATTTTCAAAACACATTTCATCCACATTTCATGTCCAAAGCTTCTAGACAATTGACGAAACTTTTACCATGGCTCAAAAACTAGAGAATAGAGCCATTGATGAGGGAAGACTAAAGTTGAAGAACAAGAACCTAGCCTACAAACCCAATGATCCCTTTTCTTCTAAACCACACAAAAAAAACCAACCCCAATACTAAAATCAAGGCAACTACCAATGCCATTATTCTCAAAGCTATGTCATCACCATCTACTAACCAATAGAACCCAAGGAACCAAACCAAAACAATCAAACTTTTAACAATAATAAGAAATTAAATTCACTTAGGGAGCCTTATCCTTCCATTCTATAAAAATTAACTAAAATCCAATATCATCCAACTTCCACCAATCAAAATACCCTAATAGTTTGATGCTTCTCACCCCATACCCAGTTAGTACAATGAGAATGACCATTGCACTTTTCATCAAGTCATAGTACATGACATAAATAGGTGTAACACCTTTAAATATCTTATCCAATCCCTCATTGACAAGGGGGAGCTTACATTGGATAATCCTAATGCACCATCAAACCAATCAATTGATATATTCTATAAACCTTTCCCTAATCATGCTCCTTCTACCCCTCATCCTGAAAATAAACTCGAACCATCTCATGAATCATATACTATTGATGTGGTTACTAATGAACCCATTAATGAAGTAAATGTGACCTCAAACACCTCTTTCCCCATTCTCCTTATGGAATAAAAAAATCTACCCTCTATTCCTATAGATTCCCAAATAAAGGAAGTGATCGTACCCATACTCCCATTGAAAGATACCACACCTACCTCCCCTATCATTGAACCATCCACCCAACCTATAACTTCAAAGCCCTCTATGAAAGGATAGGACAAAGGCAAAAGGACCAAACCAAAACTTATAACCCCTCATTTAGTGGACCAACCTATCCCTTATAAACCAAGCAAAACCTCCACCCAACCAACTAAAACCTCTTCCAAATTAACCAACCCTAAAAAAATAACTAACGTAACTAAATCCCCTCCAAAATCAACAACTACAAAAAGCAAGATAAAACCACCAAAAGGCCCAAAACCTTTAATTTTACCTCCCTTAACCTTTCCATCCATTTTGGGTCTTCATCCCTCTATCTTAAACATGAAGTCCATCATTTTTACCAAAACCCCACCACCTTTGATGGTCACACCTTCATAATTGCTTTCGAAGACATGTTTTCTTACTACACCAATAATTCCTAAGTTACCTACCTTACCATCCTCTACCTCTAGCTCATCGACCATCTTGCCTAGACCAAGACTATTAACCAAGCATACCACTTTACCTATGGCACCTATCACTAAACCCATGTCCCCACAAACTTCTACTTCTATAACCAAAATAAAAACTACTAAACCTTTACCACCTTTAGCCAAATCTTACTTGACCATTTTCCAACTATTATTTCAAACTTCTTCCTTGAGCTTACCACCCATAAAAACCTTTGACCCATTAGGTACCAAACCCTCTTAGTTTGATGATAACTTGATATGTGCATACCATAAGGCACCAAGACATGACATCGATAAATGTAAATCTCTCCAAGTGCTTGTTTATATCTTATATGAAGATAATGATATATTATTAGATAAACCTTCTTCATCACCATTGCTAATATAACCACCAACTTAGCCCATCTGATCTTCAATCTCACCCAAAGGTAAAGAGGAGGAACCAAAACAACCGCACAATCTAGAAAACCCCCTTATCCACACTATTCACATGATTATCCTACCTTGGGCACAAAAAAAGGATAAAGGGAAGGATAAGGCATCCATACCTTAGAATTACCCCTATGTAAGCTCCCAAGCAAACAATACCCAACCTTCTCGATATGCAAACAAACCCAAGGTATCTATCTTAGGTGCCTCCCCATCTAACCATACATAACCTAACCCATACACAATATCTATCTAGAAGATGATCCTCAAATAGCTTCACCAAACTCCAAAAAATATGAGCTTATATGATTTAATCTCTACCTCTCCCCATCATCATCAAAAACTCATAGAGGCATTACAATCCATTGAGGTCTAACCTGATGATCCTCAACCTCTAGCTAATTTTATTGGTACCCTTTAAACTTCTAACCTCGTCACCTTCAAAAATTTAGAAATAACTTTTATTTAATTGAAGGATCCCAATCCACCCTCTTCATTATAGCATACATAAATCAAACTTGAATCAAAAGGGTGATGATTGATGGGGTAGCTAGCATCAGTATTACTCCTCCCATGCTTATGACCAGCTACGGTTACCTAAAAACATCATCCTTGAAAACTTAGTAGTCTTTCATTATTTTAATGATACTATAACGGCCACCTTGGGAATAGTTATCCTCCACATTTATGTAGGGCCTTATACTATTCCCAAACTATTTTATGTCATAAAATAAGAGTTCCAATACAACATTTTACTTAGATTCCCTTGGATTCATGTCATGAGTTGTGTCCCTTCCACCTTGCATCAATGTGCCAAGTTTGAACATGAAGGGAAAGTTATGACTATCCAAGCCAAACCTAGTCATTTTACATCTTATACTATGACATATCATCCCAATGATGTCCTTGTTTCTCTTTCATTGACTTTATGACCATCTTCTAACAACACAACCTCACCAACCAAAACCCATAGTATTTTCACACCTAATGTTGATAAATATTCCACTAGCTCATCTATCTCCTCTTCCTAAGTTCTTGTAGAAGACCCCATGACAAACACATTCCAATGTATTTCCTTTGAGGAGTATAGACTCTTAGCCTTACATGTCTTCCCTACTCCCCAATAATATGGGAACCTCAGACATGACCTTTCTTATGATCCCAACTTTGGGACCATCATCCCCTTTGGGATCCATAACCATCAAATAAATTTCATTTATGGGGAACTTTATCAGCCACTTCTATCCCCTACTACTACTTCATCCATCCAATCATTTACCTCTAACTTTTCCTATCTTAGAAAACTAGATTTCACTTAGTTGTATCTACCTAGATGTGCTTAGAAAGGATTCAACCTTGGTAACTATGAACAAGGGCCTCATGAGTTACCCAATATCAAAAATTTGCAACCTCATGAATAATTTGACCTTGGGATGAACCACCTCAAGAATCCCCCAATTCACCCAAACCTATTGCCACCATGAAGGAAGATATCCCATCCTTGCCAACCCAACCACTTTATCAACTTGAAGACTCTGATATCATCCCTCCTAACTTTTTTTTTATCAATACTATAAATTTTGGCCCTCTTGTCTACCAAAAGGGTGGCCACACCAAATTACTTCCATTCATGCACCCTAAAAAGGTATAAAATGATTATCCTACCATCCACACCATACAACATCAAGATGATGATTCCATTCTTACCTACCTTGGTGCAGGGGATTCTTATATCCATAAATACCTTCCTCCTGAGACCTCAACCATGTCTAATGAATAGACTATTGATATCAAATTTGGCACTCTAGATAACCCCCAAATTATCAAATTGGGATAATCATTGAATGCCAAAAAAATTCAATATTTCTCCTCTTTCCTCCAAGACCACAACATTACATTCACTTTGTCTTATAGTGATATGCTCAAGATTGACCCTGCCATTGCTACCCATAACATAGTCATTCATCATGATGAAAAACTTATCAAATATAAGATTTGATGCATGCATCCTTGCATATCCCTTCTTGTCAAATATGAGCTTTAGTGTCTCCTATCTGTAAAATTCATTCAACCCATTGACTACCCTTAATGGGCCTCAAATATCATCCTTTTCACCAAAGCCACTAGAGGTCTATGAATTTGTGTGTACTTTCATGACCTTAACCTTTCATATCCCAAGGATGAATTCCCTTTACCTAACATTGACTAGCTTATTGATCTTACAACTGGCTATGCTATGTTATCTCTCATGGATGGGTTTTTGGGTTATATTCAGATCTTGATTACTCATAAAGATCAACATAAAACTAGATTTACCACCCCTTAAGGAACTATTTTCTATAGAGTCATGCCTTTTAGGTTAAATAATGCTGGTGCAAACTACTAACGTGCCATGACTTATGTCTTCCATGATATCATCTATAAGATCATAAAAGACTATGTGGATGACCTTCATGGGAAATCCAAACTTTTAAAAGATCACTTGACTATTCTTATGATCATATTTGAATTCCTCATCCATTATTATGTTTTCCTTAGACCCAAAAAATGCATCTTTGGGGTCCTTTTAGGAAATCTTCTTGGCTTTATAGTCTCTCTTCATGGAATCAATGTAGACCCTGCTAAAGTTAGAGAAATTTTAGACATGCCTCCTCCAACCAACCTTAAGTAGCTTTGTAGCCTTCAAATAAAACTTCAATCCATTTTCCATTTCATTTCCCAACTTTTAGACCAATGTCAACCTTTCCATCACATTTTGAAGAAGGATGTGTCTTTTAAATGGAATAGTGATTATCAAGAGGCCTTTGATTCACTCAAATAGTACCTTTTGTCACCACTAGTCCTCACCCCTCCTAAGGATGACCAACCCTTTTACTTATATGTCTCTTCTACTGACCATTCCCTAGGGGCAATGTTGGCTCATGGAGATGAATAACACAAAGAGTAAGCTGTATAATACATTAGTTGCATGCTTGTAGAATATGAGACTTAGTATACATATACTAAAAAAATTTACTTGGCATTGACCTTCATGTCCACCAAACTCTGCCACTACTTTCTTAACCATAAAACCTTTGTCATAACTAATACCGACCCACTAAAGTACATGAAATCTAAACCATACCAAAATTATTGCATGGCTAAGTGCCTCATGATCATAGCTAAATTTAACCTTGAATTCCTCTAGAAGAAGTTGACTAAAGGTTAGATCATTATTGACCAATTAACCAAATCTCCTTTATGAAATAACCAACAAGCTCCTCTTGCCTTTCTAGATGACTCTATCATGACTCTTTTTCAATAAGATGGCATAAACTATGAAATGACCATACTATTTAATGGCTCAAAGCACCAAAAAGGAGGGGGTGCTATAGTTATTGTCACTCATATCGATGGTGAACCCCTTCCTTTATCCTTAAAACTTGACTTTAAATGCAATAAAAATATGGCTAGGTATTAAGCCCTAGTGATAGGTTTCTAAACTACTCTAACCTTGGAAATTAATATAATCCATGTCTTTGGTGATTCTTAGCTTGTGGTCAACTAGGTCAATGGATATTATCAATTTAATAATGATGTCTTGCAAATATATAAACTTTTAATTGACAAACCCTTAACATTATTTGAACATTACCTAGTCCAATATGTTCCCTAATCTACCATAAAATTCATGGATATAATGGCATGTATTTCTTCCTAGATCCATTCTCATCCTTCCAAATCCAGAATATTTGTCACCATTCATTGTTTTACCACACCCTCTTATAACTAATCCAACCTCCTTACCATTTTTAATGTGGAGGAATCCCCATCCAACATTTTGTATGACCAAAATTTCAACTAACTCAACTTAGGCATCATTCCTCCCAACCTCTCTAAGAATGTCTATAGAAACTTTGTTCAAAGTGCATCTCATTACACCATAATAGGGGGAATATTTTACAAACATGGTTTTTATGGTCTCCTTTTTTGTTGCCTACATAGCCATGAATATTCACATGCCATCAAGGAAACACATGAAGGGATATGTGGGGGACACTTTTGTGGCCTAGTAGTCATTAAGCATATCCTTTGCCTTGGCTAATATTGGCCCACCCTTAACCAATAATATTGTGATTATGTAAAAAAGTGTGTTAAATGTCAACAACATGCTAATTTACATCACATGCCAACCAATATCCTCTAGGTATCTAAGGACTTTTGGCCTTTCTCTCAATGGGAGCTTCATCTCATTGGGGAAATTAACCCCCATTCTTTATAGTAGCATAGCTCCATCATCACATGCACCAAATATTTCACCAAGTGGGTAAAAACTATCCCTCTTATCTTGATCAAAGAGAAGATTGTCAACTTTATCAACCATTATATCATCTTCCACTTTGGTGTTCCTCATAAGATCATCACTAATAATAGTAAATATTTTAAAAACAAGTAGGTCCAAGATATGTGATTAATTTGGCATTGATTTGAGCTTTTAATTACATTATCATCCACAAGTAAATGGATAAGCAAAAGCCTCTAATAAAATCCTTAACAAAATTCTAACCAAAGCAATTAGTGCTTCAAGTTGGGATTGTCACTTACACATCGCATTCACATAATGGGCCTATCATACTAGCATTCAAACATCTATGGGTGATTCCCCTTTCTCTTTGGTCTTTAGAGTAGAATGATTCTTGCCTCTTGAAGTCCAAATACCCTCTCTTCACATATATTTACAAGAAATCATTTTTAAAGAAGATTTTTATCAACATCATTTAGCTCAACTTGAGCTACTTGATGAATATCATTTAGCTTCCCTCACCCACCTTCATATCTATCAAGAACATATCAAATTCACTTATGAAAATCACCTCAAACAATGAGAATTCAACATTTAAGACCTCATCCTAGAATAAAACCAAAATGTAACCAACATGGAGAAAAGTAAATGAGACAAGTTTGCTTTCAATTGGATTAGACCCTACATCATTACCTATAAGTATGGATTAGGATATTTTCATGTGTCCTCTCCCAAAGGTAAACCAAAACCTAAGCCTCTAAATTCTTTGAATTTGCATCCATTTTTATATTAAGGAAGGATCAAGTTCACTCTTTTTGTCTAACTTAAGCTCATCCATTGATTATGAAGTTTTAACCTTCACCCATATTTCTCCTCTCCTATTAAGGACAATTGATTACAACATAGAGCCATGTGATTAACCATGACATTCATGGCCTAATCCTCAATATGGGTACCATGGTTCTACCCATAACATTATTCTCATGGATACTTTTCATCTCTTACAAGATGGAATCCCATAGTCATTGTCTCTCAAAACCACACCTTTTCACATAGTATTGACATTCGTGTGTAATTTTTTTCCCTCATAAAGGTAAACCTCTGAACGTAATTAGATTGGTCCATGTCTAAACACATTTGATATTATAATAATTACTTGCATTAATATCTTAAGCATTGTAGATTGCTCCCTTGAAGGACAACTACCCAAAAATAAAATAAAAACTACCAAATGTAAGGTAGACTTCTCCCTTGAAGGATAACTATCAAGATCATTAAGTAAAGATAGTAAGATTAGACCACTCCCTTGAAGGATGGCTAAGTTCACTTTATCAAAAGTAGTGAAATTTCTTAGAAGCTTCCTACATCAATCAAATTCTCATATATAGAAAAAGTAAAAGACCCACTAAAACAAATTATAAATCCATAATTGGCTCTCAAGTAGTGTAATAAGTTGGAAGATGCAATTGGATTTCACATGTAGACTTCTTCCATTGATTAGTCTACATGTACCATATGACATGGAATTGTATCTTACCATTATTAGGCCACCTATATAAGGGGAAAAATAATTCACATAAGGTTATCATACATATCTCCCATTACCCTTTAGACCACCTATCATCCATACTCCATTTAGACTATCTATATATCAAGGGATTTAGAGCTTACTTAACACCCTATGATCAAGAAGCCTTTTTAATCAATTAAATGACCACTCATGCACATTATCTAAATGACTTATATTCATTAATTTAATCCCACTTCAGTCTATTTTTAGCCCTTGTCAAAAATAGAGCATCGTGCCTTATTCTTATCTTAATGTGCTTGGTTAATGTTTTCATCATGAATTTTACCATCTATTATTACAAAAATAATGATAATTATTTTTAAATTAAGCAAGATTACATCAACCATAACCATACCAATCATAACCATAACCATAATATTCATTAGTATCCACACAACCTTAAGCATGATAACATCCAACTAGTGACATCCAACACATTTTGGACATGTTTACATTGAACTATGAAATATTGTATTTAGTGTCAGAAGAGTCACACAACACATACATAGTCATCATATTACACATTTCCTAATGCACAGGCATACATTATTTTCCTACCTAAGCATTATATCAATTATCTGGTGACTCTAGATTTGTGTTCATCCATCCTTCTACTTGATTTCTCCCAAGAATTACTTATGAAGAAGGAACCATTTATTTATGAAATATTGCACATTCCAAAAAATATATCCTCAAGTAGACTATGGTTAGATACATTGGGTGTAGGCTAAGAGTGGTGTAGTGTGGGATGAGGAGATGACACTCACATTTGTTGTTTTTATTATTGATGATGAATGTGGTTGAAGATGATAGTATTAGTGTGTGGAGAGACATGCACCATCATTTTAAATTAATGGTGATTGTGTGAAGGTAGATGTGCTCACATAAAGGGCATGATCTGATCTTAGTCCTAGTCCTTATCATGATTCTTAAATAAAACACCTAGATATTATTCCTAACTAGCTTGATTCTCCATTCCATTAACTAAGAAGGTCATATGATGTCATTGATTCCCTTGAATATTCTTCCCACTTGAAATGGTCATGTCTACCTACCTTTTCACATGGACACATCACACTTGATATGATTGGTCATCACGATAAAGCCATTATACACTATCATGATATCTTTTTTTTTGCCCTTATCATCTTATTCACATCTAATGTCTTTATTTTATTTTTCATCTTGTGACCCTTGTAGGCCTATTGGTCATTTGCATCATTTCCCCCTTTGGCCTAGTTGACATAAATTAGCTTCCAACCATGGGTTTTTGTAATGATCACACCTTCAAAAATACTATTATTACTAGTGGTGGTAACTCCCAAATCCTCACCACTATAGAAACTCTTCCATTAGAGGTAGGCCACCATGAATTCACAATAATACATTCACCTTCCTATCCCCTCTACCCTCCTATTACTACCAACCAATCACCATAGGATCTAAACATCAGACCCCAACCATTGGCAATGCCTACTTGAACATGGCAGTCTTTTATTTTATGCCACCTAAACATTTACCCATAGCTAAGGAATGATAACCATCTAATCCAAATGTATAACCAATATCTTAGACCATATATCTCCTTGATAGAAGGGCCTCTTCTAAGTGGAACCCCAAGTCGTTAGTTTTAAGGAACTAGGATAGAGGATGCAGACATGGCTACCTTTCATCTATCCTACCCATGTAGCTCTTATGTCAGAGATGGTCCATCCTCTATCACTCACCACACTACCCATTATCTAACTCATAGAATCTACTTATCTATCAAATAAATTATTTTTACGTCATCACTTTTCTACTACCCTTAAAACTTAGCTTGTAGTGATGATGACCTTTCATTAACATGACTGTGCAAATCTTGATAAATGCCCACCTCTTAAAACATGGCTTATAATACTATAGGCTATCACTGTACTTATACCCTCACATAATGTGAGAAGATGAAATCCCCTTATAATGGCACCTCTCTTTTGGATTAGCTATATTGAAGGTCATTTTTGGTGCTTAATATTATGTTCCCTTCTTATTTATACTACCTTACCCATCCATGTCTCTCATCCTACTAAATGTGTGATAATTATGGTAACTATTCACCAATATACACCATATGATTTCACCATCACCTTCACCAAAACCCAAAACCATTATTTTACAAAACATTCTCCATTAACCCAAACCAACCCATGTGGTCCATTAAATTAGGGTAGCCAATTTGAACACCACTCAGCCAAACCTTGTTGAAATACATTGGCTTGATGTCCATGGACTATCTAGGCATTGATTTACTTCTATGGGAAATTTAGTGATTAGTGACTAATTCCCATCCCCTTTTTCTTCTCACTAATTTCCATTTATAATAATTCCCTCTTATTTAGGGTATCCTACATCAAGGAAGCTTTGAATTCTTTCTTAGGCATCGTTATGTTTTAACACCATCTAATACTTCCTCCTAAGTTTTTCCCCCATTATTCAGAGAATTAAATTGGCCTAAGTGTTATGTTGTGGAGCTAAAAGCTTCACCAGGATGCAAACAGGAGAAGTTAAGTAGGATCCAGAGTTGTGGGGTGTTGCTGATTCAGTTGCAGGAAAAATGGCATTGGTCTGATCAGCTGACATTGGTCAGATAGCAAGAGGAAGCAACCGACATCGGTTACCAG
Organism: Torreya grandis; assembly: GCA_037957365.1. NCBI lineage: Eukaryota > Viridiplantae > Streptophyta > Pinopsida > Cupressales > Taxaceae > Torreya > Torreya grandis. Next base: position 1,943,116 of record JARHVA010002704.1, on the reverse strand, counting down.
TTGGTCGACATTGGTCATGGAGGAGCTGACGTCGGCAGCCTGTGTGAGAACAGGCAGTTAGCATGACGAATCTGGGAGAGTCTATTTTTGGACTGCTAGTTTGCATGTTGAAGGCTAGTCGTAGTCTTGAGTTGTGAGTCTAATTATTGTAATTAGGTTAGTTTAATTGTAAACATGAGATCTATATATGGACTCATGGGCTGTATTGTAAGTGTGTGCTAGAAAGCCATAGAGCTTTGAGCGAGAGCTAGTGTAGCTCCTCCTAGTTCCAAAGGGGTGCTGAGAGTGTTTGATCGGGGAGAGTTGCAAGGTCTGCAAGGTCAAGGAGCTGATCCACCGGGGTACTGGTTGAAGAAGGGTTCTTCAGGGGTGTAGAGAGATCTACAATTATGAGTATGGTCTATTGAATTACAGGTTGAAGGTTCATGGGTGATCTACTTGGAGTACGATTGTGTACTTGGTGAACTGGCAGCGTTGTTACTGACTGGTTGGAGAGGTGAACATCAATTCTATATTGGAGTTGATTGCTGGGACTGAGAGAGAGAGAGAGGGAAGAAGGTCTTGAGGTGTGATGAGCCTTTGAGGTGGAGGAAGAAGTGGCATCTTCCTTATTGTATTTTCTTCTATGTATATAATACAATTGTGTATTGTCTCTTATATCCTGTGTTGTTTCATATTTCTAGTTACTTATTGATTCTGGTTAAATTCCATGTTCAGTTGCTAATACAAGAAGTAATCATATGTGCTCTTATTGTGGTGGAGCAAGATCTTGACAAGTGGTATCAGAGCTTTTGGTTAGGTGGACTAACAGGTGATTTCAGATCTGGTAGTGTTTGTTGATTACAGGTCACTCACAGGGGTTTCAGAGTGAGTGGGAGTAGAGCAATGGTAGATCAAAGTAAGCTATGAATGGAGAAACTAAATAGCATGAATGGTTGGATTGATGGAAAGAAAGAGCAGGTTAAAAGAGATCATTGGTCGGTAGAAGATCAGCTGGTGGAAGCACATGTTGCAGGTAATATTGTACAGGGTGTTCTGGATAAAGTGGAATCTTTGTTTACAGATTCTTTTGCCTCTTTCCATGCAGCTCGAAATAGAGCATCTTTTCATGGGTATGTCTTTGGAGACTTTGGAGAGATTTATTTAGGGGTTGGAGAGCCTTGTCAGATTATAGACGAAGGGGAAGTGAAGCTAAAATTACAGGCGGATGACTCACAGTGGTTGGAGGAAGTCATGCAGGTACCAGTCTTAGAGATTAGTCTAATTTCTTCAAGAAATTTGGGTGATGAGAGATGCACTGTAACTCTCACAGCAGATACACTTGAATTAGATGGTGGTAAGAAAGTAGGTATCCTTTATCTATCTACTTATATTGTTGATTCACCTTCTGTTGCAGAGATGTGGCTTCATAGGCTTAGTCACATATGTAGGAGGAGAATGCAGGTTTTGAAGCAGAAGTTAGATGTCTTTGACAAGCTAAAGAACTGGAAAGCCTTGGTGTTCATGGAGGAGATGATGGACAGAGATCAGGTGAGGAGACTAAATTATTCTGAGCAGAGTAGGGTTGATTTGACTAGGATTTTGATCCATGGAGAGCTTGCGGGTAAAAAGTTATCACTCACAGACGAACACAGGTACAGGCATCAGTTATATAGTAACCGATGTTAGAAATAGGAAGACCGATGTCGATCATGAAGGAACTAACGTTGGTAGAAGTGACACCGGTGTCAGCCAGGGAAACAACGTCGACAGTTAGGTTCAATACAGGGAGCCGACATCGATCAAAAATAGACTGGGAGGTGGCCGAGATCGGTCACTGGTACGGATAATGGGTGGATAGCAAGTCTCAAATGCTCATGTTGAGGTCAGAAATGGTAAGTGAACCTCATATTCATTGTTCTCCTTCTTTATATTGCCTCTTTGATAGTCAAGAACCAGGAAGTTGGAAGAGGTAATGCAAGTAGAGTCCAAATACAGTGGGAGCTTGGCATGGATGAGGAGTGTGAGTCCTTGGAGAAGAACCAAACATGTATTTGTTGGTAGATTTGTCAGTTGGATGTAAGCACTGAGAGACGGAATGGATTCTTGAGATAAAGAAGAGAATGGATGGATATGAGAGACAGAAGGCCAAGGCATATGGTCTTGAAGAAGCTGCAGGACAGTGGTACAGGTTTTGACAGGTGGATGACTAAGCATGGCTTCAGTCAATGTCAGTGTAACTATTGTGGTTTTGTCTTACCAGGTGGATGATGAGTCGCGACATTATCTAGTTACTGTATGTGGGTGATTTCTTAGCAGGTTTGTACATACAGGGATTTTTTGAGCTAAAGGTAAGGTTAGTTCAGAGGCGTGTCATGAAGAATTTGGAGCAGCAAAATTCTTGGCATAAGAGACATGGAGATTTGATCTCCAGTGGGAGCTGATGTGAAGACAGTGTTGGTGGGGTTCGTAATGCAGGATGTAGAATCTGAAAGCACACCAAGGGCTGGACAGTTCAAGCTTAGCCTGAAACAGGGTTTGAAATCACATGAGGTCTAGTGTAGACCTAAGTTTTCCCAAGCAGTGGGGGTTGTCAGAAAGTATGGAGCTAATTCAGGGAAGGAGTACTATAGGGCAGTTTAGTGGGACTAGCAGCAGGGTTTCTTGTTATGCAGGGTCAAGTTCTTCACTACATGGATATGTAGGTTCAGATGTGGCAGGTTACTTGAATGACAGGCGTAGCATCACGGGTTGTGTGGTGGTTGGTCTTCAAGGCTGATCTTGAAGAGGAATACAAGCTAGGGAATAATTTAGATGATGTACAGGTATAGGTACAAGTGCAGCTATTTATCTCCAAGTGGGAGATTGTTATGTTGTGGAGCTAAAAGCTTCACCAGGATGCAAACAGGAGAAGTTAAGTAGGATCCAGAGTTGCGGGGTGTTGCTGATTCAGTTGCAGGAAAAATGGCATCAGTCTGATCAGCCGACGTTAGTCAGATAGCAAGAGGAAGCAACTGACATCGGTTACCATTCGGCCAACATCAGTCATGGAGGAGCCGACGTCGGCAGCCTGTGTGAGAACAGGCAGTTCACATGACGAATCTGGGAGAGTCTATTTTTGGACTGCTAGTTTGCATGTTGAAGGCTAGTCATAGTCTTGAGTTGCGAGTCTAATTATTGTAATTAGGTTAGTCTAATTATTGTAAACATGAGATTTATATATGGACTCATGGGTTGTATTTTAAGTGTGTGCTAGAAAGCCATAGAGCTTTGAGAGAGAGCTAGTGTAGCTCCTCCTAGTTCCAAAGGGGTGCTAAGAGTGTTTGATCAGGGAGAGTTGTAAGGTCTGCAAGGTCAAGGAACTGATCCACCAGGGTACTAGTTAAAGAAGGGTTCTTCAGGGGTGTAGAGAGATCTACAATTGTGAGTATGGTCTATTGAATTGCAGGTTGAAGGTTCATGGGAGATCTACTTGGAGTACGATTGTGTACTTGGTGAACTGGCAGCGTTGTTACTGACTGGTTAGAGAGGTGAACATCAATTCTATATTGGAGTTGATTGTTGGGATCGAGAGAGAGAGAGGGAAGAAGGTCTTGAGGTGTGACAAGCCTTTGAGGTGGAGGAAGAAGTGGCATCTTCCTTATTGTATTTTCTTCTGTGTATATAATACAATTGTGTATTGTCTCTTATATCCTGTGTTGTTTCATATTTCTAGTTACTTATTGATTCTGGTTAAATTCTGTGTTCAGTTGCTAATACAAGAAGTAGTCATATGTGCTCTTATTGTGGTGGAGCAAGATCCTGACAAGTGGTATCAGAGCTTTTGGTTAGGTGGACTAACAAGTAATTTCAGATCTGGTAGTGTTTGTTGATTACAGGTCACTCACAGGGGTTTCAGAGTGAGTGGGAGTAGAGCAATGGTAAATCAAAGTAAGCTATGAATGGAGAAACTGAATAGCATGAATGGTTGGATTGATGGAAAGAATGAGTAGGTTAAAAGAGATCATTGGTCGATAGAAGATCAGCTGGTGGAAGCACATGTTGCAGGTAATATTGTACAGGGTGTTCTGGATAAAGTGGAATCTTTGTTTACAGATTCTTTTGTCTCTTTCCATGCAGCCCAAAATAGAGCATCTTTTCATGGGTATGTCTTTGGAGACTTTGGAGAGATTTATTTAGGGGTTAGAGAGCCTTGTCAGATTATAGACGAAGGGGAAGTGAAGCTAAAATTGCAGGCGGATGACTCACAGTGGTTGGAGGAAGTCATGCAGGTACCAGTCTTGGAGTTTAGTCTAATTTCTTCAAGAAATTTGGGTGATGAGAGATGCACTGTAACTCTCACAGCAGATACACTTGAATTAGATGGTGGTAAGAAAGTAGGTATCCTTTATCTATCTACTTATATTGTTGATTCACCTTCTGTTGCAGAGATGTGGCTTCATAGGCTTAGTCACATATGTGGGAGGAGAATGCAGGTTTTGAAGTAGAAGTCAGATGTCTTTGACAAGCTAAAGAACTGGAAAGCCTTAGTGTTCATGGAGGAGATGATGGACAGAGATCAGGTGAGGAGACTGAATTATTCTGAGCAGAGCAGGGTTGATTTGTTTAGGATTTTGATCCATGGAGAGCTCGCGGGTAAAAAGTTATCACTCACAGACGAACACAGGTACAGGCATCGGTTATATAGTAACCAATGTCAGCAATAGGAAGACTGACGTCGATCATGAAGGAACTAACGTCGGCAAAAGTGACACCGGCATTGGCCAGGGAAATGACGTCGACAGTTAGGTTCAGTACAAGGAGCCGACATCGGTCGAAAATAGACTGGGAGGTGGCCAAGATCGGTCATTGGTACAGATAATGGGTGGATAGCAAGTCTCAAATGCTCATGTTGAGGTTAGAAATGGTAAGTGAACCTCATATTCATTGTTCTCCTTCTTTATATTGCCTCTTTGATAGTCAAGAACCAGGAAGTTGGAAGAGGTAATGCAGGTAGAGTCCAAATACAGTGGGAGCTTGGCATGGATGAGGAGTGTGAGTCCTTGGAGAAGAACCAAACATGTATTTGTTGGTAGATTTGTCAGTTGGATGTAAGCACTGAGAGACAGAATGGATTCCTGAGATAAAGAAGAGAGTGGATGGATACGAGAGACAGAAGGCCAAGGCATATGGTCTTGAAGAAGCTGCAGGACAGTGGTACAGGTTTTGACAGGTGGATGACTAAGCATGGCTTCAGTCAATGTCAGTGTAACTATTGTGGTTTTGTCTTACCAGGTGGATGATGAGTCGTGACATTATCCAGTTACTGTATGTGGGTAATTTGCTAGCAGGTTTGTACGTACAGGGATTTTTTGAGCTAAAGGTAAGGTTAGTTCAGAGGCGTGTCATGAAGAATTTGGAGCAGCAAAATTCTTGGCATAAGAGACATGGAGATTTGATCTCCAGTGGGAGCTGATGTGAAGATGGTGTTGGTGGGGTTCATAATGCAAGATGTAGAATCTAAAAGCACACCAAGGGCTAGACAGTTCAATCTTAGCTTGAAACAGGGTTTGAAATCACATGAGGTCTAGTGTAGACCTGAGTTTTCCCAAGCAGTGGGGGTTGTCAGAAAGTATGGAGCCAATTCAGGGAAGGAGTACTATAGGGCAGTTTAGTGGGACTAGCAGCAGGGTTTCTTGTTATGCAGGGTCAAGTTCTTCACTACATGGATATGTAGGTTCAGATGTGGCAGGTTACTTGAATGACAGGCGTAGCATCACGGGTTGTGTGGTGGTTGGTCTTCAGGGCTGATCTTGAAGAGGAATACAAGCTAGGGAATAATTTAGACGATGTACAGGTATAGGTACATATCTCCAAGTGGGAGATTGTTATGTTGTGGAGCTAAAAGCTTCACCAGGATGCAAACAGGAAAAGTTAAGTAGGATCTAGAGTTGCAGGAAAAATGGCATCGATCTGATCAACCGACGTCAGTCAGATAGCAAGAGGAAGCAACTGACGTCGGTTACCATTCGGCTGACATCGGTCATGGAGGAGCCGACATCGGTAGCCTGTGTGAGAATAGGCAGTTCACATGACGAATCTGGGAGAGTCTATTTTTGGACTACTAGTTTGCATGTTGAAGGCTAGTCATAGTCTTGAGTTGCGAGTCTAATTATTGTAATTACGTTAGTCTAATTATTGTAAACATGATATCTATATATGGACTCATGGGTTGTATTGTAAGTGTGTGCTAGAAAGCCATAGAGCTTTGAGAGAGAGCTAGTGTAGCTCCTCCTAGTTCCAAAGGGGTGCTAAGAGTGTTTGATCAGGGAGAGTTGTAAGGTCTGCAAGGTCAAGGAGCTGATCCATGGGGTACTGGTTGAAGAAGGGTTCTTCAGGGGTGTAGAGAGATCTACAATTATGAGTATGGTCTATTGAATTGCAGGTTGAAGGTTCATGGGAGATCTACTTGGAGTACGGTTGTGTACTTGGTGAACTGGCAGCGTTGTTACTGACTGGTTGGAGAGGTGAACATCAATTCTATATTGGAGTTGATTGTTGGGACCGAGAGAGAGAGAGGGAAGAAGGTCTTGAGGTGTGACAAGCCTTTGAGGTGGAGGAAGAAGTGGCATCTTCCTTATTGTATTTTCTTCTATGTATATAATACAATTGTGTATTGTCTCTTATATCCTGTGTTGTTTCATATTTCTAGTTACTTATTGATTCTGGTTAAATTCCATGTTCAGTTGCTAATACAAGAAGTAATCATATGTGCTAGAAGATTTGAATTCTTTCTTAGGCATCATTATGTTTTAACACCATCTAATACTTCCTCCTAAGTTTTTCCCCCATTATTCAGAGAATTACATTGGCCTAAGGACTTTCTAGACAATGTAAGTAGTGCTCAGTTTCTAAGGTCAACAAGGCCATATCCTTTACTTTATTTTCCCTTCTCACCTAATCTCTTTTCCTTCCACTTCTCTACCTATCTCCTCACCACCTACCTCCCTCTAGCTTGTCAATCTCTTTTAACCACTTTTATATCTTGTTAATATCTTTTAACATAAGGGTTGATAGTCTTCCTCATTAACCCCTCTTATCCCCCATAAAAACACCACCTAATCTACTTCATTTTCCTCCCCATGATCTTTCCTTGTGCATTATTCACAACTCACTTCCCCACCCACCTTTTGCAATTTCTAAATCTCTTTCACATTATTACCAACCTTGCCCTTTATCCCCTTCAACTTATTTATCTATCCTCATCATCTCCCCTCACCCTTGACTATTTTCTTAACCCTCTTTATCACTCTCTTTTCCTCACTAATTCCACATCATACTATGCATCTTGCAAGATTTCTTTTTCCTCTATTGCTGCACTTTTTCTTTACGTGTACCACCATTCTCTACCATTTTTCCATTCTTCCCACCATACCCATTTCCATTTTTCTTGTTTATTTTTTTCCCATCCTTTCATCCCTTTTTTCTTCCTTTTTTTTTCCTCCATGACTAGCTTCTAAATGGGCCTTTATCCTTTTATAAGCTTTCCATAATTATCCCTTTCTTCTTATCTCATCGTGCCTTTTGACCTTTACATTCCCTTTTTCCTCTTTCCATCTCGATACTAAATTATCTTTTGCATCTGTATGTGTATCCATGTTTTATATCCCTGCTTCAATTCTTTCTTTTTCTTCTTATCATCACTAATTTTCATCACTTATTTTCATATCATTCCCATTCACTATGTTCCCCTATTTCTTCACCACCTCATCACTTTTTATCTTGACAATCTCTTGTAATCACCCCTTCAACTTGTCAATCCATTATAACAAGTTGATTGATTCCTACCTTCTCTCTTCACCTTCTTACACACCCATCCTTTGCTTCCCTTTGTTTTTCTCAACCACTTTCCCATTTTACATCCCATTCTCATCTCCAAAAACACCATTTACTTTTCTTCATTATTCCTCTCCTTACTTATCATCATCCATGCTTCCTTGGTCAAGATACCACCTACTTATTCACTCTCCTATTATCCATTTTGTGTCCTCATTTCATTCCCCTTTCCTCTTATTTCCTTTCTTCCATTTATTTTCTTGTTTTTCATTTTCATCACCGAACTATTTTCTCCTTGGTCTATTTTTAGACTTATTTTCAAACCCTTCATGGCCTCCCATATTTCTCATCCTCCCCTTACCCTTCACAATTATCACACTTCTTTCCCAATCTTTCTCAATTCTCTAATATATCGTTCTTTAGTGCATCCCTCACCCCGAATCTTCCACCTTTTATCTTTCTTCTCTTTTCTCCATTTCATTTCTTTTTTTTTGTCTCCCTTGAGGAAATTCCTTGTTCTTCTTGACCTTAATTTTTCTCTTATATGACCATGCTTGGATCCTTCCATCCTTCTCCACCTTCATCTTTATTTGTGACCTTGTTATTTTCTCTACCTATTTTTTTATCCATCTCTTGGTCTACCTTCAACTCATCCCTTATTGAAACTCCTTTATTCTCTCCCATCGGTACTTCACATTCTCACTCACTAGAGAGTGGTCACTAGTTGTATTGATTTTGCGTACATCTCCTTGTCCTCTACACCCTTGACTTAATCCACAAAATTAGATCAGGTTAATTATTTAGGTGCATCCCTTTCTTCCTTTCATGCCTTTGTATGTGGATTTTGGACCCTCTTTTTTTCCCCTCTCTAACTACTCCCTTCACCCTACCTATCAACTTTCTCCCTTTTAAACCATCTACCCATTTTGATCATGCTACAGCCTCAAAGGCTTTCCACATTATTTTGGTTTAATATAAGATATATATCAATCCTATGGCTTTGTGAAATAATTGGCTAGGACCATTGAGCTCATATGACCAACTAATAAACCTAAGCACCACTAAGCCATTGAGATGAATATTCCTTCCCACCCCCTTTGGTATTGCCTATTTTAAACCCCTTTTACTCTAACCTTTGAATATGTTATAATCAAAAATAAAACCACCATCAAATGGAATATTTGGGATACAAACATGGGCATGATAGCTATACCCTCTCACATGCCCTACCTTCTCACCAATAATTTCCCTTGATTCTCCCTTCTTGGACTACATATTCTTATGCCTTTAAATAACCCTGATCTTTAATCACATTCCACCTAGTAACCTCTCATAGGAGTCACCTCTTCCACCAAATTATTTTATCCTTGGTCTCTTTTAGACCTATTTCATACCCCATTCCTTTTCAACTCCCCAATATGTTTATTTTTGCACATTGTTCTTCTAGTTTACCTCTCAATTTTCCATTTATACCATTTATTTTTATCCCTCCTTCAACCTACCCCCTAATTTAATTAATATTTTTATTATTCACCTTGCTCCATATTCCAATGCCCCTCAACATCTTTATCTCAAAACTCAATGCTTACTTATTTTGAGGCCCAACTAACTCAAGGGTCAGGGGTTTGAGTCTTTTCCACTTCTCATTTACCCACTCTACTAATTTTCTTCCCTAAATACCTAAATAATACCATTTTATAACTTGTTAACAACATTTTTTTAGAATATGCCCAATGTCAGCTTATTTGGATGGTGATGAAAGAACCCATTGGGTCACCACAACAATTTGAGTAGTGCCAGATTTTCTAAAGCCTAGCAAAGCATATTTCTCCTTTTTTAAAATGGTGATAAAATTTTCATTCTTGAACCTACTTATTTATGGTTACATATTCCTTTTGCATAGTTGATGCAAACATCTAATTGCATCCTAGGCAATCTAATCCCCTATTTCTACCAAAATTATTAGAAAATATTTGAAACCCATATTTCCCACCCTTTGGAGCTTCCATTTCTCCAACATCATTCAAGTAGACCTAACTACATGATATCAACTTGGGGCAACCAAGTTAACCAACACTCTTTACCTCAAAATAACTACATTTGGCCTAACATTCTTTTTGGATTCTTATCCATGAATCTCTATAGGCAACATCTACTTGCCAATTTCATCTGGAGTTAGCTTGACCATCCCCTTTCAACACATACCTAATCCACCCACACTTTCACCATGTCCACCTTGATGTTGGTTGCTTTTGGACCAAAACATTGACATGTTTTGCAATAAATTTTAACCATAACAACCAACCTTGCCATGTTAAACTTTTGAACATTTTCACCACCTCATGCATGACCTGACCAATTATTTTGTTTTATAGGAACACTTCCTACCCTAGATACTTATGACAAACATCAAGCCTATCTAGATAAATTGATAGGCCTAACTCAATCAACTATGACTAATGTTGTGGATCAGTTATCCCTATCACTTGTCCTTCTAAGATTGACCTTATTTTTACCAACATTGGTAACTTTAGTATTTGCATAATCTCAACTACCATGCTTAGTCACCTTTCACCCATGGGAGTTTTACATGCCTAACTACCTTATGGTACCACCTATTACCTCCCAACTAATTGCTTATCAAACCTACACCTGATTTGGCCTTTCATCATTGACTCTCAATTTTAAGGGAAACACATCCTACCATACTCAGGGCACCCTAACCTTCAACCAAGTGATTTTTTTAATTTTGTAGCTTATTAATTTAAAGCCACATAACAAAAAGGGGAAAATATAAACACTAAAAAATTTCACACTTGTAGTTTTCAATGACTAAATGCCTTAGGACCCCATAAACCTTCCTAACCCCTAAAAAACACCTCTTAACCTAACCAAATCACTATTCTCCTATTCACATAATACTATTCAAAAATTCTATTTGAAATTACTATTCAAAATTACTCTTCACTATCTCTATTCATGATGAAATGGTAAGTAACATGGCATGCGACATGTTAAGTGACATGAAAGATAATTTGGGAGGTGATATGTCAAGTTACATGGCTTAGAAGTGAGGTGGCTTGATGTGGGACATCATACCCCACTTGGGACCCTTTTTCAAGGTGCTTGATGAACTCATTTAAGAATCACAAATCCCCCCTTGAAATTTGGTGAATTTTTCCTCAAGAGACCATTATTCAAAATGCATTTTACCTTCACACATGAAATTAACCTTCAAAATATAAGATACCTACCTCTTTAGTACTTTGAGAAATATAAAGGGCACCCATTTTTGACTTATTAACCCAAGGACACTCACCAACCCAAATAGGAATCCTCACCCACCTCATTTTGACTAATTCATCCACCACATAGAAAATGGTGCCATACTTCTACTATTCCACTTTTGGCATGACTCTTCACAACATATGTTATAAATAACCCCTCTCTCCTTCACCCAAGGTTAAGTTAGAAGTTAGTATTTGGTTCTTAACATCTTGTTGCAAGTTTTTAAAGGAGGTTATAATTTTGAAGATCATCATATTAGAGGATTATAATAATTCAAATCAATGAAGATTTACCCAAATTCCTATAGGAATTTATCATTAACAACACCATCAACTTCATCATCAACAAAGCTTGGAAGGTAATACCCATTTATGTTGTATTTACTTTTAGTATTTATTTTTTATTATCTTGAACTTCACTCCCATTTTCACCATTTTCCATATTAATCCATTAATTTATTTTTCCACCTTTGATCATTTTAATTCCATTTTCCATCTTTGTCATTTCACCACCTTTACCCTCTTTACTCCTTTGCCATTTTCACCCTCTTTATCTCCTTCCTCTTTTGCCTCCTCATTTAATTATTGCCTTATCCTTTTTGAAAATTCATCCCTTTCATATTTACCATCATATCCACTTTTCAACCTTAACCAAACTATTTTTATTATTACCAAATTGCCAAACCAAAAACCACAACTTTGCTTTAATCAATTTTCAGCACTAGTTAATTTATCTAGACATAGTTTTGGTAAAATATTTAATTTCTTGGTTTTAAATTTAATTATTTGTTGTTATTTTCTATTTTTAGTTTCAATTTTATATTATTTTATGAAAATTAAATCATTTATATCTATCAACTTAATTTTTTAAGGTAGGTAAATTGACAACCTCCTAGAAAGCTTTTACTTCAAGGATTTAGCTAATGCTAGGCAATCCACCCATCTACTTGTCTAACAAATAAGTATATTTTAGAGTTTTATTATTTTAAGGTCATACTCACAAGATAAAAAGGATCTCTCCATAATCACTTTGATCTAATTAACTCACTTTAATAGGTATTATTTCACACCCTTCATAACTAGTTTTTTTTTTTTCACACTTAGGAAAAAGGAAAAAAGAAATAGATACAAAAAAATGGAAAATGGAAAAATAAACAATAAGGTAAGGAAACTATGTAGTAAATTATATTTTTATTCCCAATAATTTAGAGATGCATCTCTTGATCACCATGTGATAAAACAAAAATAGTCAATCATGCTTAAATTTGTGGCCCACACCTCTTCTAAATGGTTTTTCTATTAATAACCTATTGCAGACTTAGACTCCAAGAATGTTGTGATTTTCATTATTTATTGATTTTTTTTTCCTTAAAAAATTAAGACAAGATGTATTTATAGCTTATATAAAGGAAAGTGAGGCTAGGGATGGTGAGTATAGATAAATATTGGATGATATGTCTGATTTAGAAATATAATGGTGGATGATAATGTTTGGGAAATAACTGAAGATCAGTATTTTCAGGCACACATAATGTAGTTGATTCTGTATTCAACATAATTTTGGTTATGGTCAAGCTAAAGACTTTTTTACATGCTCTTGATAGGACCATCAAATTTTTATATTTTTTGGGCTTGAGAGTATTTATCATCTAATTATGCTATAAAATGGAAGTTGTGTTGATGTTATCTTTTATAATGGCTTCATCAAGTAGTGAGTAATTATTATACTCAAATATTAGTGACTTAAAGAGGTTTTCACCAATGAATTTGTATTGATTGTCCCATAGTTCCTCCAATAAGGTTTTACTAAATAGCATTGACTTTTGGCTTTTATTATCTTCTAGTGCCTCAAATAAGGTTTCACTAGAAGATGCTAAGTTCAGACTTTGATTATCCCCTAGTGCCTCTAAGAATATTTCACTAAGAGATTGTTCTTCTTCTACATGAATGCAGTCTTGGTACCCCTAATATTTTATAAATGATATGCTTCCATGGATGTAGTTTAATAATGTGTGATTCTATCAATCCCAATTGACACTTATGGGAGGTGGAAGGTCAATGTAATGGCTAGGTTGGTTGGTGTTAATGGTATGTGTAATGGTAATGGAATGGAAATAGGTAGCACAATCCTCATAGAAGATACTAGGAGAAATTTTGTTGATGTTGAATTAATCATCCTAAAAAACTATGGAAGGATAACAAATATATCTAAATTGATTTTCAAGGAATACATAACCAATATCATAACAACAAAAAATGTATTATGATTCTAAAGTTGAGTTTGACTCAAGTAAATCTAAATCCATTGTTGATATTGATGTTGATTCAACTTCTGATACTAAATTTGATGTCAATTCAATAATAAAACCTAACTTTAATGTTGATTCTTCATCTAGTGTGGATGATACTAAAATGATGTTTTATTAAATGTTTGGTATTGGACAAGTAATAGCCTTTGATGGCATAATAGGCTCCATATAGACTATTTTGTTAAAGTTAGACTCCTCAATGAGGGCAAAAAGGTTAAGGGACAACTCCATAAAGATTTGATTATCAAAAGGAGGATATTTAAAAATAAGACAATGGTTGAGATAATGATTTAACCAACAGAAGTTATAATCACTAAGAAGTGACTCAGTAAAGATTATCTTGTTAGAGTGAGACTCCTCAACAATATGGATAGTATAAAAAGGTGATTCATCATAGGTTAAGTCATCATAAATACATGATTCAATAAAAACATCATGGATTAGTTTATTCTCTTGGCCTTGGTTTATAAGTAGTTGTAAAATACTAGTTTTGAATACATCTTGGTCTTCAAATGATTAGCTCTATTAGAGAGGTACAAATTAATCTATTGTGGCTTCATAATCAGCATGGGTTTTATAAAGAGGGAGATGGTTAGCAATTAATTATGAATAGTGAGTGGTTGGGTAATGTCATTTTTGTAAATAGTCTCATCTAAGATGGGCTTAATAAAGACTGGTTGCTACTCCAAGATGGTAACTATGACTTGTCTAGTCATAATTACACAACCTTATGGGATAATGAGATATAATACTTGGAAGGGCCTAGAATGGTAATGGTAGAATGTTGGAATTTTTTTCAAAACATAATAAAAATGATAAGGGCCTGGTATAGTAATGGTAGGATGTTGTGGATCTTGGTTTCTCACACAATCCAAAGGATGATGTCTTAGTATAGTAACAATAGGCTATTGTGAAGCTTTTTTGTTATCACGAGACAAAGGATGAGGTCCTACTATGGTAATGGTAGGGCATTATGAATATTTTTTCTATCATGAGACAAATGATGAGGGCATAGTATGGTAATCCTTAGACATTGTGGAGCTTAGTTGCTTACATAATCTGAAGGAGGGTTAATGGTATAGGTAAGTGATCAAGTACCATTAGTCATGAAAGGGATAACTTGGTATGTTAATTGGCTCAAATAAGGTGTCACTATATACTATGATTAAATATCTTGGCTTTATTCCCCATATAAGGTATTATAAGGAGGATAAAGATTCATCTCATGAATAACATCATCACCATAAGGGTCTTGAACAAAGTCATCTTGTATGACCACTTTATCATAACTTGGAATGTACATGTATCCACTATAAGTGTAATGATACATATCCAAATCAATGATTAACTTGTCATAAAAAATCTTAGAGTTATAAAAACTCTAAAAAATGAGGTTCAAAGGACAAATGGTTAAAACATAGTCTAAGTTGGTCTAAAAGTAGAGATATATCTCTAAAATGGTTTGTGCTAAAACTTAGTCTAAAATAATATAATGTCATATGTCCAACATAAAATGTCTTAAATAAAAAGGTCAAGTGGATTAATAGAAACTAAAATTCTAGTCTCTATGTAAAAAGTGTTTCAAACAAGTCGAAGCTAAAGAAAACAAAAGTTTCTAGGTCTTTTAGAGAAAGCACAAAATCTAGGCTCAAAAAAATAATGTGCTAGGTCTTTTAGAAAAGGCACAAAATGTAGACTTTAAACAAAACAAGGTAAGATATTTAATCTAATTTTTTTGAAAAAAATTAGCATAAACTAGGAATTTGGATTTAAACATGAACCTAGTCAATTGTAAAAAGGCATGAAACAATAGACAAATGGAAGGTATATCACTTCCCCAAATCTAGTCATAAATCTAGTGTTCAATTTGAACAAGAAATTAGGATAAGTTACATAACCCAAATGAGAAAGATCAATGTCTAGTACAAAATTACACAAGTCATAGACAAAAATCAATCATTTTTGGATTTTAACTTTTCAAAACTTATTTCAAACTCAACTTAGAAAACTAGGCTTCTTAAACAGATAACAACTTAAACAAGAATGGATGATATAATAGTACTAGGTATAGATCCAAAAATGGACACTTGGTTTAGTTTTGAAAGTGGAATTTTGGACACAAGGAAACAAGTCTATGAAATGATTTGATTAGTGTAATGGAATTATCATGCTCTAAAGTTATGACAAATGTTTTTTTTCAAGACATCAAGGCACAATTTTCAAAATGAATTGGGTAGTGTAATGCCACCCTTTTCAATCAAGTGACAAACACACACAATGTTTTGATAAAAATACTAAGGCACATGGATGATGTAAAATGGATTATGCCTCCTCAAACAAAGGAGTAATGTATAAATAAGACTCATTTTTAGATGTGGTTTGATAAATAAATAGTTTAGACTCGACACCATGTGAGAAAAGGATAAAAATGACATAAACACCTAAGTGTAATATCCTAAATCCTAAAATTAACAAGGTTGCATAATAATGTCCAATTCTATCAATATACTTGATCTTGAGAGTATTTTAATTGTTAACTCAAAAAGTAAAAGTGCATGAAAATTAGGGTTCTTAGGCCCCCTTTTCTCTCAATATTTTGTACTATGACATAGAACTTTGGGCTACTCACCCTGCATCAATAGTATGTCCAAGGCAAGTGGGGTTGTTTTAAACTATTAATTTTTTCTCATTTCTAGATGTTACCAAGTATGGATAACACTAGAGATTCAATCATGTCATTTGGATCTGCATTAACTAGCTTGTTGTGAAAATGTCTTATCCTTTTCACAACCACTACATTCATCACTTGCTTAGTATAGTGCAATGTCTAAGTTGCTCCTACATTTTGAGGCTAAGTACCACTAATGAAGCTTATTTTAACCTCTCAAAAGAAGCATCCTAGTGGGTTACCCTCTATTTACATACCCCACCATAGATTGGGGTTGAAACAATGTTGAGAGATGAATTCCCTAGTCAATGCTTCCCTTAAAAACTTGTGAGGAGGTTATGAAATCTGACTCACAAGCCAAAATACATGAAAATAAAGACAAGCAAAAAGACTTTATGGTCATTTTGGGGTCACCCAAACCATACAAATTTGGGGAGGGCCTTAGCGACTTTATTTTCACTCTTTTGGACTAAAGTGACAAAGGCAAAGAATGAGTATTTTTTATTGCTTGAGTTCCCTAGATGGGATAGGGCAAAGAATACACACATCACTCATCTTTCTTTAAACAAACAACTTTCAACAAACAAACATAAAATTAAAAACTCTTATGAATTATCTAGCTAATGTGAGAGTTCATTTTATTGAACAAAAATGAAATGTGTTGTGAAATTTAAGCCCTTTGGCATTTGTTTGTTGAAAATTTTGAAAAGCAAAAAATGATTTAATTACAAAAAATTTTAAAACACTAATTTGAAATGTGAAATTTGTAAGTTAGAAGTGTTTTAAATGTCTCCTTTTAGCCTTTGGGTCCTATAAAACATGTTAGAGGGTTTGTGTGCTTAAAAGCACATCATGACTGAATAAATGACTTCCCAAATCTTGCTCTCAGGTTTCTAGTTTTTATACATAGTGTAAAATTATAGAAACATATAGTAATACCACAACTCTCTCCACAAAACCATGACTCTTAGCAAAATACTGCAACATGTGTGAAAATAGATTACATGAAGCTATATCTCTAGTCTAAGTGAAAAAACATTGAAATAAAGGTAATATCACTACTTTGAGAATTATAACATCACAACATAACACAAAATAGTTAACCACTAGCAAATTAATTCAATATAATTAAACTTATTATGATATCATGACTTTTGAAGTAATGATATTACAATATCATATATTTTATGGCAATACCATGACTATCAGAGTCATGTAATATCATTGACTACCCTACAAGCAGAAAATGGTTAGTAGAAACCTCAATAGTTAGGCACAAAAACACCATAATTATGGTGAAATTGTGACTGTGGGAGTAGTAATATTACATAAATATCATGATTCCATAGAGAAAACCCATGACTACATAGAGCAACTTCATAAATTCTATAAAAATGTTCTTTAGCCTTCAATTTTCACCTATTTTAGTTAACAAGCTTATATTTTTATGTGAAAACCATTAGGAGAGTGTGTTGATGCAAAATATTGCACCCTTGGTAGGAGGCCAAGCTCCTACCTTCTTCACACAACAATGGAAACTCCCCTCTCACTTGTGGTACTGGCGAAGCTGGAGGGGAGAGTCTCTAGATAAGGGCTAGCTCCCTTTGATGCATCACATTGTTTCCAGCAAGTGCAAAACACACACACACACACACACACACACACACACACACACACACACACACACACACACACACACACACACACACACATAATAAAGGGGGGAGGGGATGAAAAGGGAGAGAGATGTAGGAAAAAAAAACCACTCTAAAAGAGGTGATGTACCAAAATAAGTTGACCTTCACACATCCACTCTTAGAATCAGAAAAATACATACATACACTACACACTTGGCAGAAGGACCAAGTTGTAAAAGACTGGCAGGGAGGCTTTCATGAAAATACAAGAAATAAAAAATCACTGAGGCATTATGAAATGCACACTATAAGTAACTCCTTCTATTCTAGTCTTCTCAAATGTCATCTCTTCTCCTTTCAGCTATAGAAATGGTGCCTTGTAGATAATAGGTCTGCTGGTGTTGAACCTATGAGAGCATCAAGAAATAATGGCTGGACATAGACAAACACTCAAGACATTCTCTGAAATATCTATCCAAATGGAGGTAAAAAACTACGTCTATTTGGTTCAAGTGAAATTTTGCTAGGGTTATGCCTTACAAATGTGGAAGATGATTACAAATGAGCAAGTCTACAATATATATGAGAAGTAAAGAGGCCCATTTGGTGCTCCTTCTTTTACAAGTGGCATACATGTCCCTTCATGAAAAGAAACAAGTCGCTCAAAATATTAATGAGTTGTTCATTTGTCTGCTCAAAATCTACATTTCTTGCTTGGGTGACTTACACAGTTTTCCTTCTAATTTAATGTGAAACAGAGAAAGCAGTTACACTGCTAGTTGTTGTCATTCCAAATGATCAATTCACTGGCACTATTTCACCTGCCAAAGTCACCTCTCAAATTGGCACCACTTGGACTTAACTACTTGCTCATTTCATGAATGTCTTTTTGTCCTTTTCTCAATTTTGTCTCTATCTAGCTTGTTTGGCCCCTAGGGGTGAACTTTTAGTAGGTTGCTACATTTTTGGCTCTTTCTGGTTAGCACCTATTTGTTTTGAATACAAACAATTATTTCATTCATTAAACTTTGATGGCTTCATCGATGTCCTCATGCTTGTTGGTAGTCAAATCCATGTTAACTCCTATGGCTTTTCCTTCTCTTTAACACCTCGGTGGGTCACTTTTTATCTTGGACGGTCTGTGTAGACTTCAGACTGCTACCAGTCCTTTGCATTGCATTTGAAGCATGCCTGAATTCCTTCAAACTTTTTGTCTAAAGGAATTCCTTTAGGCAAAAAGTCTGAAGGAATTTGGGGCTATCTATTTTGATCAACATAAGATTTGGACTCACCTAATCCTTCCATGCAAATGTTAAGTGCTTGCCCTTTGAAAGGACTTTTGACCTGAAGACTGCCCTTTCCCTTTGCCTTTGTGTTAAGCCTTGCCAAAAGGAATTCGGGACCTAGACTTAGTCAATTTTGAATGAATTAAACTTTGGACTTTCAACCAAACTGAACTTACCTAGGTCCTCTTCATTTGAAGTTCCAGCCCTCCACTAGGGCATTTGAACTTTATGTCTTGAACCAAATCACTAAACCAATTGTGTTGAAACAAGTAGAGAAACACTGACATTAAACTGTGTAGCCCGGAAATGATTGCTTTTTGAATAGGAAAGGGAGGAGTTGACCATGATTTTGCTAGTGGGAAAAACTAGTCAACAAAATGGTGACTCACAAGGGAAGCATGCCTGCTATGCTTAGAAGCTAGTTGCCTTGCAGTCCATTGGGCACAGAGTCAGATGTAGTGATGAAAGAATTAACAACAGCCTAAAATATTTGAGAATCAAACATGAAGCTTTTACCCCACATGCAAAGGGAAAATACACAAGGCTAAAAACACTACTTGTGCAAACTACACTTAGGGAAAGTAGGAGAAGAAAATGAAACAAACTATTATGTATAGCTAATGAGGGATGCTCACCTCCCTCTTGGATCGAAAGGAAAACTTCTCAAGTCCCCTTCCTGGTAAGAAGACTTATGGTGCCAGGCAAATAGTTGAATGGAAAAGAGAGATGGTGACCTGATCCTCTTCCCTATCACCTGAGTTAGCTAGAATCTGAGTGGATATTCAAACATGCTCCCAATGTATACATACTCTATTTGTTCTTGGGAGCTTGCCTCCTATTGGTTCTTCAAGCTGGTGTTTCCCATCAAGAAAAAGATTGTTGCCAACTCATCACCATAAGCCCCTTGATATGCACCCTTGACTAGCTTACTCTCCTTTGCCTCATGCTCGGGTTCCATAGTATGGCCATCTTCCTTGATGATTTCAAAGAAGATATCTTCATATTCACCAACCTCCTGGAGGGATAAATCTGAAAGACTACAACCTCCTTGCATGCTTGTTAGAACCCCAATGTTATCTTCTTTGCTCTTATCCAGCTCATAGCCTCCTTGAAGAATAATGTAGCCTACCTCGATGACCTCAAATAAATCATTCAAAGCATGAACAAGGGATTGTCCATGCTCTTCCATGTCACCTAAAGTGATCTCCTCCTCATCTATACTCATGAAGTCTCCTTGGTCAGTCATGAACTGAGCACACTCTTCTTTGCTTGCTTCCTTTTTGACCTAAGATTCCACTATTTGCTTCCAACTCGTGACATTGGGATTGGAAATTTCCCCTTGTGAACAAGGAGTAACTTTAACCTCTTCAAGGACCTAAGATGGTTCATGATGTTCCTTCCTCCAGCTTGGAATTTAGAGATCATGTTGAAAGACTTGAGGAGGTTGGGGAAGATTTGGGAGGGTCTGCTCATGTACAGGAAGAGCTATCTGAGAAGAGGCATGCTGGAAAGCTAGGTGCATGAGATTGAGGGTAGGATCAATTGATGCATTGGATGAGCCAAAAAGATCAAGTGCCATCTGATAGAAAGGATTTGGCATTTAAGAAGGATTTTTCTCTAGAATAGGAGAGGGTAGACCTCAGGCCAAAACTTCTTGATTTTCGTCCCTCCACTTTACCAACACTTCATCAACACTGAAATTAGCTTGTGGATTAGTGGAAGGGGTATATTTTGGCATCGGCTCCTTTATAGGGTCTAAAAGCTCCATCTCTCTCTCCCAATAGTCTCATCTTAGCCTCTAATTCCTCAACCCACTTAGCTAGATAATCCTCATTTTGTACCTCTTGGGGCTCGAAGGAAACATGATAGAGATGGGGAGTGCATGAAAATTTCCATGAAATGTAAGGATCTTCTTGAAGAAGGGTGGGGGAAACTTGAAAAGGACTAACATGATATTGTACCTCACACTCTTGGACAATGTCTTTCACCCCCTTATTGTTCTATGACTCAACCACTTGACTCCAGCTCAAGAAATTTAGACTAGGCATCTCCATTAGGGTTGATGAGGCCATAATGTGAGAGGGCAGCAAAGATTTAGATTCCACTTCCCTTTCTACCAAAATAGAGTGCTTCATCTGAAGGTTTGCCAATTCAATCTATCTATCAAGATTAGCCTTAAACACAAGATTTATTGTTTCTGAACTCTCTTCAATGCAATTGGGGAAAGGACTTTGACAAGCTTGATTTGGCTCAAAAGCAGACACCATATATGACCGATATGATGCTTGGGGTAGTGAGTATGCAAGTTGATAGACTTGGTAACGCTGCTTCTCATAAATACTCAGCTTCTCCTCCAAAGATGCAGTCAAACCACTCACATCTAGCATCTCACTTGTAAGCATGTACCAATTGGCTCTTTCAATGGGAGTCCCTTCCTTCTTAACCTAATTCAGTGCATTTCTTACTTAATGGATGACATGATCAGGAACTTCTTGGCTGCATCCCCTTCTGGTGTCAAGATCTACCACATATTATTTGTATCCCATCAGTGCTCTCTTGAAGGCAAAAATGGGTTGATTGGCGAAGAGACTAGGTTGAGTGGGAGTAGTGACATAATGAGAAGATTGGGCATAAGGCTGATATAACTCATGAAAGGGCTAGGACTGGCCATATTGAAACTGATAAGGATCAACATAAGGCTAGTAAAGATTATAGCCATGCTGGCCAAGGAAAATAGGGTCCATGGCTCTGAATGATGTAATTTACACATACCAAAAAAATGCATCTTGATGGTACCAGGCTGCTTAACCAGTAGATTAAACTTAAAGTCACCAGATGCTAGAAATAATCAACTTACTGTAATAGGACCAGCATCAATCTTGAAACTTTACTGCATTAAAAACTGTGTGTCCCACCGAGCGTGCTAGAAACTATTGATGCAGAAGATTGCACCCTTGGCAGGAGGCCAAGCTCCTACCTTCTTCACGCAACAATGGAAATTCCCCTCTCACCTATGGGACCAGTGAAGCTAGAGGGGAGAGTCTCTAGATAAGGGCTAGCTCCCTTTGATGCATTGTGTTGTTTCTAGCAAGTGCAAAACACATATATATAGATATAATAAAGGGGGGATAAAAAGGGAGAGAGATGCAAGAAAAACAAACTTACTCTAAAAGAGGTGATGCACCAAAATAAGTTGACCTTCACACATCCACTCTTAGAATCAGACAAATACATACATACACTACACACTTGGCAAAAGGACTAGGCTACAAAAGACTGGTAGGGAGGCTTTCATGAAAACACAGGAAATAGAAAATCACTGAGGCATTATGAAATGCACACTATAAGTAACTCCTTCTATTCTGGGCTTCTCAAATGTTAGCTCTTCTCCTTTTAGCTACAGAAATAGCACCTTGTAGATAACAGGTCTGCTGGTGTTAAACCTGTGAGAGCATCAAGAAATAATGACTGGACACAAACAAACACTCAAGACATACTCTAAAATATCTATCCAAATTGAGGTAAAAAACTGTGTTTATTTGATTTAGGTGAAATTTTGCCAGGGCTATGCCTTACAAATGTGGAAGATGATTACAAATGAGCAAGTCTAAAATATATATGAGAATTAAAGAGGCCCATTTGGTGCTCCTTCTTTTACAAGTGGCATACATGTCCCTTCATGAAAACAAAGAAGTCACTCAAAATATTAATGAGTTGTTCATTTATCCACTCAAAATCTGCATTTCTTGCTTGGGTGACTTACATGGTTAGCCTTCTAATTTAATGTGAAATAGAGAAAGTAGTTGCACTACTGGCTACTATCATTCCAAATGATCAATTTGCTAGCACTATTTCACCTGCCAAAGTCACTTCTCAAATTGGCACCACTTGGACTTAACTACTTGCTCATTTCGTGAATGTCTTCTTGTCCTTTTCTCAATTTTGTCTCTATTTGGCTTGTTTGGCCCCCAGGGGCAAACTTTCAATAGGTTGCTACATTTTTGTCTCTTTTCGGTTAGCACCTATTTATTTTGAACACAAATGATTATTTCATTCATTAAACTCTGACAGCTTCATCAATGTCCTCACGCTTGTTGGTAGTCAGATCCATGTTAACTTATGTGGCTTTGCCTTCTCTTTAACACCTCAACGGGTCACTTTTTCCCTTGGACGGTCTATGTAGACTTCAGACTGCTACCAGGCCTTTGCATTGTATTTGAAGTGCACCCGAATTCCTTCAAACTTTTTTTTTGAAGGAATTCCTTCAAGCAAAAATTCCAAAGGAATTTGGGACTATCTATTTTGATCATTATAAGATTTGGACTCACCTAATCCTTCCATTCAAATTTTAAGTGTTTGCCCTCTGAAAGGGCTTTTGACTTGAAGATATCCCTTTCCCTTTGCCTTTGTGTTAAGCTGTGCCCAAAGGAATTCGGGACCTAGACTTAGTCAATTTCGATTAAATTAAACTTTGGACTTCAAACCAAGCTGAACTTACCTGGGTCCTCTTCATTTGAAGTGCCAGCCCTCCACTAGGGTGTTTGAACTTCAAGTCTTGAACCAAATCACTTAACCAATTGTGTTGAAACAAGTAGAGAAACACTGACATTGAACTGTGTAGTCCAGAAATGATTGCTTTTTGAGTAGGAAAGGGAGGAGTTGACCATGATTTTGCCAGTGGGAAAAATTGGTCAACAGAGTGGTTTTCCTTATGAGAAACTTTATGGGATGTGGGTCCCATTAGGTGTGCCAACATGTGATCATGGAATTTACAACAGAAGGGAGGTTAGTCTTGTCTTAGTCTCATAAAACAAATGAAGTGAACACACTAAAATCCTAACACCTCTAGTCTAGACACTAGGGAGAGCTTAGATAATAAAATTAGATGAAAACACAACAAAAACATAATATAAATAGGTCTTCTACCTTCCTTGGAGATCGAAATGGTTTGTTGAATGGATTACTCAACTTGTGTAAGAAGTCTTTGATAATGGAGGCTTCTTTTCTCTTTCTCTCCTTGGGATCTTAGCTTGTGATTGCTTGGATTAAGATTGGGAATGGTAACATTACTTGATTACAAGTCATTTTTGAATTATAATAATACATCAAAATATCTTGTTAACAATGTTTGTACATAATAAATTCACACTAAAATAGATTAGAATTAAATAGGAAAGGCCTTGTATTTATAGCCTTGGGAATTAAATCTCACCCAAGGTGAGTTAAGGTTGAGTTTAGGCTTGAAATGGGTTCAAACTAAACCTAGGTGAGTTAAAACTAACTCTAGTTGAGTTAATAATTGTCATGTAATTATGGTTTGTAATTACTAGGCATGGCTCTCAAATTAGATATTTTAGGATATTTTCAAAGTGCTTGACAAATCATAAAGGAAATGATGAAGGCTTGCATATTTTGAATTTTTTAATTTCCTTTTTTTAAATATTCACTAATTACAAATGGATAATTCAACTAAACATTTAATCTTGTTTAGATTGTTAATTGATTTTGATTAACATTTTTAGCTTTTTCAAGATCTGATATTTGTTTAAGTGCCCTAATTAATAAAGTCCATAGGCCAAATTTATAGTTTTGATGTCATAAGGTGGTTAGGGATGAATCCATGAGAGGTTATTATTGCATATGATCAAATACCCCAATCATAGATGTCTCAACATGATTCAAATATTTGATGAATGATGCACAAGCATATTTGGGACATTCAGTGATTCCTAGGATTAATTTACAATTATTGGTAGGAATCTATTTGAAATCAAATCAAAAGAGTGTTGTGCCCATTTTTGGATGTCTACAAATGAAATATGATGATTTGTCCCCTAAATGGCTTATAACATATACTCTATTAATTCCCTTATTAAAAAAGGTAATGCTTTAGAATGGATTGATCCTAGTCAAAAAGTATTCAATAACATGAAAGAATATTTTCTCCATTTTACCATCCTTCAACCACCTTCCACTGATAATATTTTGATTTTTTACACTTCTTTTAATCTTGTATTAGTTAGGGTAATGATTTCCAAAAAAGATGATATTAAAAGAGACGATGCTATTTACTATATTAATTTAGGCCTCATTGATTATGAAAATTTTTATACTAAATTCAAATGTGATTGCCTCATTATCTATTTTGTAGATGAGAAGTTTTGTCACTACATGATTTATCAAACAACCTATGTGATTATCAATTCTGACCCACTTCATCAATTCTTTTCCAAAGCATTTCTACCTAGAGATAGAATTAGAAAGTGGATGGTTCTATTAATGTAATTTGACCTTTGCATCATAATGCAAAAATATATCAAAGGGAAATTCATTGCTAACCAACTTGTAGTGGCACCCATACCTGCTACTAATTACATTCAAGTTAGTCTCCCGAATGATAACATTATTTATATTGAAGGTCTCAATTAAATTATCTCTCTTAATGATTCTTTCCATAATTTCATTACTAATTTAGAGGCAAGTAATCAATAAATACCTATGTCATTACTGATACTACTAAATCCAAAGTAGTTATCAAAGAGCTTCCTGAAGTGACCATTAATTTTCTTGAATACACCTAGAACCTAAACTTTGATGGTGCCAAATGTCTCTAAGGAGTTGGGGCAAATTATTTTTTTTCTAATCCTCATGGTAAAATAATCCCTTTATCATTTCAGCTAACCTTTGATGTGACTAATAACATGGCCTAATATGAAGCATTAATCTTAGGCATGAAAGTGACAATTACTTATATATTCCATATCTACATGATTTGGGTGACTCCCAACTTATCTACCACTAGGTTAACAATGACTACCAATGTAAAGTGAAAATTTTATTTCTTATCATCAAATGGCTATAACCCTCACCAAAGAGTTTGCCTCTTTTATGATTGAGCCCATTACA
This sequence comes from Torreya grandis, assembly GCA_037957365.1. Lineage (NCBI taxonomy): Eukaryota > Viridiplantae > Streptophyta > Pinopsida > Cupressales > Taxaceae > Torreya > Torreya grandis. Next base: position 1,917,229 of record JARHVA010002704.1, on the reverse strand, counting down.
AGAGATCAAGACTCTATCGCTGACTCTCTTACTTATTTAACATCCTTATTTAATCCACATCATGTACTTAATGACTCCCAATTTCTTATTCAAATAAGAAAACCCCCATATTCTATCCAATCACATTATTCACTTATCATCATGTTAAGGCTGCCACTATTTGACAAAGCCCATGGTATAAAAACATTATCCAATTTCCTGAACATCAAACCTATCCTATAGACACAAATTCTCATGAAAAGACTTTAATTCAAAAATAATATTTTAAACATGTCTTTAGATACAAGACCCTTTATTATCATAATGTAAAAGGTACTCTACTCCACTATGTAATGAAAGAAGAGGTCCCTCCTCTATTTAAATAATCACATGGGGAAATTTATGGTAGTCATTATAAAGGACATGCTACAACACACAAATTACTATGTATGGGATACTTTTGACCTACTTTTGAAAAGGATTCTATCAATCTTGATAAAAAGCATAGTCCTTGCTAACTATATGATGATCTAATCCATTCACCATTAGATGAGATCCAAAATATGGAACGTCCTTGGCCATTTTCCATTTGGGGATTATATATCATTGGTAAATTACCTCATTCACAAAATGGTCATGTTTTTATCATCACTACTATTAAATATTTTACCAAATAAGAAAAATCCATGCCTCTTATCAATGTCACAATAACCACTATTTTTAAATTTATCCTTAAGGAAAGAACAAGGACATGAAGTAGTTATGTGCTAAATTTAAAATATCCTACAAATTCTCCACACCTTACCATCCAAAATGCAATGGCCAAGATAAGGCCACAAATAAAATTCTCAATAAAATCCTCTGAAATACCATCCAAGAAACCCACACTAATTTACATATTCATTTATTCTTGCACTTTATGCTTAATATACTAGCATACATACTTCATTGGGGAAACACCATTCTCACTAGTATATGGTTCTAAATCTATCTTACCATTAGAATTATAGCTTCCCTCCATATGTATATCTCTTCATGGTATCATTCCTAATGAAGAACTATGTAAACCTTGCCTTCATGTTCTTTATCTTCACGATGAACACCATTTAACTACTCTTCAACATAAATACCAATATAAGGCTCATATCTCCAAGGAACATCATAAAAATGTCAAAGTTCACAATTTTAATATTAGTGATTTAGTCCTTAAGTTAGACTATACCCATGATAAAGAAGGAAAATCTATCCAAAAATTGTGGGGCCTTTATTTAGTGAAATACATTCTTGGTCCTAGCACCTATCACCTCCAAAATAATGAAGGCCATGTTTTCAAATAACCCACTAATGCCAAATTCTTGAATAAATGTTTTTCTTAGATATTTACCTTAATATCATCTTTATATATGATGTTTTAACAACAACTTCTTACAGGCTTTTTAGACAGATCTCACCCTTTACAATAGTTTCTCTTTACACAAACCCTAGTTCCTTCCCTTAGTCCTTTTCTCTCATGAGTTGTATTGTAATATCATAAATAGGATCTAGTTTTAATCATGACTTCCTTTCATTTTAATTGTTTTTTCCTATCAAATTTGTTTCCAATGATTTATTCATCTTCTTGGGTTTTTATATTGTGAGTTACAATGTAAGGCTATGGATATGACTAGGCCCTCCTCACAAATACCAATTTTTTCCTTTATTTCACCCACTTGGGTTTCTCTTTTATGATTTATAGTGTAATATGATGGACAATATTAGAGTCTCATCATAAAATTACCATTTTATTTCAAAACACCTTTACTAAACCAAGTGTTCCTTTTAGAGAATGTTAATAAATGGTTAATTTTTTGTGATCCCATATTCTTAGCTTCAGTTTTTGTTTAATTTGTGGTTAAAATTTTCAGAAAAAACCATGTTATCATGTTTCCCTACACTTCTATACATTATTATGATAAGGAATAATACTTACCTATCATTATATCCCTTTTCATTTTGTCACATTTTTTTTATGATTTAAAGTAATTCAAATTGTTTCATGTTCATTCTTCTTGATTTCATTTCCTTCCATTCCACTTTGGATAAAATAAGGTTGAATTCAAGATAGCACTTTTATTTCACATGAACTAACAAGGCCCTTAGACACCATTCTCTCTAAATTCTCTTTCTTAGCAACCAAGTCCAAATTTTTCAAATGTTAAGTCATTTTTAGCACCCATGTTTGGTTCTTCAAATCAGTATGGATTTCAAATAGAAAAACACATCAAAAATTAAGATCCAAATCATTAAAAATAAAAATCAATGATAAAAAGGAAACATAAAAATTTGAAATTCAAAATCACACAAAAATAAAATGATTCATAGTGTATCCATAAAATATTCTTACTAACACTTCCTTTTTTGCAAGAACCTATTGAGTTTCAATCTCTCTAAGTGCATGCCTTGGAGGGTGCACTGGGAAAGGGGTGGGTACACCATTAGTGCTTTGCAATATTGTTGTGTTTTTATATCATTATTAACATTTATCAAACTTATTTACAATATCTATCCATTTACCTCCTATGGTCCCTCCCTAAAATCCTAGAATCCTAAAATATGGCTAAGTCTAAAACCCTAAAACAATAAAATATGGATAAGTCTAAAATCTAATAGGACCCTCCAAAATTTATAATTTCCATTATAGCTCCTAAAGGTTTGAAACCACTATCAAACATCCTAAAAGTATAAATATAAAATTTAACTTAAAGCATAAGTTTATGTTTATTTTATATTTATACTACATGATTTTAGCCCCTTCCTAAGCCAAAAACCTTATTTTACCATTTACAGTACTAAATCACCCTAGGTTGACTCTATTTTGAGATTTTAGTAGTTTATAATAAAGATTAGATTTGTTAAAACTTGTTTACTAAACTTTTATGAAGGTTTAGAGTTAAATCCATCTATATATACACATTCATTTCATAATTTATTTTGGAAGAGAAGGAGAAGAATTTTATCTTGTGCATCTGCTTATCCACTATTCTACTTGAGGAGCATATCTTAGGGTTTCAATACTTTATTTGGAGATATTGATCTTGTCTTGTGGAGAAGTATTCTATATGCATAGAGAGGTTTTTTAGCATAGAATATACCTATTCTTGTTATCCTTAAATACCACAACTTCTTATGAAGCACCTTGGCCAAGAGAGATATTGAGGATCTATGGATTCATCTCCATAGGTAAGTATTCCTAACTTTGTTCCTCCTTTGTAAGAGTAACTAGATAAGCATTTGCAGTTCTCTACCATACATAAAGATTTTGTATAGATTGACATGAGTATATATGTAATATGCATGTTTGCTTTTTAAGTTTATTACCCTCACTTTGTGATAAAATATTTGGTGAGCAACAGAATAGATTTTACTTTCTTTTTCATTTACTTAGTTTGTTAATATGTAAACATAGGACCTAGTTAGGATTATTGTATATTTTTTCTTGACCTAAAGCTTTGGAAACCTCCCTAGTGATATTATTATGATAAGATATCCATTTTCTAGTTCTAGTGGATCCATCTTGGTCATGATCCTGAATATCTAATGTATCAACAATCACAAGGGTAAGTAGGATTTATACTAGTAAAAAAACAATAATAATTGACTAGAAAAACTACTAAAAATTGCATATAGATGACTAAGCATGATCACGTGACTATTAGTAGTTTATTACCGATCATTTATAATGCAAAAAAAATTATGACTAAACCATTTTTAGTCATTTATTGGTTGTTTGGATTGATCAATTTGGTAGTTTATTTAGTCATTAATTTAGTCATTGATTGTTGTTAACTAGTCATTTATTTAGTCATGGTAGTCATTTAATTAATCAATGTAATCATTAATTTCTATCAATTATTAGTATATTTAGTCATTTTTATTCACTAATTTCTATCCATTAGTAGTATATTTAGTCATTTGTATTAAATGATTCTCATCCATTGGTAGTATTATTAGTCATTTTAATCATTATTTTTTTGTCAAATGGTCATATATCTAGTCATATTTATTCATCAATTTCTATCAATTGGTAATATATTTAGTTAGTTTAATTATTAGTTGACATCAATTAGTAGTATATTTAATCATTTTAATTTTTAATTTCCATCATTTGGAATTTTATTTAATTATTTTTTTTCACTTATTTCTGTCAACTGGTAGTATATTGATACATTGTTTATTAATTGCATAATCATTATATTTACTACTAGTTTAGTAGTAAATTTTCATTTATATGATATGAATAATTTATTAAATACCATAAATTTTATAATGCATAAATAAACATATTATTAAACTTGAATTAAAACATAGAAACAAATAAAAATACAAAAAATAACATAGTTTTTTAGATCATTATGGGTTTAGTATTGGGCCCCCAGCCCATAAAGTAAATTTTTTTACAATGCATAGCACAAATCCAAACAAAAAAAAAAAAAAAAACACCACCAAAAGCTAAGACTAAGAGAAACATTGAAGGGACATGTAGGAACCCTGAAGAACAGGAAACAACCACAAACCCAAAAAACCAGGTAGATTAAAAGATGAAAAACTAAAAAGGACACCAAACTAACAACTTACAAAGTAGCACCGATGATGCCCTACTTGTCTCAATATGATAATATCACCACATCATATTCACCCCCTACATGTTCCTCCTTCTCCACCATAGCTGGTTCTCTCACCTAGACCATTTGATCAAAGCCCTTAGATGAAGAAGGCGTAGAGGACATTGATACCTCTATTGATCTATGTTTTATAGCCTCCAATAGTGTTGAATTTTACTAGGATGGTGCTTCCAACATTCCACACAACACCCATTTAACCAACTTCTTCATGACCTCCACCCTCTTCTACTCATGTTGGTGGCTACATAACATCACCAACTCTAGAATGTGATTCCTCATTTACGACATCATCAGTTGTGAAACAAATTTGCAAATCTTCATATCAGGTAGCATGACCTTGTTATGGAGATCCTCCATGAAATTTAAGAGAATCATGAATCTAGTTTCCAAAGCACAAAAAGGAGAAGTAGGGATGAAACCTAGGCCATCTTATCTTGAGAATAACAAGGATGGGAGAGGGGTCAAATCATGTAAATGGATTTTATTTATTAGGCCAACTCAATGTTCTAGGTGAACATAGAAATCTGCCACCACCTCCACCTTAGATATTAGGAACATGAGATTAGAGGCAAAGATAGAAACCACTTCTAAGTTTACCTTACACTTGACCCCCTTAATTAGGAACTCTTTTCTCAAAACATCCACTATATCAACATGCACTTCCTCTAAGGATATCCAAAAAATATGTTAGAGATAGGCTCATGAGATAATTCCCTCAAAGGCCATCTCCCTCACTTCACTAGACCCAAATATGCATCTAGTGGAAAGTGAAATTTCACTCTAGTTATCCACTGAAATCTCCCTCAAACACAACATAGAATTTTCAAATGCCACCCACACATATCCATCACTAAACATAGAAATAGATTAATAAATGAGCATAGGGTAAGCCTCTAGGCTCCTACATGTAAAGGAGATCTATCAATCACCCCAATTAAAACACTATCCAAAATAGATGCAAATGCTCCTCCTTGATCACATCACACACATTATAGAAAATCAATGATTAAATGAAGCAAAAGGGAGCATGATTGAGGTGTTAGTATGTAGCCACACACACCACTAAAGGTTCTGATAGATATAAAAAACATTATGTAATTGATTTATGTCACAAAAAATACAAAAGGATAAAAGAGTGAAAATCAACCAAGATCAATCAATGAGGCTATAGGGAAATCCTACCAAACTTCCCTAATGTTATCTATCATATAAACCTTAGATTGATCGATGCCATAGTTTGCAAGGAAGTCCATAGCCATATTCACCTCCCAAAAGCAATGCTACCACTTTATAGTAGAGAAAACATCCAAATTTCAGCAAGTTTTCTTTAATATTTTCTCTAAATTCTATGATTTAGCTTCTCTTTTTTCTGCAACCATGAGGATAACTTGTGAATCGCATTCCACAATTAGATTTAGGATCCCACATTAGATAGCCAATTTAATATCTCTTGCCAGAGATTGGGCTTCCACTTCATTATTAGAACCATCCTATATTTTCTTAGATAGGGCTCTGATCATTGATCCAAAAAATTCAAAAATAATTTATCCCACCTCAAAAGCACCTAGATTACCATATGTTGCACCATCCAAATTCAATTTAAACCACCTAGGAGGAGGGGGAATCCAATCCTACTTTCTACTTTTGACCTTCTTACCAATGACATGACTAACCCATTAATAGGGAAAAAAATTAAACATATTATTAAACTTGAATTAAAACATAAGATCAAAAAAAATATTACATATACAAACAAGCTACAATATGATAGAAGTTAAAATATTGATTCAACATCATGATAAAAAAGGTAATCTACAATAAAAAAATATAATGTAATTTTGATCTCTCTCTCTCTCTCTCTCTCTCTCTCTCTCTCTCTCTCTCTCTCTCTCTCACACACACACACACACACACACACACACACACATTAAAAAATATAAAGTCTAAAAGTTTACAAGTTTTTCAAATACACCATGATAAATATCCTTGAACAACACACTCAAACTATTGCATAAAGTAGTGGGCCAAGCTATCTAACAACTAGTACATGATAAACATCAACTATGTCATTTTTTGCAAATATTTTAGTGCCCACCATGTGAAGGTTATTTATTTATCTTTCATATGGACAAATCCATCTATTTTATTTTCATAAACAAGGGGTATGTTACTTGTGACCTTTAAAATATTTACATTTACATCTCCTATTCCTTTCAATTTGACTCTATGTAAAATAGATTATGAGTGAATCCACCCAATAGCCACAACAACACCATCAAATAAATCCAACACCCCAAATTTATCCCCTTCTTGGAGTTTATCAATACATTTATGTAAAAAAAAAAAATGCTCATTATATTGAGATATAAAACATTTGATAACACATAGATAAACATTTGATAAACATTTATAAGAAACTAGAAACTGATGATAGGAAACCTAAAGCCATGCACCTAATATATTAAAGAAAAATTAACTTCTTGATATTTGATACAGAATGGATGTTAGATACATAAGGTGTCAATATGTTAGCAGTAATATGCCATGAAGATGTGGATGTTACAAGGACAACAAGTGCCATTACTCCAATTTCTACAATATATTCTATAATTGTTACGAGCACCTTCCCCACCACTGGACACAAATTTTTAGTGGTTATGGGCATGTTTCTATAGTTACATCATAACCCCTATATCCACCTCTCAAGTAGCTATAGGATAATTCCTCATAAATATATGAGCTATGGATTTGGCTATGGGCTATTCAGAAATTCATGGAAGACACCAAAAAATATAGAGGAAGAGTGAAAGAATATTAGAGCAAAAACTTCAAATATTGCTAAGGAATGACCATACCCCTAAATAATAAATTAAGTGATACAATAAAGGCATACACTTCCAATCTCTTTTTGGAGTGTTGCAAACCACAATTTATGAATACAGGGATACAAAAGAACCTCTCTTAGCTTTTGGTCACTTCATGGAAAATAATTTCCCTCTGCCGATAAGAGAGATCTAAAATATTTTTAATATAACATGTCTTAAGTTTGATAAACTAGATAATTACCAAATTAAAAGTTCACTAAACAAAGAATCCATCAATAAATATCCTCACTTACTAAGAGTAAGATAGAAGAGAGATAGGCCATCAGCATAATCATATAGAGGAGATCAAGAGAAACAAATTCCATTACCCACCCTCCATAATTATAAATAATCTAGCTTGGATAATGAATAAACATTTGTATCAACCACCTTAAGGAAGGATGGTAATAGTCTCTCATACCACTATAAGACCACTACTCTAGTGCTTTGTAGGTCATCATTATTACATCCAGGTTACTGAGGGAATGATTAAAGTGTTTCTATTCAAAATTCACTTTTCAGATTTAAGAGAAAGAAGAAACTAAAAAGAATAAATGGACAAGGCTTGGGAAGTACCTGGACTAAAGATTGCGCACCGTAAATCCAGACGTTTGTGGGCACTCCTCTTTGGCTGTGGAGGAATGACACCTGCAAGAAAAAAGGAAACTTGGACAAGAAAATGTTAGATGAATAGGCGGTGGGTTGCCAAGCAAAAGCTTGTTCCCGAAAGTGTAAAAACTTCCTTAAGGGAGTTCAACCCACTGTTTTGATAAGATAAGTGACTGATAAAAAGACAGAATGCCAGAATACAGAAGTGACAAAGAAATTAGAAAGGAAAGAAAAGACCAAAATGATTACCTGAAGGAGCTGTTGGGCTGAAGACAGTCGCCGAGGTCAGAAATGTTGCCGACGTCGGTTATGAGGTCTACCGACGCCGGTTATCCTGCCGACGTCGATTGGGGTAGTGACCAGCGTCGGTCAGGGTTATGGCCTGTAGTCGGGTCTAAGTTGCTTTCTGGACTGTGGACAGGTCTGGTTCGTGAACGGAGGCGAGACAGAGTTTAGGGACAAATTTAGATGGACTGGGGAGTGGTCTAGCTCTGGTCGGGTGCCTTATACAAGGTCTTTGTTGACAAGGGGATGGGGAAGAGGAAGAGACATAGAGGATAGGACCTGAGAAGGCTTTGCAGCCTCTCAGGGGGAAAAACAGAGGGAGTAGAGGACAATAGATAGGATAGATTACCGAAAACTAAATAAATGAAATGAAAAAACTAGAGTTTGCTTACCTTTTTGCTGACTGAAGAAAGGAGATGCTGTTGTTGGAGTCACGGAAGACTTGTTGCAAGAAGAGAATACCTGATCCAGAGCCTTTTCACCTATTGCTACTATTGCACGAGGTCAAGACAGAGGAGAGATGAAAGCTAAAGCGCCAAGAGAAGTCTGTTTTCGAGCTCAAGGGTCCAGGGGCTGTAATGGATGCAGAAAGGGGTAATGAAGGATGCCGACACTGGCAGTTTCACTGACGTCGGCCGAATGGTCACCGACGTCGGCGGTCGCAGAATGGGGACAGAGGCTAAAAATAGCCTCTGCGCATTCTTGCATGCCGCCAAGCGAGGGGGTGTGGGAAGAATGGTCACGAGGATGCCAAAATGGGTGTGGGGGGAAGATAAAGAAGAGATTTGGCCTAATAAATGCTAGGGGGAAGGTGGAGGGATTTAAGGGAGGATCCAAGGTGGCAAGGGTAAGATGGAAAGGGGGCCAAGGTCAAGGGTTAGGATAGGGGTTTAAGGCCAAGGGGGAGGACCAAGGTGCAGACACGTTTGCAGTGTCTACATTTGCCCCTTTTTGTCTTGTTGGTTGTTCTAAACGAACTGCAAGACAAAAACAGGAGTTGGTTGCCCCAGAAAAGGGATGGGGTGTTCCCCCCTCAAAGCGATAGTCGAGAGAAGGGAATCGAAGATCGAGTGTCGATTTGGCAGAGAAATGGATGAGAAAGATGAAAAGTGAGTGAAAACGTTGCAGAAGTCATGATTGCGTGTATACCACGTCACGGGATGGTCGGGTCAAATTGTTGCATGTCGAGGGTCAAGGAGTGCCAAAATTGAAGTAATCGGGCCCCAGCATTTAGTCATCTACTGATCGGGTCACTCAATTTAAGCTGAAGCTCCAAATGGTCACCGTGTTCCAGGTATCCAGGGCTCAGGAAGTGCTCCCAAAAACATGAAAAAGCCACAAGTAGTAGGGATCAATTGGCTCGTGATCCTACACTTGCGAAGGGTCAAAAATAGTCTGTGGACAATTCTGCTAACCAGCCGTGAGGTAGCACACACGCAAAAACAACCAAGGCAACATTGTCTTGGAAGTGGTCGAAGGTCGAAGGATGGTCATTGGTCAAGAGGATGGATGGACGAAAGGATGTGGCCGAGCTAACCCCAGAAGACCCCATGTCAACTGAGTGCTGCCTACATAGCCCCTGTCCTAGGGGCCTCAGGCCGATGTAGTTCTCCCTAAAAGGGAGGGAGGTCAGAGGGATTGATTGGTCTTGGTCAAAGTCAATGATTGGTCTTAGACAAAGAAAATGATTGGTCTTGGTCAAAGAGAATGATTGGTCTTGGACAAAGAAAGTTGATAGACTAGGCGTGGTTAAGGTCAAGGTTGCAGAAGAGAAGGTTTGTCCATCAAGGAGACGAACAAACGGGGGTGGTCAAGCTAACCTCAGAGGATGTGTTATCTAAGTGCTGCCTACATAGCCCCTGGTCATAGGGCCTCAGACCAATGTAGTTCAGACTAATTGAGAAGATTGGTCGATGATGAGATTGGTCATGTGTTGAAATGACGAGGGTAAGATGAGGATAAAATGATGCTACAGATGGTGTACTCTGTAGAATTGGTCGAGAGTATTTCATCCCTAGCAAGTTTCCATAGTCACGATGGATGTATGCTAAGAATGAATAGAAGTCTATTTATGCTTCAGCAAGTATTGGTTTATGCTTAACATAAATTGGGTCTAGTCGGTAGTTTCCATGTGTATTGGTGTCCATAGAAACTATGTGAAATGGTCTAGGATGATGTCAGCTGAAAATGATGAAAATGGATGGGCTTGAGATGAATCGCCGATTGATGTGGTTAAATGTGACTAAAGTGTAGAGAAAAGATGAAAGGCAAATCGCTCTTTCATTGACAAGGACCAGAAAGGAAGCATAGATAGGGGTTTATTAGAACAAAAGCCCTGTGCATGCATTACGTCGTTGACCAGTGTTGAGTTAGAATGGTAATCGAATCACTTTGACATTAAAGTGAGCTCGAAGTCCCTTGAGCAGGTGATAGGAGGAGGATAGGGTAACCCAGTTTAAGAGCAGGAATAATCTTGCCCCTTTTTATAGGAGACCCTGAGACAACTACAAGCCAAGTCCATGACTCGTTTTTTTTTTTTTTTTTTTTTTTTTTTGGTGCAGGCTGATCGATGCGGGAAGCCTACATAGAGATGTCTTTTGATGTAGTGGTCATGTTGCGAAGCTGATCAATGCAAGAAGCTTCTAAGAAAGGTGCTGTTTGTAGCAAGATTTAGTCATAGCCATCCTTCGAGGGAGTGGTTTATATTTTTGCTTTATAATGTTTGATAAGTTGGCCTAACTGTCCTTCGAGGGATCAATCTAGTAATACAACAATGATAGTATAGCTGTCCTTCGAGGGAGCAGTCTGTCTTTTTGATTTTGACTTGATTTTGTGACCATGGATATGTTTTGACACCTTGATATATATATATATATATATATATATATATATTTTTTTTTTTTTTGATTTAGAGTCATGGACAAGTCTGTAGAAGTTCAAGGACGCCCCTTTTATTAGGACAAAGCATCCATGCATCATAGAAGGGTCATAGAGGACTTGTTAAAGGGGAATAGGGTTGAAAGGGATGAGGATTAAGAGGAGGAGGATTGCTCAAGGGACGAGCTCAAGTTACGTGTCAAGTAGATGAGTACTCGACTAGCAGAAGAATGGTCGAAGATGCAACGCATTAAGAGGCTCAGGTTCTGGCCGTCCGTTGAGGGAAGACAGACGATAAGTCCCTGACCCATACTTGTGCGTGATGATAAAAGGTCCAAGCCAATTGGGGGTGAACTTGCCTTGTTTACTTCGCTCCATATTGGTCACGTGCTGATTCTCTTTGAGGACGAGGTCTCCGATGTTGAAATCTCGTTCTCACAGATTTTTGTCGTAGGCCCGCTTTATGCAACTTTGGTAGACATGGAGATGATTAAGGGCAGCAAGACGGCGCTCGTCGAGTAACTCAAGTTGAGCTAGGCGATCTTGACGAAAGTCGTCATTGGAGAGAATGTCATGCAGGGAGATGCAGAGAGACGGGATCTGTACTTCGAGAGGTAAGACAGCCTCTGTTCCGTACACGAGAGAGAAGGGAGTAGCACCCATAGAGGTTCAGATGCTAGTGCGGTAGGCCCACAAAGTGAAGGGAATATGAATGTGCCAATCCCTACCTATATCGTCGACCACCTTCATGAGAATTTTAGTGAGAATTTTGTTGGAAGCCTCTGCCTGCCCATTTGCTTGTGGGTAGTAAGGCGAAGAAAAGCTGAGTTTGATGTCAAATGAGTCGCATAGTTTTTGGACAGTCTTGTTTTTAAAGGACTTGCCGTTGTTGGTAATGATTTTGTGAGGGACATCGAAACGACAGATGATGTGGCTGTTGATGAAGTCAGCAATTTTGTCGGCTTTTGTGGAGACAAAAGGAATGGCTTCCACCCACTTGGTGAAATACTCAGTGGCAGTGATGATGGACTAATGACAAAGAGACGAGTGAGGGTTGATCTCACCGATGAGATCCAAGCCCCACTGAGAAAAAGGCCAAAAATCCTGAGCGACTTACAAGGCGTGGCTGGGGAGATGAAGCAGGTTAGAGTGCTGCTGACACTTGATGCAACTTCGAACATAGTCGCTACAGTCTTGATGAAGGGTGGGCCAATAATAACCCAGGCGAAGGATGCACTTGGCAACCGAGTTTCCACTGAAGTGTCCACCACAAATCCCATCGTGGACTTGCTTTATGGCTTGAGGAGCTTCAATGGAGGTTAGACAGCGAAGAAGGAGGCCGTCGAAGCCTCGTTTATAGAGAAGACCCCCTAGCATGGTATAGCGAGCCATGCACTTGATGAAAGCTCGCTGCGCATTGCTAGAGAGGTTGGGAGGAGTGACAGAAAGAGACAAGTAGTCCATGATTTGCTTATACCAGTCATCTTGTGGGCTAGAATTGGCAGTGTTGATATGGTTGATGTGAGGAGAGATGTATGAAGGAAAATGTACACGATGCACTATGACAAAAAGGCGAGATGATGATGATGAAGATGGGATACGTGAAGCAAGAGAAGCCATGGTGTCGGCAAACTTGTTCGTAGAGCGTGGAACAGTCTGCAAGAGGTGATGGTCGAAAGATGCTAAAAGAAGGTCAACACGATTCTTATACCTCTGTAAAACTTCATTTTTATAGAGATATGAACCATTAACTTGATTAACGACGAGCTACGAGTCGCCGAAGATGTTGATAGACTTGATGTGGAGAGAAAGAGCAGTCTGAAGTCCCAAAATTAAGGCCTCGTATTCAGCCATATTATTGGTACAATCAAAGTCAAGCTTGAAAGATAGAGGCATGGGCTCCCCTTCGAGTGGGATGAGGATGACCCCCGCACCCCCGCCGAGTTGACATTTGGAGCCGTCAAAGAACATGGTCATTTGGTAGACGGTGTCATCGGTGGAAAGGGTAGCGATAGACTCGTCAGGGAACTCGCAATGGGAAGATTGGTTGTCGGGAAGAGGGGCATCTGCCAGTTGGTCAGCGATGGTTTGCCCCTTGATAGATTTCTGCTGGATGAATTTGAAGTCAAACTCAGCAAGCAGCATGAGCCACCGAGCCATACGTTGATTCTGATATGGCTTGGAGTGCATGTACTTGAGAGGGTCGGTGTGAGTGACGACAAAGGTTTTGTGGTTGAGAAGATAGTGGCGGAGCTTGGTAGCGGAAAAGACTAATGCCAAATAGAGTTTTTCAGTATGAGTATACCGAGTTTCATAGTCAACCAGTGTTCGGCTGATGTAGTAAATCGCTTGCTCACGATGATGCTCGTCTCGGTGCGCGATCATGGTACCTAACAAATGGTTGGTGGCAGAGATATAAAGGTAGAAGGGTTGGTCATCCTTAGGTGGAATGAGGACTGGTGGGGAGACCAGATAGCTTTTGAGGGCCTCAAAAGCCTCTTGACAGTCCTTATCCCATTTAAAGGAGACGTCTTTCTTAAGGAGGTGATGGAAAGGTTGGTAGTGGTCTGAAAGTTGCGAGATGAAATGACGAATGGACTGGAGCTTCCCTTGTAGACTGCGAAGCTGCTTGAGATTGGTCGGGGGTGGCATTTTGAGGATAGCACGGATCTTGGCGGGATCTATCTCGATACCACGGAAGGAAATGATGAAGCCGAGAAGTTTGCCTGAGAGGACCCCAAAGACACACTTCTTGGGGTTGAGGCGGACATTGTATTGAAGAAGGCGAGAGAAGATGATTGTGAGAATGGTCAAGTGGTCACGGCGAAGTTTGGACTTGCCGAGAAGGTCATCCACATAATCCTCCATGATTTTGTGGAGGAGATCATGGAAAATGTAGGTCATGGCACGCTAATAGGTGGCACCAGCATTTTTCAAGCCGAAAGGCATGACTCGATAGCAGAAAGTCCCCCATGGGGTGATAAAGGTAGTCTTTTACTGATCTTCCGATGCGATCAGGATTTGATTGTATCTTGAAAACCCGTCCATGAGAGATAGCATCTCGTGGCCAGCCGTGAGATCAACAAGCTGGTCAATGTTAGGAAGAGGAAAGTCATCTTTGGGACAGGCTAGGTTAAGGTCACGATAGTCCATGCAGATCTGAATCCCCCCAGTTGCTTTAGTAACTGGGATGATGTTAGAGACCCACTATGGATAATCGATGGGTTGGATGAAGGAGACAGAAAGAAGGCGTTGAAGCTCCTCTTTGACAAGGAGCGCAACGCGAGGATGCATCTTTCGAAGCTTCTGCCTAACAGGCTTAGCCTCTGGTTTGGTGAAAATGTTATGGGTAGTAATGGTGGGGTTGATGCCAGGCATGTCGCTGTAAGTCCAGGCAAAGGCCTTGCTATGGTTGGAAAGGAACTGGGCATAGTCAAGCTGCTCCTGAGCATCTAAAGATTGGCCAATCTTCAAGACGTGAGGAACATCGGAAGAAGAAAGGAGGTTGATGTCAATGGTGGATTCATTTAACATAACTTGGGTCTCGGAAGGGAGGAAACGCTGGATGAAAGAGTCGTCGGCACCCATGTAAGAAAGGATGGCGTCATCGTCAACACAGTGGACAGTGTGAATGGTTGCCGACTCATCTTCTACCATGCTAGGAAAAATGAGAGGGAGAGACCTGGACACCCCATTGAGCTGATAGGTCAGGGGTTCCAGGCGGATGGTGTTTATGAAAAAAAAACTAGGAGGGATGGAAACCACCGACTCCATAGGTGACGAAGGAGAAATGGGTGAGTCTGGAGGAGATTGGTCGATGGTTGGCTCGGGACAAATGTCAGAAGGAGCCTGAGTAGGGTCATGATATCCCAGGCCATACCGTTTCTTGGCATCGTGATCATTGAGCGGCTCGATGGGCTGATGGGAGCCCTGCTCATAACGTCCGAAACCAAAACCCTTTCATGCACACCTGTGAAGGTAAGTGTGTGCAAAGGCGGGGTTGCCAAGAAATGAGAAATCAGATGTGAAAGGTTGGGGTGAAGAGAGGGAATTTCCATTGGTAGGAGCTTGATTAAGCCCCCCATAGACAAAGTTGGTTTGGAAGTGAGGAGGACCATAAGGTACGACCGTCTCGATCCGATGGTCGTAATTGGGACTGAGGTGAAGGCATCCATACTCTTGCGGAGTTTGGAACATGTCGAGGGTCAACAAGCGATATTCCCCAAGTGATAATCGTTGGAAGATGTCTTCCATGGGGTCTTTGGTCAGTGCTTGAAGAGGAGGGGTGAGGGCAACCACCGATTGCAAACTGGTCGAAGCTTCCGCAGATGGAGGCAGTGCCGGAGTTGACGTTTTGATGGGAATGAGGACATCATTGGGACGGTAGGTGGTGTTGCAAGTCTTGAAGGGTGAAGGGTCAGTGGGAATGGTATGGACTTGCCCATCATGCTCAAACTTCACACAATGGTGCAGGGTGGAAGGAATACAGGCCATGGCATGGATCCAAGATCGGCCTAGTAGAAGGTTGTATTGAAACTCTCCTTCGATGATATAGAAGAGCTCCAGGACTGTACGTGGGCCAACGCGGATGTGAAGGATGACTGTGCCAATGGTCGTGGTGGTGGTGTCATTAAAAGACCATAAGATTGCATTAGTTTTGGAGACGCAATTCTTGGGAAGAGACAGCTGATCAAAGGCGTGAGTAGAGATTATGTTGATGCTAGCGCCGCCGTCGATCATAACGCGTTTGATGCGTGTCCGATCAACATAGGTAGTGATGAAGAGGGTGGCGTCTTGATCTTCTGTGTTGGATGTGGGAATCTCAGAATCGCTGAATGTGATGGAGTTGACAGGAGATAAAGAATGGACAAGGGCAGCGAGTGGTTGGGGGTCCTCGGGTTGGACCGCCACTGCTTGCAAGGCTTGGACAAGGGCTTGACGGTGCTGAGGCGAGGTTTGGATAAGGTCATAAAGAGACATCTTCACGGGTGTCTGGTGAAGCTGCTTCAGCATGGAGTCATGAATTGGCCTAGAAGAGGAAGATGAAGAAGGTTGGGACGTGCCAAGGATAGAAATTTTAGGCTTGGGCGCAAGAGGTGGCTTGATGAAGGGATAGGTCTAAGGAATGGCAGCTTTTTCTTTTGCCTTGTCCTTCTGCGACCTAGTGGTTATACGGATAGCATTGATTTCAAAAATGGGAGGTGAAAAAGGGGTCATGTCTTGCTGGTGAGATGTTGACATGTTTGAAGAGGAAGGAGTCGGGGTCTGGTCGAGAGTGTCCTCAAGGAGAAGAGTGTCTTTCTCCATATGGCGGCGGATGACGGCCTTGAGGGCACAGCAAGTCTCAGTGTCATGTCCTGGTGTACGATGATATAAGCAAATTTTCGTGTCGTCGAACCAGGAGGGCTTGGACCCGAGAGGTTGGAAAGGCTTGATGGGCGGAAGGGTTATGTCAGAAGTCTGGAGAAGTCAGCACAATATCAACGAGTATGAGCCCAATAGAGGGTCCGTGTTATTTTATATGCGCGAGGTTGGTGACTTTTGCTTAGGCGAGGCTAGAGGAGATTTTCGTACCACCTTATGGGTTGATGGCGCAGTGACAGATGGAGATGGCTCTTTCTTGATGATTGATGCCGCCTTTTTAGGAGAGGGACGACTGGAGATAGGCAGAGGAAGCAAAGGAGGCAATGAGTTTTGGTTGAAGGCCGGAGTGGGAAGGATGCTAGCCAAGGTCGAAGGATGAGGGCCCAAAATTGATGGCAATGGTGACGGAGAAGGAGGCATTCATTTCTGTGGTCTGGCAACCCTCTTTGACTTGGTTGGAAGAGTACTGCTGGTTGAGGTCTGGCCTAGGTCCACCTTCACTTGCGGGTGAATGAGGGTGGAGACAGGACGAACGCCAAATGATTTGATGGGTTTAGATGAGGTAGATGCAGGTTTCGGTTTGGACGGGTTTGGTTGAGGTTTGAGAGTCTGGTCTTTGTCAAGAGTCTGACGAGATTCCGCCTTAGGAGGATTAGCGGCATGTGATGAGAGGGCACGGGTATGTTGAAGGGCTTTAAGATGCTCCCACAACACCTGAGGCGTCACTTTCCTTGGAGGGAGAAGCGCGATTTTCTCCACTAACCGGGAAAATGGCTGAGAAGAAGATGTTAATGGTTGCGTGGTTGAAGATGAGATGGGTGTAGTGGTCTTAGACGCCTGGTGTGGTGAAGTCATGACAGATTTAGATGAAGACGAAGGGGAGACAGGTTCTTCCCTAGGTGGAGAAGAATCTGAAAAGCGAGGCTCCTTGAGCGGGTAAAGGGCAGGGATGACGGTGCCCTACACCTGCGGCTGAGGAGTAGGAAGGGTCGGGTCCTCCATAGGCAGTAGAACGGAGGATGGCGAGACCGGTGGTGCAGGTAAAGCTGAGGTGTCCTCCAAGATGAGAGAGGTCAGTGGAGAACTAGCTGGGGAGAGAGGTTCGTCCACATGTGATGGACTGATTGATGGACTAACCTCTTGAGGTTGATTGGGGATGAAGAGAGAGACCGTATTGACTGTTCGAACGTTGTGCTCATGATTGTCGTCAATTAAGGTCTAGACGTTGTTTTGAGTTGGTGGATGATTGGGGAAAGGTTGTTTGAAGATGTCAATGGCCTGATTAGGGGGTGCATTTGGATTGTCTAAGATGAGGTCCCCCTTTTCAAGCATGTCTTGGATTATGTTCTTAAAGGTCTTGCAGTTTTTCGTGTCATGGCCCTTAACACGGTGGAAGCTGTAAAAGTCATGCTCCCTATACCACACGAGAATAGCGTGTGAGGGATCGAATTGTGGAGGAGGTCGGGCTTGAGGGAGATTGAGGGCCCACTATTTGAGAAGCTTTTCCAGCACAAACGCGTATGATTCTCCGAGAGGAGTATATCACCGTTGTACGTATCTTTGCTGGAACTGGCGAGTAGCGCTCTGAGATGTAGATGGCTCAGGCTGATTGGTCGAGGAGGATGAAGGTCTAACAACCACGGCATTAGCTAAAGCCTTGGATTTAGAATTAGATGATGATGGCTTGGCAGAGGAAGAGTCATTGGTTTTAGAGCTGGGATTCTTGTTCTGCAACTTGACTTTATTCTCCTCGATGGCACGTAACTCAAGTTTGTGAGCCATCGTGAAGGCTTCGTCAAAAGTGCGGAAGGTTTGAACCCTCAAGGTGGAAGAGATATGTCTGGCACAGGCTTGGGAAAAGAGTTCAACAAGCTCGGCCTGGGGTAAAGAAAAGGAGAGTTGATTGATAAGTCCTCTCCATCGAGCTACGAAGTCGGCTATGGACTCATCCTCGAATTACCGGATAGAATAGAGGTCTGTGATTGAGACCTTCTTAGTGATGTTAATGGAAAAGTGATCGAGGAAGAGCTGAGCCAATTGTGTGAATGAGAAGAGAGAATGGCTAGGAAGGGAGCTGTACCAGTCAAGTGCAGCACCTAAGAGAGACATAGGAAACGTGCGTAAGAGTAACACATCGTCATGGCCAATAAGGTAGCAGGCATGTCTGAATGCCCGCAAGTGTTGTTGGGGGTCTTCCTTGTTTTGAAAGCGAGAAAACTTCGAAAGCTCCCACTGGCTAGGATATGGTCTGATTGGGACAGAAGGATGAATGGGCTCGTTACAGATCTGCTCATATGAAAGAGTGTTGCGCAAGCTGGAAATAGAGGTCTCAAGACTGGTCATCTTGTCCATCAGCATTTTGATGATGTCTGCCGATGGATTGACGGGTTACGTGCCCCCTAAGTTGTAGGGCGTTTGGAAGAGGCTAGGGGAGGTATGCGACATAGTCGGTTGTACAATGTACGGATGACTAATCACAGGGGCAGAGGTGGAGGCTAAAGGTGGTTGGGTAGAAGACATAGCTGTGCCCATTGTCGCCATGAGAGGTTGAACTGTGGTAACGGGGGCCAAGGGATATGAGGCCACCCTGGTGTTGATAGGGGCCAGGGTAGGCGGAATAGAGACGATAAGGTTTTGAAAAGGAGTGGATAGCGGTTGAGGGGGTTGAAGTTGACAGGGGGCCGAAACCCCGGTGGAAGTGGGCCCAATGATAGAGGGAGAGGCCACACCTGGACGATTGGTCAAAGTCTGGTCATTGGTCAAAGCGATGGCTTGAGTGTCTGAAGGTTGAACTATGGATGTTGTCGATACAGCCGTAGTCGCGAGAAGGGAGGTTGGCATTCCATAGATTGGATTGCCCAAGGAGTCTCGCATTCGGCTATGCGCGAGATAATGTTGCAAGGCCTTGACATTGAGGTCCAAGAATCGCTCGAAGTCTTGGTCCCCTTCTTGGACAATGGGAGTCTGCAGCGGGGTTGGACGAATGGGAGTTCTTTCGGTCTCCGAGTTGAACTCCATTGTAGGCTTGGTCATGGACGGGGTGGACGGAAGTGGTTGATGGCTAGCGTGGTTGACAAGAGCTTTGGCTTGGCTGCGAGTCAAAACCATGCAAGGCAAAGAAGGTTCAGGTCTCAGGAACTGTGTTGCTCAGTTTTAGAAAACCAGGATGGAGTCTTTGGCAGAGAAAGGACAAGTTTTAGGCTGCTGGTTTTTAAAAAAAAGGACAGTGACAGAGACTGACGTCGGTTGAAAAACCGATGTCGGTTAGAAAGATGGCCGATGTCGGTCAGATAACCGATGCCGGTAACAGATGAAGCCGACGTCGGTATTAGAACCGATGCTAGTGACAGGGGAAGCCGACGTCGGTGGCAGAACCGATGTCGGTGACTGTGTTTTCCAGAGAACCAAAAGGTTCTTGAAAAACAATGAAGAAAGTGACCTCACTCACTCAAACAAATAGATGAGAAGAGGAAAACAAAGAGAGACACACAAGCCTAAGCGATAAATCCTAAGAATTAACCTTAGAAATTGTGGCTTATGCCTTAGATGAATGTTTGGGGAGATTGGCTGCAAGAAGGGTCCTAGAAGAAGGTAGTCTAAAGATGGTTTCAGGTGTTGTTTTAGGTGCTCAAAGATCTGTGTTAGGGTCTGGTACGTGGCCTGGTGCTAAGGAGCAAGCTCCCCTCACTTCACGATTCCAGTGGTTAGCTGGTCTCGCTTAGCCAAGATATACCTCGCCTAGAGTTTATACTCCGCCAGAGAACGGAGTGGGCTTCCCCCTTGGTGATGAAATCCAAGTAGGGTCACCGGGACGGGTAAGGTATCCGCTGGGAGATGAAATCCTAGTCGGGCCTTGTCTCAGGTATGTTTTATGTTCATTTAGTGCATGTGGTCTGGTAGTGTAACATCAAGTGTCTATGATTTATTCAATATGCGTCTAAGTTACTAGATGTGGACTAATGCAAGCACAAGCAGAAATGAAAGTGCAATACATTTTAATGCCCAAGTTGAAATGTGATGTTGTGATGCAGACAAGTTTTGAGAAAGGGTCAAGAGTATGATGTTTAGACTAGTCTAGAAATGCAAGGAAGAAAGGTTCGTTTTAGTCCTGCTTATAGTGTCATTGAGAAGAAGAGAAGGAGGAGAAAAGGTAAGAACCTAATGCTCCTAAATGAATGAAAAAAGAAAAAGGAACCCAGGAGGAACCTAGGGTCCCACCGGGCGTGCCAGAATGTTTCTATTCAAAATTCACTTTTTAGATTTAAGAGAAAGAAGAAACTAAAAAGAATAAATGGACAAGGCTTGGGAAGTACCTGGACTAAAGATTGCGCACCGTAAATCCAGACATTTGTGGGCACTCCTCTTTGGTTGTGGAGGAATGACACCTGTAAGAAAAAAGGAAACTTGGACAAGAAAACGTTAGATGAATAGGCGGTGGGTTGCCAAGCAAAAGCTTGTTCCCGGAACTGTAAAAACTTCCTTAAGGGAGGTCAACCCACTGTTTTGATAAGATAAGTGACTGATAAAAAGATAGAATGCCAGAATACAGAAGTGACAAAGAAATTAGAAAGGAAAGAAAAGACCAAAATGATTACCTGAAGGAGCTGTTGGGCTGAAGACAGTCGCCGAGGTCGGAAATGTTGCCGGCGTCGGTTATGAGGTCTGCCGACATCGGTTATCCTGCCGACGTCGGTTGGGGTAGTGACCGGCGTCGGTCGGGGTTATGGCCTGTAGTCGGGTCTGAGTTGCTTTCTGGACTGTGGACAGGTCTGGTTCGTGAACGGAGGTGAGACAGAGTTCAGGGACAAATTTAGATGGACTGGGGAGTGGTCTAGCTCTGGTCGGGTGCCTTATACAAGGTCTTTGTTGACAGGGGGATGGGGAAGAGGAAGAGACACAGAGGATAGGACCTGAGAAGGCTTTGCAGCCTCTCAGGGGGAAGAACAGAGGGAGCAGAGGACAATAGATAGGATAGATTATCGAAAACTAAATAAATGAAATGAAAAAACTAGACTTTGCTTACCTTTTTGCTGACTGAAGAAAGGAGGTGCTATTGTTGGAGTCACGAAAGACTTGTTGCAAGAAGAGAATACCTGATCCAGAGCCTTTTCACCTGTTGTTCCTATTGCATGAGGTCAAGACAGAGGAGAGACGAAAGCTAAAGCGCCAAGAGAAGTCTGTTTTCGAGCTCAAGGGTCCAGGGGCTGCAATGGATGCAAAAGGGGTAATGAAGGATGCCGACGCTGGCAGTTTCGCCAATGTCGGCCGAATGGTCGCCGACGTCGGCGGTCGTAGAATGGGGACAGAGGCTAAAAATAGCCTCTGCACATTCTTGCATGCCGCCAAGCGAGGGGGTGTGGGAATAACGGTCACGAGGATGCCAAAATGGGCGTGGGGGGAAGATAAAGAAGAGATTTGGCCTAATAAATGCTAGGGGGAAGGTGGAGGGATTCAAGGGAGGATCCAAGCTGGCAAGGGTAGGATGGAAAGGGGGCCAAGGTCAAGGGTTAGGATAGGGGTTTAAGGCCAAGGGGGAGGACCAAGGTGCAGACACGTTTGTGGTGTCTACATAAAGGACATGCTAGTATGATCACATAATTACCCAAGGGTAAAAATACAACAAAATCAAGACTACCAAGGTAATAATTGCATAAAGAAACAACAAGCTAGGATTCCATTCCAAAAAACACTCACATGTAGATTTCATAAACCATAACCTTAGGAGAAAATAATTATAAAATAATGGTGTATCTATTATTCATATAAAATCACTTTGTTTTTTAATATAGCATGCATTATATTAAAAATCATATTAAATCATTAAAACATCATTTATCAAGTCTTGTCATGAGTTATCTCAACTCACCACTCAAAACCCTCATTATGACCCCATCCTATTTTTTTGCATCCTACATGTACCATGTCACTTAGGGACAAGGGACACTTCATGTGGGGTGGGGAAGAATGATGTACGAAATTAATCACATGATAATCTATGTGTGTAGATTGAAAGGCCATGAATACACCATAATTACACCTATATTCAATTGGGGAAAATAATCAACTTTATTGTTTTCCATTTCAAGATCATAGTTCATTCACAAAAATACCTAAGCAAGACATTATTATAGCCTACAACACAAATTATCATTATTTAGGAAACTTGCTTTGCTATAGGCAGTAATCTGAATGTACAATTGGGTGTTTTGAAGAGATATCTATTTGAAAAATTTGATAGGAAGATAAACTAGCTAGAATGGGAGCTTCATTAGTGAGAAGGGAACCCTCAGACCACAGGAAATTGCAAGGAGACCCAAACAACTAGGCCATCTTCAGTAGGGTTGGATGGGAACCTATTTTGAGAAACTATAGCATTTTTTAAAACATCTCACTAGAGAATTTGTAGGATCTTTTACAATATAATAGGTGATAATGTTTGGCACAATATTTGGTGACTGTAGATTTAGGGCCTATTTATTTCTTCTATTCTATTTAACAACATTACACCTAAATTCTTTGATATTCCTACATACCTAATATTGTAGAGATAGAAAACCTAAAACCATGCACCTGACATGTTAAACAAAAATTAAATTTCCACTATTTGAAATCTATGTCAAAATATATGTATTCACTTTATTTAAAAATAAGATCTAAGCTTCCATGTGTAAGTTATATGTTCTCCCTTATTTCCATAATCTACGTAGATAAGCTAATTATAGTTCACTACTATTCTAACCATCTTCTATCACATAGGTAATGATTACCCTTATTTACATTTAAAAACAACCATTACTTACTTAAATAGTACTTACTTGCATGTGGTTTCATATCACTCACATAGAGTTCATCACCACTACTACTATGAATATCATACGCATGCTCTTAGAGTTCAACATATTCACTATCAACATTGACATGAAGT
Organism: Torreya grandis; assembly: GCA_037957365.1. NCBI lineage: Eukaryota > Viridiplantae > Streptophyta > Pinopsida > Cupressales > Taxaceae > Torreya > Torreya grandis. Next base: position 1,893,665 of record JARHVA010002704.1, on the reverse strand, counting down.
TGTGCAGCTTTACAAAGAGCTCTATTAATAGGGCCTTTTTCTTTTCATTCTATTTTCATATAATTACTCTACATGTGGTTTAATCATCATGTAAATATTAATATAAGTCAAGTAAATAATGCAAAAGTTTTAAATTTTTATCCAAAAGAACATTTTAAGCATGAAGAATGAAAAAACATTGGGACATATTAACTTACAACTTAAAGAATGCAAAAGCTATAAATTTTTGTCCAAAAGAAGAATGAGAAAACATTGGGACAGATTAACTTACAACTTAAAAAATTCAAAATCTATAATTTTTTTTATCCAAAAGAGAATTTTAAACATGAAAAATGACAAAACATTGGGATAGATAACTGACAACAACTATTATATTACCTCAACTTTAGCACAACTATGACTATGTTGCACATTCTTGACCAATTCATCATGATCACTATCAATATTGGTAGCTCTATTGACATCAAGGCATTTTTTTTTTGTTGCTTTGATAAAATTGCTTTGCATGTGGTTCAACCATCATGCAAAAAAATATACAAAACATTCAATAGTCATGTAAATAATTCAAGATATACATTTGTCCAAAAGAACATTTTCTAGATCACTCCAACAACAAAGAAACTAGGTTGGATTATCCTACACTCATATTTTAATGTAAATATTAAGAGGAGTTTATATACACAATTGCCAAAAAAGAATAAATGAGATCAATAGTGTCTCTTACCTCATCTTAATCCATGGAATTATGCTCATTCTATGTAGAAACTATAGGCTTAATAGAGGTAACCAGTTGAAAAACTTTCTTAGTGAGACCATATATGAAACTCATTACAAGTTGGTACCCTTCATTTGATTTGACATGAATTGGATATCCTCTTAATGGGCCTCTAACAGATTGATTTTAAATCTCTACTGATGAACTAGATTTTTACTTCATCATACTCTTTGATTTACTAAGATCTAGTGCTACCATATAATTGAAAATATTTTCTACACATGCTTCTCTATTACTATTTTACACCTAAAATATAATGTCAATTTCAATGTATATTCAATTCAATAAAAAATAAAAATAAATAACATAATGTAATTTAAACCAAAAAACCATACACTTACTCCAAATTTGTCCATTTTGGCCTGCAACCCGCCTTGGCCAAATGTATATCCAGCCCTCAAATTATCTCTTGCTCTCTTAACTCTATTACTCTTTGTAAAATATTTGTTGTAATGCATAATTTATTTCAATTCCTCCCACTATTTAGATATAGATTTTATTTTAACCTCTCTTTTCCCTCCATGATTGTTTTTCTACAATTGTATCTAAAATTATTCATCAAAAGTCTCATCTTTTGCTTGTAATATTTTTTAGAGATTTGTCCACCAGTAGTCTCAAAAGAATTTTACATTTTTATATAACATTTTCCACACTTCATGGATCTTGCTATGCAAAATTTGATTTTCAAATATCCAAATGGGCCTTACATCTTACACCAAATTCAGAGGCCCACCTTTAAACATTTGGCCCAATGGGCTCACCATTTCTCGATACCTCAACCAAGAATGGATTCTTTCCTTCTAGTTTTATTTATTTTACATTCCTCTCTTGTAATATTTACAAATATTGACTCAATATTTGTCTTTTGACAAAATTAGACACATCTATTAAACCACTACTAATGTTTTTGGCTAATCCACTAGTTCCATCAAAAGTTGTAGATGTAATAGGTTCACTCTGAGGCACACCAGATGTAAGCAGTCTCTCTTCATGAATTTAATTAACAATAAATTCATGCTCCTTATCCACATTATGTATGTCATGAGTAGGTAGATCAGTATTGGTCTCTATATAGATCACTTCAAACACATCCTTTAATCTTGAATAAATCATTTACAAACTTACTATTCTTTTGCTCTCATGTTTTTCAATAACATCTCTTAGACTTTGTGCTAAGAGACCATCACGATGTTGCACATCACCATGTGATATATCAAGTTACACATCACCATGTGCTATATCAGGTTTCACATCATCACAACTACTCTTTTCACCAATTACATTTGTTGAATCACAAATGCATAGGCTTCTACAAGTTGGTGACACTGTATCTTTTATTTCCTTTTGTTGTTTCTCTACATATTATTTACACTCTTTTTCTTCCTATAAAACAAAAAAGTATCATATTATGTCTTATATACATAAATCTCTTGCTTATAAAATTTCATTAAACACTATTAAATAAATAATATACTACATGGTGGATTTATAATTTGCTTGTTTGTCAAACCAAGATGTGATAAATATTTAATATTCTTGGCCACATTTTCTCTACAAAAGCACTCATAATCTATTATTTAAATTTTAGTATTATGATCACTATCATCTGATTTGCACCTTAAAGTCTTTTTCCTCATTTCTTGAAGTCCAAATAAATAATAATGTCTAAATCATCAACTTAAATTAGTAGAATAGTAGTGGAATATGAGTTTGAATCTCATATTTTGGACATTGAATAGGATTTTTCTTTTAGAAAAAACTCATTAAAATTGACCATTTTAAGGTATTATAAACATCTGCATTCAACATTTGATAAATGGTTGTTTGGGAAATAAAACATAAAACCCTAGAATGATCAAAAGATAGAAAGATAACATTCATTAATTCACTTCAACTTATAATTGAAACCATAATTCAACCACCAATTATAACTTCATTCTATTGATCTTCAAAAATATTTTAAAATACATTTGAAAATTTTGTCCTAACTAACTCCCCTATTAATGATTATCATTCGGTCTCGGTTTCCCTCTTATAGGTGAGTAAGGGAAGTGACAAGATTTAGACTATTACATGTTAAAAAATGTTATTTCATCTACCCACTTTTAACATAAATTAAAAAGTCTTAATTATCATTTTTTACATATGATTACATAAAAGCAATGAAGGATGAGAAATGATCAGATGTTGATGTCTAGAGAACTCATAAGATGTTGAAGTTGGTTAGTCATCCTAAGGTACCTAGATCATTCAGATCTAGCAAGATCCTCTCTCCATGATAGTATCTCTAAGGCCTGGTACTTCACTACAAGGCATATTCTTATGGGGGAGCTAGATATGTTTGATCCCATTGGTACACTATGTAATCATGAGGCCATTTGTAGTCCTAGATTTTGTGTGTGTTGGCATAGTGACTCTTCCATCCTCTGTCTAATAACCCTCTACCACCCATGATGAATTTTGAGTATCCAACATTCAATGCAATTATTCCATCCAAGGTTAAATTGAGGCTATAAATATTTATCTCAGCATCCTTCTATAAATGAGTGAGGTAGTTGGGATAAATTTGGCTAAACTCATCTATCCAATCCTTAGATCCTTTTAGTTGATCATCATCCATTAGTATCTTAGGTATGAACCACTAGTTTAGTGTGTGAAATGAATCCATTCTTGCCTTTATCTTTTGGTCTTCTCTAGATATGTATTCAAATTCATATATGACCATTCAAACCATTTGTTGAATAAGATTTAAAGCTATGGGGGCCTCAACACTCCTTTTTTAAAAATTTCAAAAAGTTATTAAGGTGTGATATATAGTTTCCATTTCTTGAATAAGAGGTACAATATAGGTACATGGACCTTCATTTGATCAACTGCTTGTGACATGGAGACATAACATTCATACACATTTTCCAATTTGTCCACAATTATTTTAACCATATGCTCCAAGATCTTTTCCAATACCCTAAAGGTTTGTCTCTTTGTTCCTTCCTTTGTTTATTCATTAGTCTTTTTCAACTTTTCAATTTATTATTTTAGTACATTTACTTGTTCAATAGTGATTACACATGTATCAATCTAGATGGTAGGGGGATGGTATACTATTAATTATATGCTTTGTGAAGGACCTAATCCCTTCAACTACTCTTTTAATTTCACATTTTCAATGAATAACCTATTCACTTCATCATTCAGATCAGTCTATGCTTTCTCATATTTTACCAATCTAAGCTCCATACCTTTGACCACATCCCTAGTAAACATTATTGAGTGCAATGTCATAGTAGCTGCCTCCAATGTTGATGTGTCTTGAAGTGTCTTTACCATTGTAGTCCCTCTCATTTCTTGTACAACATCAAGAAATCTTGGTTTTTTGTTCTTTTTTGCTTTATCTAAAAGGATAGAGTTTTAATTCTTGGATTGTAACATGTGCCACTCATTCCCTCATCTAAATTGAACTCAGAAATCAACATGGGATCTTCTCGGCTTCTTTCTTGGTCTAGTAAGAATATCTTTTTTAGCTCCATCTTAGGAATGATTAGTATGTTGCTCTCCAATACCAATTTTATAACCTTTTATGGGCTGATATTGATTTCATTGATCTTGAGCTCCTTAATGGTTTGAGGAATAATTTGATAATGCTAGGAATCTTCAATACCCATCTTATTAATCTAGAGTCTCTCCTCAAATTATCTCATTTTCACCTTGATCCAAAAATATTTAAACTCAATGGTATATGAAAAATTATAATCTTTAATAAACCTAAGATTAGTGACCACTCTTTCATCATCATGTATCACTTGATCATTATGTTCATGCACATACACCCTTTCTTCTTGTCTAGGAGCCTTAGTTGTAAGTTCAGAGAGTGGCTGATCCACTTCATAATCATCTTTGAAATTCATTAGCACATTGGCTACCTCCTCTATATCCCCCACCTCTTAACTTACTTCCTATGTCTTTTACTTCTTAGGCTATGCTTTCTTTAGAGGTGATTCTAATTGTACTATAATAGTGTCTAGAAGGGGTTCTACAATCACAACACCACTTGGCCTCTTCATGGGAAACTTAGTGGGTTTTGGAGGCTACCCCTCAGGTTCCTTTTTTGTCTAAACATACAACCTTTCAAAGTTGGCAATTATCAAATTTATCCTCTTAAGAGGATCTCCTTCTTCCACAAAAAACCTAGGAATTCAGTGTCTCTCTTTTTTTTCTCTTGCTAAAATATTTTTATGATTTCCCATTTCCTTTTCCTCTGAAACACTTCATGAGGGGTAAGGCAATTTCTTATTACATCTTCTTTACAATCAACCTCCTGAGTAATCCTAGCTCTAGTGAGTAGTGTTTCCCTTCTAAAGTTTTTATGTCATTCGAGGTCAAAGACCCTTTCCCCTCATGAATTCAAATAATACCTTACCTTCAAATAACTTTGTAAATCTTCTAGAGTATCAAACCCAATGGATAATTCCCCACATATAGTTAAGTCAGGTAGGAATGTCCCCTTTTTTGGCCTCTTCATAACATCTTGCTCCATCCATAGCATTTTCCACATAAATTCCAAAAATGTAATTAAAAAAGAAACAAACTTAGGTAGAATGTGTGGGGCTTGAGGACACCCATAAACTCATATCTCTATTTGGTCTGATAGAAAGAACTAGTCACAAAAATTATGGGTATGTCCCTATTCTAGATTTAATGCTAAGGGTTTTAATAATTATCTAATTTTAATAGGCAAACTTGGTGAAATGTGAAAGAGTGTCCATGACCCTTACTACAAAATCGTGATGAAATGTCACATAATCATTATTCCTACATATATTATCCCATATGTAACATCAATGTTACATAGGTAACCTATTTCCTTGTTGGTTAGTCATCCCCAAACACATCCTTTTAGTCTATTTATCTCTATTCTGATACACTATTAAATGACATGTTAAGGAATAATTTTAGAAAGTGATAGGGGCCAAGTTTTCTCTCACTTGTAAGAATCCCTCATGGAGCCCTTTCTCAATTAGAGTAGCAAAGTCATACTCAGCATTCACTTTAGGGTTTTTAATCCTCATTGTCATCATCATGAGATTGATTTACATCTTCTCCTGAGCATCAATCTCAAGCACTTGGCATAAAAAAAATAAGTTCATTTAAAATAGACTTGAAAGTATTCCATGTCAAATGGCTCATTTTTGGAAGGGGAAATAGGTATCCTTTTATTTTTTTCACCCCTTTTTATGTGTAGAGGAAGTTTATCACTCCTATAGGTTTTTCTCAATACCATATAGTCTTCCTCACTTTTATCTAGGTCAATCTTGGTGATGGCTTGTTTATTCAACAAGAAACACTCTAAAATTGATGCTTTAGTCAATACCACTAATGGTGATCCATCTCGCATTCTTACAATCCTATTACCTTGGTGGTAATGTTGTGTCAGTAATTTGATAAACTCAACATCTATGAATACATTTGGGACTATTAGTTTGGCCAAGTCTAAGGCCTAAGGATTCAAAATTGGAATATTACCATCCCTCTTATTGTAGAAGTACCAAAACAAAACCCATCTTGAGATAGGAATAGTTAGGTCTCTACATCCATGAGCTACATCTCTAAACACCTTTTTGAATCCCTCATTTGTTGAATTAGGTAACACATCAAGTATAGACTATTGTAAATTTCTCTTTTTCATTTTAGAGGCTATGGCTTCTTCCTTCTTACTCACAAGTTCACTTCTTTTGGGTGGCATGATGAAGAATTTACTCCTACTTGATTTATTTAAGTGTCTAATTATTTTATTGAGTAAATTAAATTATTATACACTTACTATAGAGGGTTTTATGAACATACCCAGTGAAATAATAGTTGCAGAGTCTTCCTCCTTAAACTCCCTTGCCTTTGGTATGCTAAGCTATGTGAATGATTGAAAAAATGGTGTTGACTCCCAAGTATATTTATTTCTGAGCTTGGTCACGTCCTTATTAATGTCAATTAATGCAAAATATTTCATAATCTATCCATATTTTAAGTTTGAATACATGCATATGCCTATGATCTTGGGAAATAGAATGGTTCATGTATAGAGGTGTAATAATTGCCACTAATGATTTAAATACTTTGAAAGCTTATACCATAGTACTACTCTATCATATCAATACCATTATGGGGTTAATGGTATAATAGAGTTAGCATTTTACTCTCTATACTATATTATACACTTTAACTTTGCTTGGTACAAGATGGTAGGTTAGATAGTCTCATATTGCCACCTTGTGCACACCTCTTATAAATCCTATGGTATGGTGGGTTAATTCTAATGGTTGAGTGATTATTCACCATCACATCACAATGTCATTATTTACCCCTTATAGGGCTATGGCTTACTTTAATTGTTAGCATGTTCTCACTACCACCAAATGCTATTCATATTTGGTTGCCATGGTATTGCAATAAGAATTTATACATTGACCTGTATGTCCTACCATCCCATGCATACCTTTGTTAATTGTTTTGGTAGTGTGGTATTGGATTTTTTTATGTATTTTAGGTGGGAATATAGGGGTATATTATGAATGTAGTATTTTAGATAGCATTTTATTGAAAAGATTGAATAATTTTCTAATTTTATAGTCTCTTAATTTTAGCTTTTAGTGTCAGTTAGACCTAAGAGATCATTTATTTATTTGTAGTGAGGAGGCTTAGTCAGGTAAAGAGAATTTTAGCATAGGAGTCAAGGCTTTAGTGATTGGGCTCAAGGCTAGTTATGATAATGAAACTAGGAAAATTTTGGAGGTTTTAACATAGGGGTTGTCATTTTTCAAAATTTTGCCTAAGGAACCCTTGTACCTTGCGTATTTTGGTCTTATAATTCATCATTGACCTCTTGTTCTAGTTCTAGTCTTTTAAAGTTCTCACACTAAAATTTGATGAGGAGATTTAAGTTAGGAGTTAATTAACTAGCACCTTTTCCATTGATGTCAAAGGGTGAGAATTAAAATAGTAAAACATAGCATGATCCAAATAACATGATAGTACTAAAGTTAGGGGGAGCATAACAATAAGGGGGAGCATGATAGATAATTTTACTTGTATTTTCACACAAATTATTTAATAGTATAGGTTAAATATTTTTTTCACCTAGTGTTAAGATATCTATATGTATTATTAACTCATAGATGTTCATTATTATTTCCTTCACATAAGCATAATTAATGTATGTGGAGGCTAGAAGTTGTATTACAAACTAAAGCTATCAAAATATCAGAGAAATGACTATAATTTATTGCCAAGATTTTAAAGAGTTGTTTACTTTCACAGGTATCTTCTTGCATTATTTTATACCTTTAGACCTTGCTTTCTTATTTTCATATCTAGTAGTTCTAGAGAAGTTAGAAAATTCTAGCATCTAGAAAACATATAGGACACACACAAAATTATGTTCAAACTAAACAAAATTAATTTCAACCAAAGTAAGAGAACTAAGAAGAATGATTGAACCTACCTTTAAATGTACTTCAAATCAGTAGTGAACATCTTAGGTTTTATATATAATATACCAATAGAATAATGATAATTACATTCAAAAATTTATCAATAAAATAGTAGTGAATAAGCACACCTATACTCAGAACTTTATTACATTCAATAATAAATTAAACCATAAATATAACCAAAGGATAGGAGACAAGATAAAAAATTAAGGTGATAGGCTAGTTAATGTGAAAAAACATCATCATAATCATCTACATTGCTATCAAAATCAAAATCTTGATCACTCGTGTTTACATCTACTTGATTTTATTCCTTATCCTCATTTGTGACATGCAATACATTTTCTCTCCCAATATATTCATTCATAATAAAAATATCTTCTTCAAACAATCCATCATCATCTTCATTCACTTATTTGAATGTTTCTTATAAATTAACATATTTCCCATTGTTTCTCTACGTTTTTGCTATTTATATTTAGAAGAAGAAGAAACTAAAGGTTAGGGTCAGGGGTTAGATGATACCCAGATTAAGTTGCGCACCATATCCAGACATTGTAGGAGCTCCTCTTTGGCTATGGAGGAAGACACCTATAGATAAGAATAAGACTCAAATAAGGAGAATGTTAGAGAGATATATGGTGGACTGCCAAGCGATATGCTCGGTCCCACAAGTGTAAAGGCTTGATTGAGGGATGACAGTCCACTGTTTATGAAAAAGAGTGTTGTATAAAGATAAATAGTGAAAGACTAAGAAAGAGAAAGTAGATAACACATACCTATTTTCTACAGTTAGTCTTTCACAGTCATTGACATTGGTTAGTCTACCATCATTAGTTGGTCAGTGTTGCCGACATCAATTAGGCTGTCGACGTCGGTAGGGGCAATGGGCCTTAGATGGGTTTTTGAGTTATGTCTATGGTTGATAGAAGGAATTTGGGAGTTTAAAAGGTCTATACAGGGTTGTAGGGAGATGAATAAGGTCCACAGAAAGGCAAAGGTAGAGGATAGGTTGTCAAAAAGGGTAAGGGTATGAGGAAGGCTTTTTAGCCTCTCCTGGAAGAAGTCAGGTCAGGTCTGGTAGTATTTAGAAATAGTAAATAGAAACTAATTACTAATATATTCTAAATTATTGGAATGAAAGCTAGAATAAATACTTATCTCTTGCTTAATGAAGAACCAGAGGTGTTGAATGCTTATTCCTATTGTGGCTGGTGTCAAGTCCTCGTACAATGTTTGTAACCCAATGTCTAGAGTTATTTCTGCAGAGTTTTTGTAGCCAAGGGAGCATTAGTCGAAGTCTGATGGCTAGTCTCAGAGTGTGTGCATCCAAGAGTCCATCTGGAAAGAGAGAGAGAGAGAATGTTTGTAGATTTGAGAGAGTTTTGAGGGTCAAAGAGAGAGTTGAAGGGGATTAACTTGACATCAAAAGTCAGTTTAAGTAACTAATGTCAGTGGTTCTGCCAGTGTCAGCCAATTGTTGACCGACATCAGTGGGTGGAGAATGGGTAAAAGGGGATATTTTTAGCCCTTCGCCTATTCCCCATCCACCAAGTGCATTTTGTCATTGGAGAATGGTCAAATGATAGGGTTATTAGGTGTGAGGGTTAGTTAGAATGTTAGGATAGGTCTTAGGTAGTTATGATATGAAGGACTTAGTCATGGGGTGAGTCATAGGGTAAGAAATAGTCTTAGGTGAGGTGTCTAGGTGAGGTGTTGAGGGGATGCCATAAATTTAAAATAAGTAATTTATTTGAAATTAATGTGTGTAAATGACCAAGGGGAGTCGACACAATTTTGGTGTCTACATTTGCCCCTTTTTGTCTTGTTGGTTGTTCTTGACGAACTACAAGACAAAAATAGGAGTAAGTTTCCCCAAGTACAGGATAAGGTGTAAGTTGCCCCAAGTATGGGATGAGGTACTCCCCCTCAAAGTGGGAGTTGAGGGAAGGTACCCTGATATCGGGTGTTGATTTGATAGGTAGTGGATGAATATGTTGAAGTTGGAGTGTGAATGCTGTAATAGTGGAGATTGCATGTATACCACTTCACGTGATAGGTAGGTCAAATTGTCACAGGCAAGGTCAAGGAGTGCTAAAATCAAAGTAATCAGGCCCCAAATTTTTAGTCATAGCTGATTGGGTGAAATGATCAAAGCTATAGCTCCAATGGTCATCGTGTTCCAAGTATCTCAGGCTTGGGAAGTGCTCCTAGAAAACATGAAAATGTCACAAGTAGTGGGGATCAACTTGGGTGTGATCTGATACTTGTAAGGGTCATAATGTGAGGTGTAGACAATTTTCTAACTATTCATGAGGTAGCATTTATGCAATCAAAACAACCAAGACAAAATTGTCTCGAAAGTGGTCATGGTCTGAGGAGATAGTCATGATCTCCAAGGTTGTTGGTCGAGTCAGGTTGAGATATAAGTGATCTCAAGTGTTTTTTAGTGTGGTCAGGGAGATGTATGTGATCTCCAATGTGCCCCATGAGAAGTCAAAAGTGACTTTTGCAGTGTCAAGGCTGGTTGTTTGGTCATGATTTTGGACTAAGTTGTTTGGTCATGGTTAAAGGTGATTATGTTTGTTCACCAGGTAGATGAACAAATGGGTGGCTAAGCTAACCCCAGAAGACTCTGTGTCAATTGAGTGCTACCTACATATCCCCTATTTTAAGGGCCTCAAGCCAATGTAGTTCTCCCCAAAAGGGAAGAAGAGTCAAACAGGTTCATAGTTGGTTTGGTCAAGTTAGGGTTTTTTAGCATTTCCCATATATGTGATGGTACATGATTGAAATGATAAGAGTATGATGATGTTACATCCTTTTCCATATCATGTGATGGTGTATTCTATAACATTGGTTTTGTGGTTTTTCATCCCTAGCAATTTTCCATATTTGTGATGGTGTATGCTAAAAATGAAATGAGATGATGATTTTGTGTGATGGTGTATTCTATAACATTGGTTGTGTAGTTTTTCATCCGTAGAAATTTTCCATATTGGTGATGGTGTATGCTAAAAATAAAATGAGTATATTTATGCTTTAGCAAGTGTCCATATTGGTGATGGTGTATGCTTGACATAAATTATGTTGGGTTGATAGTTTCTATGTGTATTGTTGTCCATAGAAACTAGTGTGAATGGGTTATGTCATGTTAGTAGTCTGAAAATGTTTGGTTTGGTTTGGTTGGTTTTGGCTAGATAATGGTCTAGTTATGTGATGAAGATGTATAAGAAGTGAACGGTGCATTGCTCTTTCATTGACAAGGACCATAATGATAGCATAGATAGGGTTTTTGTAAACAAAAGCCCCACTCATGCATTACATCATTGACCATTGGTTTATGTTAGAGAAGTACTAGAATCACTTGATGTTAAGTGAGCTCAAAATCCCTTGGGTATGTTGGGGTAATAGGTGGTGATTATGTGATATGTGAGGGTAGCGTAACCCTTTTGAGCAGGGATAACTTTGCCCCTTTCATAGGTGACCCTGAAAATGACTATAGGCAAGTCCATAACTTAATAGTTTGTCAGTCTTTTTTTTTGGTAGACTGATCAATGCGAGAAGTCCACTTGGGGATGTTGTGTTGTTTTATCATCAGGTTGTGTTGTGTATGTAGCAAAATTTAGGCATAGCCATCCTTCAAGGGAGTGGTCTATATTCTGCTTTGTATGTGTTGATGTCGTTGAATAGCTGTCCTTCAAGGGAGCAGTCTATTTATTACAGCAATGATGCAGCTATCCTTCAATGGAGTAGTCTACATTTATAGTTGATGACCTTTGGTTAGGCAACACTAATCTTATATTTTTTTGGTTTTTGACTGAACTTTTGGTCATGGACTAGACTATAGAGGTTTAAGGGTTTCCCTTTTATTAGGACAAGGCATTCATGCTTGAAAAAAGGGTTAACTAATGTTTATAAGAAAAAGGGTTGAAAGAAATAGGCATGACGATGATGGTGGGTTGCTCAAGGGATGATCTCAAGTTAAAAATCAAGTGAATGATTACTTGATTAACAATAGAATGATCAAGGATGTAAGGCATTAAGGGGCTCAAGTTTTGGTCAGCCTTCAAAAGAAGATAGATAATAAGTACCTGATCCATGCTTGTGTTATGATGTAAGGTCCGAGTCAATTAGGAGCAAACTTGCCCCATTTGTTTCTTTCCATATTGGTCACATGTTAGTTTTTTGTAAGAATGAGATCTCTGATTTTGAAATTTCACTCTTTCAAATTTTAGTTGTGGGTGTGTTTTGGTCGATGCTGGACATGAAGTCAGCTGGTATGTTGTTGGCATTTGGTACAACACCGAACATAGTCATTGCAATCTTGGTTAAGAGTGGGCCAATAATAGCCCAGGTGGAAGATGCAATTGATAAGTGAGTAACCACTGAAATGTCCCCCATAAATCCTATCATGGACTTGTTTGATGACATGAGAAGTCTCAATGGTTATTAGGCATTGGAGAAAGAGGCCGTCAAGACCTTGTTTGTAGAGAAGACCCCCTACCATGGTGTAGTGAGTAGTACTTTTGATAAAAGATCATCATTTATTGCCAGAGAGGTTAGGAGGGATGATAAAATATGTCAAGTAGTCCACAAGTCATTTATACCAAACGTCATGTGGACTAGAGAAGTTAGGAGGAATTTTCCTCAGAGATGATAGTTGTGATGTGCCCAAGATAGAAATCTTGGGTTTTGGTGGTTGAGAAATCTTGACGAATGATATGTCCAAAGTGGAGAAGCCTCATCTTTTCCTTTATCTTTCACAATTTGGGGCCTGATGGCCACATCAATTGTGTTGATTTTGAATAAAGGTGGTTGAGGGACCATAGTCTTATGTTGGGATCCCAATTTAGGTGAAGAGGTTTGGGATGTTGTTGGTGGTTTGTCAAAAAAGTGGTAAGAAGAATCCTTAATGTGAGGGGTGTCCTTTTTTAGGTGTTGGAAAATGACAACCTTAAGGGCATAGCAATGCTCAGTACCATGTCCAGGTGTGTGATGATACCAGCGGATTTTAGTGTTATCAAACCAAGATGGTTTTGGTCTGAGAGGTTGGTATGGCTTAATAGGTGGGAGGATAATGCTCAAAAACTACAATAATTGACATAACATCGAATAATAAGATCCCTTTAATGGGTCTATGCTCCTTATTATAGTAGACAATGATAACTTCTATTTAGGAGTTGTTGAGAGAGTTTGTCATGTCCTCTTTTTAGATAGTGGTGTGGCCACACATGTAGATGACACTTGCTTGGTGAGAGGCACCAAATGTTTTAGAGGAAATATGTGTTTGATAGGTGAAGAGAGTAATGGAGGCAATTTGCCTCTGTGAGTTATTGAAATAGGGAGCACTCCTTTTAAAGTGGAAGGATGTGGACCCAAAATAGATGGTAATGGTTAAGGTGGAGGAGTTTTTCAATGTGGTTTATTAGCCTTCTTTAGTTTAGTGTAAGGACTACTATTGTGAGGGGTGAGGTTTAAATCTACCTTCACCAGATCTTCTTCGATCGAAGTGAGTGAGGTGGTAAGTTCCTCTCTCGGTGGAGAAGGAATTAGAGAATGTGGCTCTTTGAGAGGATAGAGCACAGGGATGATCATGGTTTCGATGTGTGGTCTAGGAGTGGGGGAAGTATGATCCCCCATTGATGATAAGGAAGATGAGGGTGAAGCCACTGGCGTTGGTCTTATCAAAGCATCCTCCAATATGGGAGAAGTCAAAGTTAACTCTCCTATGTGTGAAAGAGGGGTGGATGGAAGATTATTCTCCATTGGTGGAGGACAAATAGGAGAATAAGGGTCTTCTACCTGTGGTGGACAAATAGGAAAAGAAGGCTCTTCTACCTGTGGTGGAGAAATAGGTTGACTAACCTCTTCAAATTATGGGAGAATTTGGTTACAAACCATGTCAACCATGCATATATTACGCTCTTGAAGGTCATCAGCTATGGTCTGAATGTTATTCTGACTAGGGGGATGGTTAGGGAATGGTTGCCTAAATATGTCTATGTTTTGATTAGTCGGTGCATTTGGGTTATCCAAAACAAGATCTACCTTGTCTAGCATGTCTTGGACAATGTTTTTGAAGGTTTTACAATTGTCTATGTCATGACCTTTGACATGGTGATAATTAAAAAAGTCATTTTCCCTGTACCATGTAAGGATGGCTTTTGAGGGGTCAAATTAGACAGCTCAGATTTGAGGGAGGTTGAGGACCCCCTGGTTCACATGTTTATCCACACAAAAGCATATGAATCTCCTATTGGAGTGTATTGATGTTGTACATATCATTGTTGGAATTGCTTTGTGATGTATTCTGATGTGGAAGGCTGAGATTAGTTAGTTGTAGTCAAAGATGATGACCTAAGGACCATAGTGTTTGCTGATCCCTTGGACTTGGAATTGGAAGATGAGGGTTTAGAAGAAGAGTCATTGGATTTTTCATTGGCATTTGTGCTACGTAATTTAACCTTATCTTCTTCAACCACGTGGAGTTCAAGCTTTCGAGCCATGGTGAAAGCTTCATCAAATGTGTGGAAAGTTTGAACCTGCAAAGTGGATGAGATGTGCTTGGCACATGCTCTTGAAAAGAGCTCAATGAGCTCAAGTTGAGGTAATGAAAAGGATATTTGGTTGATTAAACCTCTCCAATGGGCAACGAAGTCAGCTATTGACTCATCATCGAATTGTTTAATAGAATAGAGGTCTGTAATGTAGACCTTCTTAGTGATGTTGATTGAAAGGTGGTCAACAAATAATTGAGCTAGTTGAGTGAAAGAAAAGAGTGAATGACTACTAATAGAACTATACCAATCAAGGGTGGCACCAGAAAGTGACATGGGAAATGTGCGAAGTAGTAATGCATCATCGTGTGCTATAAGGTAGCGAGCGTGTCTAAACACTCATAGATGTTGCTATGGATCCTCTTTACTCTAAAAATGAGTAAATTTTAGGAGTTCCCACTGGATGGGATATGGTCTAATAGGGACCAAAGGATGGATGGGTTCATTGTATATTTGTTCATATGAAAGAACATTGCTCGAATTGGAAATAGATGTTTCAAGGTTAGACATCTTATCCATCAGCATCTTAATTAGATCGGCTAATGGATTGGCAAGAGGGGCACCCCCTAGGTTGTAAGGTACCTGGAAGGAATTAAGAGGGGTGTATGATGTACTTGGTTGCATTTGTATAGGTGAAACAGATTGGTAGTTTGTCATAGGGACTGATGTTGAGGTTAAGGGGGCTTGTGCCATGAAGTTGGGGGGCACAAGTTGACTGGATGTCGCCAAGGATGGTTGAATGGCAGTGACATTAGTAAAAGGGTAGATGGTTACTCTTGTGTTTATGGGTGTAAGAGTGTGTGGGGTAGAGACAATCAAGTTCTAAAAAGGTGTCTAACTTGGTTGAATTATTTTTGGTTGAGGGGGTACAGAAACCCCAATGAAGGTAGGTCCAGAAGTAAAAAGGGAGGCCAAATCTTGAATATTGGCCATGTTGGATTAATAGTTGAAGTAGTGGCTTGGGTGGTCATGGGTTGGGTAGCGGATGTTGTTGATATGATTATTATTTCAAATAAGGAAGTTGGCATCCCATAAACTAGGTTACCTGACGAATCTCGCGTTTGACTTCTCTCTCACAAGATAGTGTTAGAGAGCCTTGACGTTATGATCGAGGAATCTCTTTAAGTTTTGATCCCCTTTAGGAATAATTGAAGGTTTATTTAGGGTAGGTTGGATAGGAGTATGCTCAGTGTCTGAAGTACACTCCATTAGAAGACTTTTTATAAAGGGTGAAGGTGGAGGTGGTTGTTGCCTTGCGTGGTCAGCAAGAGTTTTAGCTAACTATGTATCAAAGCCATCCAAGATGAAAGGATTAAGGTTCTAAAAACTATATGTTTTAGTTTTAGAGGACCAAAAGATGTGTTGAACAACAAGAAAGTCAGGTTTTAAGCTTATTGTTTTGAAAGAAAATTTGTTGACAGTAACCAATGTTGATGGAAAAACTGATGTCGGTGAACATATGTTGCCGATGTCAGTGGAAAAATTGATGTCAGTAAAATAAGTCACCGACGTCAGTGGAAAAAACTGATGTCAGTGTCTCTGTATTTCCAAAAACTCAAAAAAATGGAAGTTTTTGGAAGAAAAAGAAAGTTCTGAGTTATTTTTAGAGCTCAGAATAATGCATCCTTACCAACTCAAAAAATCAGATAAGAACAGAAAAGTAGATGGCAAGTAACCTCTAAACATTAAATTCTTAAGAATAAATTTTAGAGTCATGGTGGCTCATGCCTTAAAAGAATATGTTTAGGAAGTGGGATTTTAGAATGGGTCCTAAAGAGGCAGTCTAAAGCTGGTTTCAGGTTATGTTTTGGTGCTCAAAAATTTGTGTTAGGTTTTGTACGTGGCTTGGTGCTGGGGCTTGCTCCCTTCACTTCATGAACCCAGAGCCAAGCTGGGCTGCTTAGCCAATATATACTTTGCCTATAGTTTATACTCTACCAGAGAATAGAGTGGGTCCTCCTCTTGGTGGTGAAATCCAAGTAGGATCATCGGAAAGGGTAAGGTATCTGCTAGGTCATGAAATCCTAGATGGGCCTTGTCTCAGGTGAGTTTAGATGTTTGATTGTGAATGTCATCAGGTTGTGTAACATATGTGCACTATGATTTATTCATAATGTGTTTAATTACTAAGTGAGAGGGCTAAGTATGCAATCAAGCAGGAATGAAATGCAACAATTTGTTTAACCCAATTTGAAATGTTTTATTCAGATGCAAACAAGTGGAGAAAAGGTTAAGAGTATGAATTTTCACTACTCTAAGATGCAGGAAAGAAATAACAAGAAGAAAAAGAGAGATATTCTTTTTATCTTGTGCTAATGGTTTCTTTTCAAAATAAAAAGATAAAAGGAAGATGTAAGAAGAGAATTTTTCCTAATGCAACTATATGAAAGTTTGATTTTTTTAGAAGAAATGAACCCAAGGAAAACTCCAGGGTCCCACTGGGCATGCCAGAATGTTTCTCTACATTTTTGCTATTTATATTTAGAAGAAGAAGAAACTAAAGGTTAGGGTCAAGGGTTAGATGATACCCAGATTAAGTTTTGCATCATATCCAGACATTGTAGGAGCTCCTCTTTGGCTGTGGAGGAAGACACCTATAGATAAGAATAAGACTCAAAAAAGGAGAATGTTAGAGAGATACATGGTGGACTGCCAAGTGATATGCTTGGTCCCGAAAGCATAAAGGCTTGCTTGAGGGATGATAATCCATTGTTTATGAAAAAGAGTGTTGTATAAAGAGAAATAATGAAAGACTAAGAAAGAGAAAGTAGATAACACGTACCTATTTTTAGCAGTCAGTCTTTCATAGTCATTGGCGTCAATTAGTCTATCGTCATCAGTTGGTTAGTGTTGCTGAGGTCGGTTAGGCTATCAACATCGGTAGGAGAAATGGGCTTTAGATGGGTTTTTGATTTATGTCTATGGTCGATAGAAGGAATTTGGGAGTTTAAAAGGTCTGTGCAGGGTTGTAGTGAGTTGAATAAGGTCTACAGAAAGGCAAAGGTAGAGGATAGGTTGTCAAAAAGGGTAAGGGTATGAGGAAGGCTTTTCAGCCTCTCCCAGAAGAAGTTAAGTCAGGTCTGGTAGTATTTAGAAATAGTAAATAGAAACTAATTACTAATATATTCAAAATTACTAGAATGAAAGGCAGAAGAAATACTTAGCTCTTGCTTAATGAAGAACAAGAGGTGTTGAATGCTTATTCTTATTGTGGCTAGTGTCGAGTCCTCGTACAATGTTTTTAACCCAATGTCTAGAGTGATTTCTATAGAGTTTTTGTAGCCAAGGGAGCGTTAGTCCAAGTCTGATGCCTGGTCTCAGAGTGTGGGCATCCAATAGTCTAGCTGGAAAGAGAGAGAGAGAGAGAGAGAGAGAGAGAGAGAGAGAGAGAGAGAGAGAGAGAGAGAGAGAGAGAGAGAGAGAGAGAGAGAGAGAGAGAGAGAATGTTTGTGGATCCAAGAGAGTTCTGAGGGTTGAAGAGAGAGTCAAAGGGGATTAACCCAACGTCAAAAGTTAGTTTAAGTAAGCGATGTCAGTGGTTTCACCGATGTTGGTAGGTGGAGAATGGGTAAAAGGGGCTATTTTTAGCCCTATGCCCATTCCCCATCTACTAAGTGCATTTTGTCATAGGATAATGGTCAAATGACAAGGTTATTAGGCATGAGGGTTAGTTATAAGGTTGGAATAGGTCTTAGGTAGTTATGATATGAAGGACATAGTCATGGGGTGAGTCATAGGGTAAGAAATAGTCTTAGGTGAGGTGTTTAGGTGAGGTGTCTAGGTGAGGTGTCGAGGGGATGTCATAAATTTAAAATAAGTAATTTATTTTAAATTAGTAATGTGTGTAAATGACCAAGAGGAGTCGACACAATTTTGGTGTCTGCACCCATCAAGCATTATATCGACAACTTCCATGAATTTTCATTTTGAATAAGATTTTGTTTGAATGACATATGACCATCCTAGGCTTCTTACATCATATATTATAAATGATTGGTTAATTTAATGAGGGGAAACATATGGCTCGTTCATATCTAAAATAAAAAAGGCTACCTTAATGATTAGGGGTGAATCTACTGATTCAAAAACTATAATAACATAATAGATTATTTTTATGAATTTGTTGATAGAGGTTACCCATAGTATCTATAGTCTTTCACCTATATGTTTCTTGTAGCAACTACCAAGCTATAGGATTTACACCTATAGCTTTCCTATAGAAACTATAGTTTTTCACCTATATGTTGACCATAACAACTACATACTTTCACCTATAGGAGCCTGTAACCACTACACAGAACCAACTATTGTTATGATAATAAATAATTGGGTTTTAAAGACACATCTAGATATCTTAGAAATAAATTAAATGATTAAAGAGGATCCTCCATACTATCTGTATGGATCCCTCACATGCATATAAACTTGGATGTGCTACTAAAAGATGAATAAGATAAGGATAATGAAAAGGAGAAAAATAAGCAAAATAGAATATATTGTTCTTCACCCAGTTAGGGCTAAAAACAAGTAACTTGAAGTTACTAACCACCTAAAGTTTGATTGGGTTAGTTACAAAGTTTTTTTACCTTTCTTAGTCTAGTTTTTTTGTTGGAGCTAATAAATTACCTTATGTATTTAATGGCAAAACTTAGATTAGATTCATGGTGATGGTATTGTAGAAAGTAATTGCATTCTAATTTATAAAATATTGTAATTTGTTGTATAAATCTTTAATTGATACATATCTAAGAAATGAAAAGGTTGATTCTATAAGAATCTTTCGTAGGTCTCTCAGCAAAGGATTAAAACTTAGTTTTGAATGAGGAGGGGCCCCTCAAAAGGAGTTGTAGTGAAGATCCTGACCCTTCTTAGATTAATGTGTGTTGTGTGGATTGATTTCATTATTAGTTTGATTATATGAAGTGTGATGCATGTGTGACTCAATATCTTTATCACTCTTCAACACATACCCAAAATTTAGAGAACTTCATAGAATTAGGATACAGAGCACCCTAGAGAATTATAATTAGAATAATCTATAAGATATAGAGAAATCTACAACAATTCAAATTCAAGAAATACACCTAGGCATCACTCTATAAAATCAGTTGTTCTACCTGTATATAAATCTTTGAGGTTAGTTTTGTGCAGTTTTTACTTTTAGGATTCTCATCTATCAATGGCTAATTAGCAAGAAACATAGAAACTACTCTGCCCTCATTTTTTTGCCCATGTGTAAGAGGTAGATATTAAAAGTATATGCTATAAAATATCTATTTTTTCCATCTTTCCATTTATATTTCTAATATAAAAAATATTGATTACAATTTAAAAATAATAATAATGGTCAAATTATAGTACACAAAGATAAAGAAAATTTGGGGTGTTTTATACTTTTTTTTTATATTTATAGGATCATGTTTTAATAATAAAAATATTTTTGATCATGTAGACTTATGTTTAGTTTACATGTCATCTAAAATGTGCATAAAAGAAGACCATGATGACTAAAAATTAAAAAAAAAAAACAATATTTTTATCCATGTTTTATTTAGGGCCTTCCTTATATAGATGATAATTAAAAAAGTGCTTTAACAGTGGAGCAAAAAATTTATGTTTTTTCTATTGATGAACCATAATAATTTAAACATATGGCAATCTAGTCAATGTTAATGAATACACAAAAACTGAAAAGCATGGTAATGAATTCTTTGTTTAACTATGAGCATCACTTACTAGCATAAATTATTAACATGTTGAGATAAGATGACTTGTTGTAAAAATTGATATACTCCCATGTGTGGACATATAATATCAATTAAAATATATTGGTGACCACATTGGTTTGATGAACTACCATAACTTTCAATTATGCCATATGAGACCATCTTCTAAGATTCTATGCAATTCATAGATTATGATTGTACATAATGTTACCCAAGAATTGAGGTATAGGATAGGGACATGAGACCGTGGTCTAATTAAAAAGTGATCAAAGGAATTGAAATTTGGATGCATGTTACAATTTCAATTCCCATATGCTCTAAAATGTGTAGAGGAAACCAATGAAAAAATAGGCTACTAAAATTAGAATTGTCTGTATGGTTCTAGTACTCAGCTGTCTATGTAACTATTGTAAGTTATATCAACCAATAACAAAATAATTATGATGTACATGCACTACCCATGCAATGAATACTTAGTTACAAGGAATCTCATGGATTAGGTTGGTGAATTGGTTACAAAATTAGAAATTAATACCATCACCATGCATGATAACATGGAACACAAATAGACATCTTCAATATAAGGTCACAACATTGTATTGATTATACAATAAATAAAAGCATCCAATTCTTCACAATCTCAAGAAATCTAAATTATTACATGGTAGTCAATGTCTTATGATAATATACCCTCCTATTTATGTAACTCATCTCTAATAATAAACTAATTTTGTTCTCATAGATAGATATAATTGCCAATTAAAAAGCAATAGATTTTTGTTTAATGTAATGAGGGTTTTAAATTACCTTTGAATTCACTATAGAGGATGTCCCTAGATTTGAATTCACTGTAGAGGGCCTCATTGACTTCAAATTCATTGTAAAAAACTCCAAATTCCTTACCTGAATTTTTATAAGTATCCAGGTCCTCTCCAAATAATCTTTATCACCCATGAAATTATCTTTTATACTTATATGCTAAAACCCAAAATGCCTCATGCCATCAAATTGGCACACATACCCTCTCTAATCAACTATATCTCCATTAATAATTAACAAACCCTCATTATATTTGTAGAGGTGTATTACACAAATAATTCCAATTGTAATCCCCACTCCCCCATCAAATTACCTCTACCAAATTCTACACTCTATTGTACTCCCCAATCCCACCAATAATTTCCTAATTCAATTTTTTTTTTAATTACCCACTTTAATATCATATTGTCTAATTTTTCTTTGTGTGACTAATTATTTAGTTGTGTTTTTTACCCAATGATCAAATTAGTCATTTATTTAATCATTTATAGCTATGTTGCAAAAAATTAGTAGAATTTAATCCTTATTAGTTGTCATGACTAAAAGTTTTAGTCACATAATCATTTATTTTCCAAATTACACTACTGCATTATTGGAGATAGGATTGATTTATAGATCAATTACATTTCCCTTTGTATACACATTACATGTCTCCTATATCTAATTGAAGCTCAAACTTTTAATTTGGCCCCATGATAGATCTAAATTTATTATGGTGTAGTAGGCTAATAGATTAGGATAGGATAATTCAAAATAATTTATAGTGTGGCCTACGTTTTCATGAAAGTACATAATCTTTGTACTAGATTGACAGCTCTATAAGGGGTCTTGAGGAACAAAAAACACATTATGAGAAGGTGGCCCTTTTAATTTTCATGCATATAGCCTTCATGGGATGTTATTCATACTTAATTTTATGACCTAATATTTATGTAGTTAGGAGTTATTTAGAGTCCTTAATGTCAAAAGTCTTCTTGTTTTGACAAACCTAATTTTAGTGTCTTGACTTTGATAAAGAGTTTCTCTACCTTTATTTTTCATTCATTTCCCCCACCACCCATTTTATTTCCCCCCTTGATATGAAAATTTTATTTTTAGTTTATTTCCCCACTTCCATATTCCCTCTTATTCACATTTTAAAACATGCTAGCACTACTTTGTTTTTATTTTATCTATATTTAGAACAAAATAGTCTTCCTGAGTGATTATCGATTATCTTCTTTATACCATTAATTTCCATTTATATAATTTCCTTGGTATTTTTTTAAAACTTTTCATTATCACTCTTTTTTTTAGACAATTATGTTTGTTTCTATATTTTTATTTTACTTTCCTTTTTTTAAACAAATGTCTTTATTTCTATCATCATGTACTTTTTCCATTATTGAGTAAGTTTGGCTTGTTACTTCTCACTCACTAATGTTGTTTTACATTTTATGTACTTTTTATACTAATGATTGAGTGAAGATTATTATTTCTCACTCATCAATGTTGTTTTACATATTGTTTTCCCATCTTCATTTTAAATGGGAATTTGTAATACTTTTACATTGATCTTTGATTACCATTTTTCCAAGTATCTTTAGTTTGACTTGGTTTTCTTACCTTTCTTAATTCATGTTTACTTTTTCAGTTTTTTGTTCATTTAGTAGCCTTGGTTTTTTGGTTTCCCAATTTACTCTAAATTTTTGCTTGATGATTTGGTCCTAACTTAGTATTTATCACCCTAGCTTACCAAATTTCTAAGTACATCATGCCTACACAATTTAGTTATCTTGGTTTTCTTACATTTTATTGTTTTTTATGTTTAGTTTTGTATCGTTGGGTTTATCCAAAGCAATATCTATACCCTACATAATCAAAACTATAAACATAGAACATAACCATCCAAAAATAAAGGTAAGTCAAGTTATGAATACATTACTTTTATTTGTAATTATTTAATTTTAGTCATTTACTTTTAGCTATTTTATACTTTAAATTAATACAATTTATTTAGCTTCAGTGTTGTGTGTTTTTATGTTCTTTTCCCTAAGATTCATCCCTTGTTACACCTAAGTGACACATGATGAGCTTAAAGTGGAACATTTTATACATAATATTTTCAAACTTTATCAATTACTGACAATTTCTCTCTTGTAGAAACCTATCAAGACTCAATCTCTCTGAGTGCATGCATTAAAGGGTGCATCAAAAAAGGTGTGAGTAGACCATTGGTGCTTCATAAGATTTTTATCCCATATACCACAACTTGTAATCAACAAAAAATTCTCATATACACTTCCCTAAGCTTTTACACCTCCCTTACACACTCCTATAAGTAACTCACTACCTTAATCAACACTTGTGTAAGCCAAAAACAATTTTTGATGTTTAATAATTAATGTAGGCTTAGGTCAACCCTATACTTAAACTATATTAGCATGTTACAGGTCTAGGTTAGCCTCATCTAAGCTAGACTAATATCTAGCTTACTTTTATCAATTAACAATATGGAGTTGAATTGAGATGACACTATTGGATAAACTTTTATAAATGTTTACGATTAGATTCAAATAAATACACGCATCACTTTCCACCATTTTTTAGAGAGAGATAGATTTGATTATTCATTTATTCTTCTTTACAATCTGATCTTCTATAATTATACTTGAGGATTTATTGATTAGGGTTTATACTTGGAGAAGAATATTATCTTGTGGGAAAGTCTTGGATGCTTTGGCCTATCTTATTTATCCTTATAAACCACAACAACCTCTCATGAATCACCATTGGACAAGAAAGATATTAAATCTCAACTGGTTCATCTTCAAGGTATCTCTAACTTTAGTCTTCAATTTCATTATATAAAAGTATCAAAAGTAATGGATTTTGAATGTATTTATCTCTCCATGCATTAAGATAATATATATACATAACTTAATTAGAATTATTCTATGCATATTTAATTTCATGTTTATTACCACCATTTTTTTCCACAAGATTTAGTGAGTATTAGGTTAGATTTTACTTTACTTTGTATTTAATTAATGAAATATATATAAAACATAGGACCTAGCTAGGGTTATTACATGGTGTTGATTGAATGGAGGTTTTGGAACCCTCTATAATGATATTATTATTGTAAGAGACACCTTGGTTAGCCCTAGTGGATCTATCTTGGTCATGACCTCAATTTTCTAAATGTACCAATATGCAGAAGTGTAACTATGATCTATAGTCTTTGAGCTAGGATTGATTTGTAGATCATATTTATTTTCCATTGTATACAAAAATCACTATAAGACCTCATAAATGTTTTTACTACTCCATTACTCTAGCCTATGCAAGATAACAAACATGGGAAATTGAAGAACTAAGTCCACTTCAATGCCTTAAGGTTGCACCACTAAGATATCTTAATAAGGTTGACATATTTGTGCAAGAAGAGAGATTAATATTTATTATTATTGTCCTTAGGAGTTCTTGTGGATGGTGTATATTCTCCTTCAAGGATTATATATTATTGGAAATTCCTAATTTTAACCTTAATTCACCTATCTCCACCTCCTATGCATTAATGTTAGAGATTTTTAAATGTTTAACCTGGAAGTAGAATGTCCATTTAGATCCTTGAGTTGACTTACCTTGACCACCACTCCATGGATGGAGTTACATGTTTCTAGTATCAGTTTTCTAATTCCATCCATCCTTTATCATGCTCTTAATGACCAATTACACCATTCATAGTCTTAAAGGGTTAGTCAAGAGACCTATCCAAGATGCCTCTCAATATTGAAGGATGGTGGTATTTAAATATTCACCTTTTGATCCTTGTAATTTATGAAAATATTCTATGGATGGGATACTTTCTAGGCCTTAAAACACTTGAAATGCTTAAAATAATCCTTGGAGCATATGTGAAAGTATTATTTTTCACCTTGAAAACTTGTAATCATCCCTTTACAATCTTAGTATCTTAAGATTTTAGGCCTCATAAGTAGTTTATAGACTTTAACATCCTTACTCTCCACACTATTTCTTCATACAAACCTCCAAAACTTGCTAAAAACCTTGAATCTTATTCAACCTATTATCTAGGTTTGCCACATGTTTGAACCTTTGAATCATTCTTGAAGAGGTGAAAACCATGATGTTCTATTAATAAGAACATAATATTCACCAAATAATGTTAAGGTATTTTAATGTTATAGGTATTGAGGCATTGATGTCAAATTCAAGATGGATGCCATTAATGTCAAAAGTCAGAGTTGAGGCCATGCATGGTGAAGTGGTATGTGACAAATAAGTCTTATGACAAGAGAAAAGTTGAAGGAAAATTTTTGTATCTATATTAAAAGATAATTTTAAGGAAACATGGTAATTATTTTGAGTTTTATCACAATTCAAGGTCAATATCAGCATACAAGGTAAGCATTATGTTAATAACTAGTCTTGACAAGCAATGCCATATCATGAGCATGGTTTAGCAATATTTGAGTTCTATAAGAGGTCTTGGCATAATTTTGTGTTGTGACAAGATCATAATAGTATTTTGGATAGCCTTATATTTATAAAAATCCTAATTTAACAATTTTCTTGGTTGATATCATTAATAATTAACTTATTTGAGTTTAAATCCTTGAGTACGAGATGTCTTGAAAAGCCTAGTCTAGTCTTGTAAGAAGGTGTATGCATAAAACATAGTGAATCTTGGTGACTTATGTTATTATAGGCATGTGAGAGTGTATAAATTTGTGTAATCATTTGAAAGAGACAAATAATCCTTTATAAGAGTTCCAAGGTTAGTTTTGAGGCTTAGTCTTTGCATGAAGAAACCGAGTGAAAAGGTATAAGCCTGGTAGCATGTTGAGGTGAGTTGTATGATATTTGTGAGAATAAAATTAGTATAGTGTGATCATTTTATGAGGTTTTATGACATAAATATGAGTTATTGATAGAATTATAATAGTTTTCAAGGTGTGTTCAAGGTCTGGGTATGACTACCAGTTCAAGTCCTAATGTGCAAAGAGACCTAATATGGTCTAACTAGAGGTCAAGCTCAGTTTTCAAGGTGATAGAGATCTTAAGTTAATTTTAATATATTTGAGAGGTTGTATCAAGTTTTTTACCAATTCTAAGGTCAAAATTTTTAAGGATAAATCATGAAAATTGGTGTTGAGATTTTATGTGTGCATAAGATGAGGTGTTGCAAACCCGAGAGGGATATTATTATACTCATTGGCACATGAAACATTTACATGAGGATATAATAATATAATGGTATTTTGGGAAGGGTCCTATATTAATTTTCCTATCATTTTTTTTGGATTTGAGGGGAAATCCTTTATGAATGATTGCTAAGAATGGAAGGCCGTCTAAACCCTCCTAAAACCCTCATAGTAACTTGATATGAAAGATATTATTGTAAATGGATCAAAATGGTTTGGTTGACCTATTTTTATGATTTTAAAGTGTATATTACTCTCCCATTCTTCTCCAAATATCATTGACATATCATAAGAGTGTGTGGAAGCTATAGGAAACCCCTTATTTCTAAGATTTTTGATGTAACAGGTAGGGTTGACCAAGTAAAAGCATGTAAATGATTATAGGATGATGTGTGAGAGTTTTAGTTTATTACCATGTAAGTTTATAAAAAAAAATTATACTTTAAATATTATAAACCCATCATGGAAGTTGACATATCACTAAATAGGCCTAATGAGGAAAATAATGAGAAAACTAGACAAAAGTAAGAATGAGATTAGAAATGGGTTACAGTGGATTAGGGAAGGATACAAATGCATGGGGTCATTTTTCAAGACATATATAACCTTTTTACCTTGAATATAAGATGTGGTGATTCTCATATACAAGAAAAAATTTGTTTTCAAAGTGACATGTATAACATAGTGAGGTCTATGTAGGGTGAAGGCACGAGATTGGTTTGTAAGACCAACATTGATATTAAACATTGTAATATATAACACATTAATGAAATTAATTGATAATATAATGCACATTAATTTTTTATTTATGTCTCATATCTTCATTTTAATAAATTTGTCCTTCATGAGAAATACCTATGAAGGTGTGAAAAGTCGAAGGTTCTTGATGTAGTTCTGAGTGAGCATATGAGAATAGTTGGTTTGAGGTATTTTGCCTTGTTTGGTGAAATAAAATAATCATGATGATGAACCTAACATAATGGATTTTATATCCATGTGATTTTTGTATATTTTTATGTGTAAAGTTTAATTTTATGATTGAGATATTTGAGATGGACTTTTCGGCAGTAAAAAGGCCTAATTATGAGTAAACTTAATTGAGTGGTTCAAGTGAAATGAGATAAATGGTGTTGGGGACCTAAGGTGAGATTATCATGGGGATAATTAAAGAATTTATTAAGTGGTTAATTTATTTTTTAGGATTAATATGTTATAATGTGGTCTAAGCGAAACATGTGCTTTGAGAAGGCCTAATTGCATCTATTAGGCCTAATGGTGGGTTTTGTCCTTATAGGTGGTGACTAGCCTATGTAGTGATTTTTTCACTTATGAAATGTGTTTTTTGATATATTAAAAGTGTGATACAAGTATTTATAGGT
This sequence comes from Torreya grandis, assembly GCA_037957365.1. Lineage (NCBI taxonomy): Eukaryota > Viridiplantae > Streptophyta > Pinopsida > Cupressales > Taxaceae > Torreya > Torreya grandis. The sequence continues at coordinate 1,865,715 of JARHVA010002704.1, read as the reverse complement.
TTTTTTATTGAAAATATGGGTGAAATCAATAGTCAAGTATAAAGAGAAGGTCTAATAGGCATAATTTGACTAGTTAGAATATTGAGGACATGAACAAATGATATAGAATTTTGGAAACTAGGTAGAGGGTTTCAAGACCATTAAATAGGTGTGGTGAATATTTCATGAGGTTATAATTATGTTTATATAGGTGATGATCAAGGTCATATGACCTAATTCTACCAAAGAAAGGGCTATTTGAGCGAGAAGGCCTAATAAGTTGTTTGAGAGAGATATAAGAGTGAGAAAATGAAAAGAAGGTAGTAATATTCAGTTGAGAAATAAATATGTGTCTAAAAGTGATCAGAGGTTCTAGGTTAATAATTTATTTCTAAGTTACCTAGGGACTTGGTGCCTCCTTTCAAGTTGGTTCTTGCTAAAGGACTAGTTGAGTTGGTGTTTGATTAGTGAGGGGTTGGTGATCCTCGTGTGGTTGGTACCTCATTAAGTTTTGATTAGTTACTTATAAGAAAATATTACAAGTTTGTTTTCAATGGTTTTTATCTCCCAAGAATATTTACCACATATCCCTAATGTTCTTATGTTGTCTGATTCCATATATGCTTGTATATACATTGGTTAATGTACGTATGTAAATGAATGTTTCATGGATGATAAGTGAATTTGAATAATTTTTATAAGACAAATGACTCACCCCCCCTCATTGATTTTAATTATAACAAATAATTCTATGTCAATGTCTCTTTAATACCATGTAACTTCTATATCTTAATGTAAACTATCCTTACGAGCCTATAGATCTATTTTCTTTATAAAACATCAAGAACTTGCATAGAACTTAACATAATAGCATTTGATGGATTATCAATATACTTAAAAACCTATATATTGACATGTATTATCTTTGAAACCTTGTTTCCTATGTTTTAGGCATCCATATACACCATTTTAGTCTCATAAACCCTTATTGTAAGAACCCCACTAGGTTTCACTAAAATATTTTAATATTTTTTTAAATTTAAATACACATATTCAACATATAGAACTCACCACAATAAATATTAACTAGTGATATTTAAATAACTATATAAATTTAGTTAACCAAAAAGGTTATAGTTAATCCACTTAGCTAAGGATCACCATGAATATATATAGAAATCATGAACAATACTAAATAACCATAAATATTACATCACATCATAAATAAAATAGTAAAAATTTAGATACAGTTGATACAACATTATATCCTCTACTATAGAAGTATAATGTCTAAATATTATAGTTTTTATCAATACATAATAATATCTCAAATGATAAAACATGATACAGAGCTCCTTTGAGCAGAGTCTCCATGACTCAACTATCAATATGTAATCTCAAGTGTAGTTTCTAGTGTAGGACTAATACGGGGAGGGAGAGCATCATCCAAGTTATTTTACACACCAACCACATAACATAGATACCCCACACTATCTCCAAACCAAGGGGATGGCCCTCCTTTCATGGATGGGTAGATAATGATGGTTCAGGACTCTAGAGTAACAAAATAGAGCCCATTTGTTTAATATATCTAATACATAATGTGTGCCATAAATAAATTCATGTTAATATGTAATTATGTTATAGGTACAATCATTAAGAGGGGGGCAAATCAATGAGCCTATAAAATCCATCTTTAATTTTAATCATTTCAAGTTCTTAAATAATTACCATAAGCATTCATGAAGCATACACATAATTCATAACAATGAGCAAGAGAGATAAAGCAATATCAATCACATAACACATGACATATGTGGGAAAGACTCTTGGGGGAGAAAACCCACTAGAACATGTAATTAGACTACTGTCATATAAAAAACAACCAATTTAGACCAGCTACAATTGATCAAGGAACTACCATCCATATTTAGTGATACTATAATCCTACAAGGTGATACCATACCTATGTAGTTAAGTCACAACAATAACTAGACCTTTAACAAGTTTCACCTTGCAAGGAGGCTGAAACCCCCATAGATGTTGAGATAACAAAACAACACCTATGAATACATCCACCTTTAAACTAATGTCTTTAATACTTGATGATGGACCTCTGATTATCACTACTCACCTTCACACATAGTCAAACAACAACAACACTATTATACCAATAGAATTATGACCTATAAGTCATACAAATAGTTCTCAATATGTTATGATCTTAAACTCATCCATAGGTAACTGACCCTTTCCTTTTCTTCACAACACTCTGCTCTCAAATGCAAATCACTCACACAAGTCTCTCTCTAAGTCTAAGAACCATCACATTTGGTTTCACTATATATAGATCATTTATGATCATAAACACCTTGGTTAGTCAATAGGAATGACTTAACCCTTAGGGAATCTCTCACATATATATAAATAAATCAATACCATCCACATAAGTTGTCCATAGCACCCATGGGTCACCCTTAAGTAGTTACACCTTTCAATTAGGCCCTTGTAGCTCTTATAAGTCTCACGGAGACCTATTCACCCACTTAGTACTTCATCAAACAAAATAAGAACACAAGACCACTTATAAAAGAATGGACACATTATATATGATCTATAGGTTCCCATTATGTGCCAATAACCAACATAGTTCCCTTCTACTTAAGCACAATTTTCTCAAACAAGAATTTATGCACACAGTCACCATGAATGAATACATGGTCAACTTTTAAGCCTTTTTTCATATTATATAAAAAGTTTAAAAACTTTATAATGCATATAAATGATCCTCATAGAGTCTAAAACATTCTCCAATATCTAATTCAATATTAAACATCAAAACAACAACAAAATAAGATTGAATATCCTTCTCAGGTTACTTGTAGAATAAACATGAACACATAGCCATATTTGAACCATAATATCTTTGAATGTACACACTTTTAGATATTAAAATATATATTTCCAAAATTTTCTTGGATTCCTATACAAATTTTATTTTTACACCATGATAAAATTCTACATATATCAAAATATATAGCCAAAATATAGAGTATTGGTTTTTCTTTTGTAAATACAAATATTCAAATAAATAGTCAGAGTTAAACCTCAAACACTATACTCACATATAATGTCATCAATACTTAATATTAATCATGAAACATTGATATTCTTTGATATTTAATACATGTTTCACCAATTCCCAAATATTAAACCTTGAGCATGTTGACCTTATCTTATGAAATCTATAAAATTTTACCTCATACACTCCATCGATCTCTTTAAGATTATCCTAGATTTAGTCATGCTAAAAAACTATCACTTTGACCTCTTAACATTAAATTTTACCATTTATCTCTATCTATATGATCACCCACTCAATTTTTATCCTTGTAATAATCTTGATCTTTATATCTGCTTGACATTAAACTTCAAACACTTTGACCTCTTTGACTTGTTGCGTACCATAGATCTAGATGTATGAACTCTCGTTCACCATAAATATCTAAAAATAAGCTAGGTACTTATCATGTAGTGCACACCATTTTATTAATTTATATGATTTCACACAAGTCTTAGGCTATCCATATCTTTTGCTTCACTCAAGTGCACATTTTCAAAATTGGACCATATGATCTCCTCACATAGGATAATACAAAAATGTGTCAATATGATATTTAATCCGTCACATGTGTGAGATATAATTACATTAAAATTCCTCCTCAAATTTATCTATCATAGAGCCAATAATATCAATAATTGCTTGGAAGGCCAACTTTACACATGCATATATTTTGACACACTTTGGTGCATTATATAAAATTTAGAAAAAATTAACTAGGAACAAAAATGAACAAACCCATATGATCAAATTCTCTTGGAACATCCACACCTATGAGATATTCCATCACTAAATTGCTTACTTAGCACTTTCTTACCTCATGCAAATTTGTCTAAGTATGGGAAAACATTGTCAAACTGCCTGGGAGCCTAACTTTGCACCCTCATATCTTTGAATAAACTTAGGCACATGACCTATAATTTAATTTATAATAACTATGGAATAATATTATAATAATATGACCAAATACCCTTGACTCATCCACACATGGTAATTATGATGTCATTAAACTACCTACTCAAATTTTATGCCATTGGACCTAAAATGTCTAGATGATAACAATGATGAACCGGGAGCATTAAAATAATTCACACAAGAAATAAAGAATTTTTTGACTTATAATAGGACCATTTTATAATTCTCAAATCACCATACTCATTCTTGAACATTTGTAACCAAACCAACTTTAAGCACACTTTGACAAACACATTGCACACTTTGTCATTATCACTTAGGTTATAAAATAACTCCATAAAATCACTATGACACCTAAATTACATCACCATGACATCATTAAAAACTATCTAACAATCTCCCCCTTTTTAATTTATGTTAACACACATCATATAGCTCACCTTCCTTCTCTCTCTTCAAGCACTCAAAAACTTGGAAATTTATCCCCCTTTGACACAATGAAAAAGTAGGCACCAAATGATCCTAAGGACTGACTACCAATAGGATAATATCACATTATAAAGATATTAAAAACTCCCCCTTACCTTTATCCTACCTCTTCTTGCCTTGGCAACTTCCTCTTGCTCGATTCCAACAACCTCTTCAACCAAGTACTGTAAACATAAAAGATATTAAAATCTAATGGAACTAACTAAGAAATATCTAAGAGGGACTCCTGCTAATATTTATGAGTCATTGCACTTGTTAAGTAGATTTAGATCTTCATACATTATGAAGAATCATCATACAAACTTATTAGCCTGATCTCTCAAACTACCAGAAGGACCACTAACAGAACTTCATGCCACTCACCAAATAGGAAACATGTTCTAAAATAACCTAAGAAATCACCTTGAAATACTCATGCCTTGGTATTTTGGATAAATTGAACAAAAAAAACACTCTTCTTTTCACTAGGACTATCTAGTCTCCTTGTATCCCTACCTAGAACTTGTATATCCAACATATTTTAGTAGATGTACCTTCAAGACTTGAAACTTTATATCTAGATCACTCTCATGTGTCCCCTAAAGAACAACAATGTGCATCACCTAGCTCATCCTCTAAAACATACCTCCTTTATAAAGTAATTTTCCAATTAGGCCTCTATCTTGATAAAAAAATGAATATATTAAAATTGACAAACATTTAGCTCTTTATGAAGCTTGATTTGACAACCCATTTGACCCATTCAACTTATTAGGAATACTTATACTTCAACTTATAAGGCAAACCAATTTTCTAACATAGCCAAAATCCCTAGAATCTTAAAACAAATAAGGTTAATAAACCTCCTTCTAGTCAACGTCCACCTATGAAAATTATTACACACCTAGAGACAACCATTACACACTTATAGACCAAAATTTAGCCTCCATACCTTTAGGAACATTGACTTCCTATAACCCATTTTTAGGCTTGCTTGCCCTTAATCCAAAACTAAGAAAACTGGGAACACTAAAAAATATTCAACTTGACTTCAACATACCTTCAAACCATAAAAACACTTAGATCACATCACAAATAAGTGCACAGACCTTTATAAGCACTAAACTATTCCATCTATCTCATTAGGTCATCTGGAAACACCCATTCTGACCCTGTAAAATAACCCTTCACAAATCTCTGAAACAAGCTTATAAACTTGTTTCTTCTCTTATTAATGAAATTATAAGATCAACACAAGTCTTTGTACATATTGACATTTTGATTTTGAGAACTAAAACTTGATTTTTCATAGGAAAGATGTCTCCTAAGAAGCATAGGTAGAGACACCCTACCTCACAATGTCCTAGAACCATGTGAAATTGGAGTTTCCCACAACTCATCATATTCCTTCTCATCCTTGGTCATCTGATACATGGAAACTAAAATTAACATGCTCATCCACTATAACATTATCTCTATTTTCAATGATAAGATTGACAAAACATGGAGACAACATATATTCATGACATGCCTTTTCATTTAAAGAATACACCTTGTAGTTTGGAACCTCATCACTAGGCATAGACAATTGATGTTCTTTGCATGAAATATGATTATAAACAATAGGATGTTCAATTAGATCCATACACACCTGAGAACCAACCTCAATCGATTTCTTAGTCTACTCTTTGATCTTTATCTCTTCATTCTCAACATGAGTAGACAATGAGACCCTTGGTACTCTTAAAGTTTTTTAGCTTTCTCCACCATATCAAATAGATTACTTATACCTATAGACTCATCATGACTCACACTTTTCATCTTTGGATTCCATGTGTTAACTTTCCTTCTTCCTTACAATCTAGGAGCTTGATTAAACCTATTATAACTTATAGACCTTTGCTTACAAAACCTAGCAATGTGACCTCTTTGTTAACAATTGAAGCATACCATACTCCTTGATGGAAACATAATTTGTCTTATCATGTTTGGATAAAAAATTGTAATATGTCCTTTGCCATGACAAAACAAAACCTCCCCTTTTTTAAGAGGACTCACCTTATCTAATCTTATGTGGACAATGATTTATAAAGTGTCCCACATCAAGATAGTTGAACCACTTAATTATTCTCACTCCTTTTGACTGATGACCCTCATCATAGTTACATGTAAACTCATTTCTAATAGGTGTCTTGCATTCTCTAGCCCTATGACTAAATTAATTACATGTGTAATAGTAACCATTGAATCTTTCATACCTCATGGCATTTGGTTGTCTAATTTGATTTTTCTTTATTCTACTATCAACTTCATTCCTTATCTAATAATTCATCTTCAAATCTTGATTGTCCTAGTTCACATTAGTCTTCATCTTATTTTGAGTTACATTATTTTTTTATTCTTCATATCCAAGGCAACTTTTATCACTGGAATGCTTTCGACCACATAGAATAGTATATATATCACATGATCTATTTTCAAATCTCACAAATATTTTCATCTTTCTAGATGTCTTCCCTAACTCAGTTTTCAAAGACTCATTTTCAAAAACATACTATGAACATTCATCTTCTTTAGATTTTAGGCTTGTAGATAGTATTTCCAATTAACAATTAAGATGCTTGACCATATCTTCATGTTCCTTGGTATCTTCATTCAATCTTGATTCATACACACTTAATTACTCATAGTTTTTGAGTTGAGACTTCATTTTATTATTGATCTTCTTCTCAATCTTCAGTTCTTCAAGAGCATTTGTCAATGTAGTATCATAGTCCATCTCATCTTCATCATTATATAAATCAATCCAAGTAGACTCCTTTATATGTGAGTAAATTACTTCCTCATCCATGAATAAAGATTCATATTCAATAGAACCATCATCTTCATGATCATATTATTAGTCACTATCTTCACTCTCATTTGATGAGATGTAATCTTCTTTAGTGTAGAGACTCTTCTTATTCTTGAAGAATTTCTTCTTGTTGTTATACTTTCTAAATCCTTGATTCATGTATGCCTTCTTTTCTTCATCTTGTCCTTCACCATGGTCTTCATCACCATTATACTCATGTTTATGAGGATACTTATGAGTAAAATGTACTATTTTATCATAATTAAAACATTTGAAGGGTAGTTTACCCTTATACTTCCCTATGCCTATGTTCAATTTCCTAGTAATCAAATCAATTAGATTATCGTCATTGGGTTTCTTACCTTGGAAATTTTTCTTAGGTTTCATCTCTATCTTGAATGTTGATTCCTTTTCTTGTGGTATATCATCATTTACTCTCATCTCATATGTAGTAAGAGTGCCATGCAATTGATCCATCTTCAGCTGAGTAAGATCATGACTTTATTCTATAATAGAAACTTTTAGATCAAATTTGATAGATAAAGACCTTAATATATTTTGAACCATAGTAACCTATTCAAGGTTCTCTCCAATACCTTTGATGATGTTCATAGTCTCATCAACTCTTTACAAAAAGGATGTCACTAATTCTTCTTCCTTTATCTTGAGGCTTTCAAATTATCTTATGTGAGTTTTCAACTTAGCAGGCTTAACCTTTGAATCTTCATACATGATCTACATTCTGTCCTATATCTCTTTAGTACATTTAAAATGGATTACCTTGGTGTATTTATTCTCTAGAAGACCACAAGTGATAACATTCATTTCCTTGGAATTTTTCTCAAACAACTTATTATATACAACACTAGATGGAGGAGTAGTAGGAATAACATAACCATACTCAATAGATTTCCATACATCAAACCCCAGAGACAATGTATGTCCTCATCCTTACACTCCAAAATTCATAATTAGATCATTTAAACATCAGTTCTTTCATAGTAGAGAAACCTCCTTGATGAATACCCATATTTTACCTTAGATGGCCTTCAAGTTGTCAAGCATTTATCAAAAGACCTGCTATAATACCAATTATTAGAGGTAAAATCACTAAGAGGGTGGAGGTGAATTAGTGAGCCTATAAAATACAAATTCAATTTCCATCCTTTCAAGTTCTTAAACAATTACCATAATCATTCATGAATCATACACATCATTCATAGCAATGAGAAAAAGAGACAAAACAAGATCAATCACATAACACATGACATTTGGGAAAAACCCTCTTGGTGGAGAAAACCCATTGGAACATAAAATTGGACTATTGTCCTATAAAACCAAGACCTAATTTAGACTAGCTGTAACTAATCAAGAAACTACCATCCCTATTTAGTGAGACTACAATCCCACAAGGTAATACCATACCTATCTAGCTGAGCTACAACAACTAGACCTTTAGCAAGATTCACCTTGAAAAGAGGCTAAAACCCCCTTAGATGTTGAGCTACCACAATAACACATATGAACACATCCACCTTTGAAATAATGTCTTCAACACTTGATGATGGACGTTTGACTAATCTTCACCTTCACACATACTCAAACAACAAGAGCACTATTATACCAATAAAATTGTAACCTATAAGTCATATAAATAATTATCAATATATTATTATCTTAAAATCATCCATAGGGCACCCACCCTTTCCTTTTATTCATAACACTTTGATCTTAAACACAAATCACCCACACAAGTCTCTCTAAGTCTAGAAACCATCACATTTTGTTTTACTATATATAGAGCATTCATGATCATTAATATCTTGGTCAGCCATTACAAATGAATTAACCCATAATTCATCTCTCACATATAAATACATATCTCAATATCATCCACATATGTTAACCATAACACCCATGGGTCACCCTTAAGTAGCTACACCTTTCAATGAGGCCTTTGTAGCTCTTATAGGTCTCATGGAGACCTTTTTACCCACTTAGCACTTCATCATAAAAAATAAAAATAAAAGACTAATTAAAAAAATAAATTAATAATTAAATATGATCTATATGTCCCCCTTAATTTCCAATAACCAACATAATACCCTTCTGCTTAAGCACAATTTGCTCAAAAAACATTTTGTGCACATAGTCGACTTATAAACATTTATTCATATTGTATACAAATGTTTAAACCTTAATAAGGCACCTATATCATCATTATAGAGTATAAAACATGATAAAATAGCTAATTTAACATTAAACATTTAAACAACAATAAAATAAGCTCGAACATCCTTCTTGGGTCACTTACAGAACAAGTATGAACACACAATCAACTTTGAACCTTAATATATTTGACTGTACACACTTTCATATATTTAAATATATATTTACTAATTTTATTTGGATTCCTATACAAATTTAATTTTTACACCATGAACACATTATACATAGATCAAAAGATATAGACAAAATATAGAAAACTAGTTTTTCCTTTACAAATTCAAATATTCAAATGCAAATGATCATAGTTAAACCTCAAACACTATGCTCACATCTCATGTCCTTGGTACTTTATATTTATTGTGAACCATCTCTATTATTCAATATTTAATGAATGTTGAGACAATGAAAAAAATTTAAACCTTGAACATGTTGATCTCATCTCATACAATCTAGAAACTTTGACCTCATACACTCTGTTGATCTCTTCGATATTATGCTTGCTTTAGTCATGCTAGACAACTAGCAATTTGACCTCTTTAATTTAAATAACACCATTTATATATATTTATAACATCAACCACTCATATTTTATCCTTGGAAGAAGCTTGATCTTTATCTTTTCTCGATGTTAAACTTCAAACACTTTGACCTCTTTGACTTGATATGCACCATAGATCTAGATGTAAGAACTCTTGTGCGCTATTGACCTCTATGAATTAGACAAGTCATTATCATGAAACACACACTATTAGATCAATTTATATGATCTCCCATGAGTTTTTTGATCTCCATTTGGTACTAGTATTTTCCCTTGCTAAAAAATGACTATGGGGACCATTGTTTATTTGCTTGGAAGGCTAACTTTGCACCTCCATATCTTTTGCATCTCTCAAGCACATGTTCTCAAAATTGGACCATATGATCTCCTCATATAGGATAATATAAAAATGTTTCAATATACTCTTGTAACCATCACATATTTAAGATATAACAATATTAAAATTCTTCCTTAAATTTATTTGTCATAGAGCCAATAATTTAAAGAATTACCTATAAGGCCAACTTTGCACATGCATATCTTTTAACATGTTTTGATGCATGATATAAAATTTAAAAAAAATAAACTAGGAAAAAAAATAATATGATCAAATTATCTTTGAACATCCACATGTTTTAGATATTCCATCACCAAACTACTTACTTGGCTCTTTCTTATCTCATACAAATTTGTCTAAGTATGGGAAAACACTATCAAATTGCCTGGGAGCCTAACTTTGTACCCACATATCTTTGATTTTACTTATGTGAATGACCTAGGATTTTGAAAATAGAAAGTAGGGACTAATTTGATAAAAACCATAGGAACAACTCCCCCTAACTCATCCACACATGGAGATTATGATTTCATCAAACTACCTACTCATATTTTCTACCATTAGACCTAAAATGTCTAAATGATAACAATGATGAAATAGGTGAATTTAACTCATGCAAACAAACACTAAAACCATTCCTAAATTTTGATAGGAACCTTTTCTCATGCTCAAATCACCATACTCATCCTTGAACATCTCTAACAAAAACAAAACTGAAGATCAACTAAACCAACTTCAAGCACACTTTGACAAGAACATTGCACACTTTATCATTGTAACTTAGGCTATCAAAGAACTCCATCCACTCACTAGGAAACCTAGATGAAATCACCATGAAATCATTAAAAGCTCTCCAACATATTTCAAAAATATGAAAAATATATCAACATATGAAATGCTAATGTTTGTCAAACATTAACTTGGCCAAAGTTTTCAATAATAAATGATCTCTATGATTAGTCAAATTCATACACACCACTTGGTTGGATTACACATCATATTGCATTAATGGTGATAATTAAGCTAGTATAATCTATCCACAACTTATTTAGGATCATGAGTGTGAGATTTGATAAATAAATAATAATTTAAAAACTAATAGATTCATTCATAATATCTCATTTCAGCTAATCAAAATTTTGTTAAGTACAAAAATATCATATACATTCATCTAGTCCATCAAATGAAGTGAAATTAATCCATACATCTAGTTTATTACAAATAGTAAATAAATTTCCAAAAAGAGACCTCATTATAACATATCATTCAGGTAATGATTGTATATATTTTTAGTTAATTTAATCACTAAATAACTTATAATATTATTTCTCCATGAAACAACATTATACCACAAGATTAATAAACTATTCATATTCAACATATAAAAAAAGGCAGTCCAACATATACTTTTATGTTGTGTATTTAAACTCATAAATATATTAAATTATTTATATTTAAACATTAAAATATAAACAAGAATCAATCACACACCATTATGATAATAATAATTATAACATAGTTGTAGGCATATATATGTGCAATTATATTAAAAATACTTTATTTTATATAATATACTACTAATATGACATCCACTACCATTTACCTTAGAGTATATTATATATGTTAAGTATATAGTTTATTCATATACAAAGGCCCCATAACCTTTTTCATTAAACTAAGAAATTCTATTTGCCCATGATAAATAAAACACACCGATTTCTATAAATCAAAGACAATTACTCCTTTGTTCATCAAAACTATTTAACCATTTAAATCTAATAAATCATTCATGTTTTTAAAATTAAATATAGTTCATATGAGTAAATATAAAAACATAGTTGCCTTTACCTAATTCAAGTATTATTTAATAAAAGACAGTTGAATACCCAACTAGGGTCTCATGTAACAACACACAACCGAATAAAACAATGTAAACATGAAATTGAAACCATATACCTAGTCCCCCTATGGACTAAGTTAATTATACATAGTTCAACCAAATAATAATAATAATAATAATGATAATAATAATAATACACAGTCATATTAAAATATAAACATAGTTCATATATATATTGAACACTATTAAAAACTTTACTCTACCATACGAGATTAATATATATCCTGGTATGTTTATATGCACAAGACCGAGTGATAATCTAGAGTTAATTATTCATATACCTATCTTGAGTTACTTGATGTGACTAAATGAAGTTTCTAAATCCATTTGTATAGACAAGTATACATAATATAGACATATTTAAGACTATATAATTGTACTATTACCCTATATATACAAATTCATTGAATCTAAAGCCCAATTAAATCACTAGTTGAAAATGATATCCACTAGTTTTTTATACAAATATGTTCATCTATAGAATTTATTAGTAATAGTTCCCCATTTAAATCCCTATGGTTCATGTTTTATATATATATATATATATATATATATATATATATATATATATATATATACAATTTAACATACAAGTATATATATCTAATAGAATTTATTAGTAATAGTTCCCCATTTAGATATATATACTTGTATGTTGAATTGTTGTGTGTGTGTGTGTGTGTGAGTGAGTGAGTATATATATCTAATCAAATTTAACTGAGTATATACTCATGTATATATTTATAATCCTTGAAACCCAGATTTTAAACCCAAAAAGTTTGAATTGGATTAAATAGTTAAATGATAATACTAATAGTCTTTTTCAAGTTTATATTTCAATATACCCAAAAGAATATTAACAACTTAATTAAAAACAAATAACTTCAACTGAATTTTATATATACCCTATCAGAATAATCCCCCATGTTTGAATAGTGATATTCAATTTTATAAGAAGGGTTATGATAGAGCTTATAAAGAATATATCAATCATGTTTAGGACCTACTACTCTACCCCTATTAGAGTATCTTAGTCATGCTTGCTAGTCTCTAGGTATTTGTGTTTACCTAGTTTTGTCCTATGTGAGGGTTTGTCCCATATTGGCTAGTTTAGCTTGTATTCTATTTTACGTTGTCTATATAAGCAATCATTGTTCTTTATAATATACATGATTCTTTACGATTTTTAGTAATTCTCATTTATTGTTGTGTGTTAAATTTTTTTTTTTCATTTAATTTATTCTAAGTATATGTTGAAGCATTAATGGTTATGGTAATGAGCCATTGGATAGATCTTGGATGAAGAGTTTTGATAACTATTTCATGGAATCAAAGCCATCTCTAATAGCTATTACTCAACCTACTTCATTTCAATTTTTTTCATCATAATTTGATTTATGTTTAAGTTGGTTGGAATCTATTGTTGTGATTTTATTTGGTATTTGGTTACAAATTTGAAGTTTTGGTTCATTTAGAAGGAGAATGATTTTTTTTTATAGATCTAGTTTAATGCCATACTATTAAAGCAAAGGGGATCTATCTATCTAATCTACTTGCACATGTGATCAATTAGTACCATATTTTCTTTATTTCTCAAGTCATTTATCAACACTTCCACAACCCATTCTCCACCTCAGTAGAAAGGACTTTATTGACAAAAGAAGGTCAGCACTTGTAGGAGAGGAGGTGGAGAGCTAGTTTTTCCCTATGCTGGAAGTATTTTTCTCCCTCTAATATGAGCATCTAATAGAAGATTAGCATTGAAATAGTGGATAAAAGCAAACAACAGGTGTTCTTAGAGAGATTTTATGTGAGAAGAACACAGTAGTAAGAGGATATTCCAAGCAAGGGCATTTTACTGAGTATAAAGTCTTTCCCAAAAGGTGTTTTGTTTTTATGACATTCTAGTTCAAGAGTGTAGTGTAGTAAGAAATCCGTTCAAAGTGGTGCAGTCATAAAGAAAACATGACAACCAACAAGATCTATTACATGGTAGAGGAGATTAGTGCATTAGAGGTTGAGTGAAGGTCAAAATATTATGTTTTATTTTAGACTTGCATTTTTTGAGGTGTGAGATGGTGCATTAAACTTACCAATAGTACCTTTTTTCCTCTTTTGTCTTATGTACTAGACCTAGAGTCACATTTTTAAACTATATGGGTGACATGGAAATTTATTAGAGTACATATTTAACCAAATTGGCATTGAAACCTACCTTTATAGAAAAATATCCTTTGTTTTATTGTGAAGACTTAAAAAAATTGTCATTCTTTCTTTTTTATTTAGTCTTGCATGGCACTCCATGCAATTGTTTAGAGGAAGATGGATCATATGAGTTGTGATTTTAACCTTTTTTTAAATGGACCTCTCCTTAATGTAGTCTTGGAGGTTCTTGGAAAGCATCACTCTCTACCAAGTGAGAAAAACACAACTAGAAATTAATTATTTTTCTTTGTTAAACTATATTTTTCTTAAAAGAGGAAGTCAAACTTGCCTGCACACATACCTAGGTAATTAGAAGGACAATTTCTTACTTTGGATGAATTTTATAAGTCTATGTCAAAATACTAGTTCTAACGAGTGGTTTCATGATTATGTGTCTCTGATTTGGTCTCAAAAACTAGTTTGTGTTGTTTTTTAATTGTTTTGACCCTTTTTTATGAGAAATTGAAAAGCTTATAACTTTTGAACTGTAACTTAGATTTGATTTTAATTTTTTTTAAAAGTTCATGTTCTTTTATTATCTATCCATTAGATCAATAAATTATAAAAATTCACTATTTTTAAAGCACCACATTTTGGGGTGGTCTCTTTTCATTGGTTATGTTATCATATGCTTATAGTTTATGGTGATATTTTAGTGGTGATGCATTTTTCTATGTTTTGAGAATTTGTTAAGGGAATATTCATTATTTTACATATAACTTATCTCTTTAATTTTTCATATATCATAGGGTGAGGTTCAGTCTTGTAGGAGGTCAGACCCCCTCATATGTAACACAAACTTCCTTCTTACTTCTTCTTGATTGCATTGTCATTATTTGTTGCACTCATGGCATATTTTCAATTGAATTTGACATCTTATTATTGAGTGTGAATTTTCATTAATAGGGTTTTCTTATGCCATGGGACTTGCATTATATTTCACACTTGCACTATCTTAGATGCATTTTTGACTGATCTTTACGTCTTTTTACATGTGCTTTGCACATTGTTGTTTATTGGTTGTTGATATTTTTATGATGTGTTTGCATACATTATGGATATTTTTTTCCATTTGATACACTCTTTCATCATCCCACAACATGCATTATTACTTTGACACATTGGTAGTTATATCATGTTTCTTGAGGCCCATTTCATAGTGTCTCACCTTCTTCTATGGAGACACTTCTTTGCTCCCTTATTTTTAGAGCACATCTCTCTTGATGGGTTATTAAAAAAGTAAAAAGTATCCTCATTTGGAGATATTATAGTGAAGTTTAGTGTCTTCCTTGTTTCCATCTATTATTTTTTATGTGTGGGTTATATTGTACTTGCACTAATTTATAAAGTGTTATGGGGAGTTTGTTGATTTAGCCTTGTCTACCTTCATGTATTTGTGTGCTCTATTTTGGGAACCTTTTCACTTTATTAGTTTCTCATATTTTCCATCATCACTATAGGCCATCATATTTTAGAGACTAATCTTTATTTTCAATACATTTTTGTGATAGTTGATAGTTTGCTTGCATGGAACTATTCTAGTCTATATAATGTCAACTTGTTTAGTGTTTGAGTAGTGGATTTGAACCACTTGTGTAGACCTTTCTCTTCACTCCATCCATCCATAATTATGGGGGGGGGTGATGTAGATTCTAATTATTTAGTGTTGATATTTCCTTATTCATGTAGTACTTCTTTGTACTTTCATCACCACTGATAGTCTTCTTGATTGTAGATATTCTGGTGAAGCCTAGTGTCATTGGTTTTGTGATTGAGTATTAGACTGAAACCACTCATGAAGATTTAGTTATTTCATGACTTGTGATTACTTGCAGTGTAGACTTCTTCAGCATCAACTTTGGGGGCTTTCTATCTCTCTATTATTCTTTTCTCTCTTTGGTGGGGGGGAGTTTTTACTATGAGTTTTCTCTCTTTTTCTCCACTTCATGAGAGTTATATATATTATATATTTTTGAGTGTTTTTTGTATTTTTTCTTTATACATGGGTATCTTATTTAGGCCCTTTATTTTCCAAAACCCATATGAAGATTGTTACTTTAATCCGTGGCCTTCTTGGTGATTCTTATAGTGACACCAATGTGGTAGCCCTAGTAGTTTTTATACTCACTTCCACTATCATGTTGGAGGGTGTTCAATCTATAATTTCTTAGGTTTATCATTTTACCTAGTACTTTACATCATAGTGTTTATGTTTAGTGATCCTTGTATTCCACATCATTCCTACTTTGACTTGGTAGTTATAGTGACTCAATATATATGTACTCTAGCATGATGGATTAACATCTATATGAACATGTGACTTCACACTACATCATCGATTTTTATCCCCTAGCTTCAATTGAGGGTGGGGGGTGTTATAGTATCTTACTCATGCTTTATAGTCTCTATATATTTGTGTTTACCTAGTTTTGTCCTATGTGGGAGTTTGTTCCACATTGGCTAGTTTATCTTGTATTCTATTTTGCCTTGTTTATATAAGCAAGAGTTATTCTTTGTAATATACATGCTTCTTTATAATTTTTAATACTTTTTATATCTCATTATGTGTTAACAATTGTTTTTTTTCAATTAGTTTATTTTGAGTATATATTGAAGCATCAGTGATTGTGGTAATGAGCCATTGGAGAGATCTTGGCTAAAAAGTTTTGAGAACTCTTTCAACCCCAACCTTACCAGGTTACCTTGGGTTGGATATAGGGTTTTGTAGAGGTAGTACCCTCTATAGGGCCCTATATATAACCCTTCATAATTTTCCGAATTTTATAAATAATTGAAATACTAGTAACCCAAAAGCAATTTCAAAACCCATTCAATTAAAAATATCACACATAAGTATTAAATTATAAAACCTACCTATGAATTCCAAGGAAGTAAAACATACTCCCATATCTTTATTTCAATCTATTACCTTATTCTCTTATGTCTCTTCTTTGTATGTCATGATCCATCCTATTCACAACCCCTTCTCCCTTCTTATTATTCATTTCCATCAACCTACCCACCTTCCACTTGTCCACCATTAACAAAAAATTAAACTTGCTCTAGATATGAATGCCTGATTAACTTTACCAACTCATGGTATTAAACTATGCAAACCCAATGAACCCCATGATTTTATACCAAATGATACTTAACCAAAGTCAATGGATGATTAGTAACCCTAATCATCTCGATTATTCTCTTGAATCTTATAAAAATAATTTATATTATTTATATAATTTGCATGACAATGACTTATCAAATAATCATCAACCAATTTAAATCACATAAGTCACAAAATCCCTATGTTTTATTCCATGAAAATACTATCAACTAGTTGAAGACTAATGTATTCCCATTCAAGGACCATTGACCACATATAATATAAAAATGATTATATTGCATGACAATACTCATAATTATTAAAAAATTGTAATTCCACATTACTATGCTATCTACTAAGATACATAGCAATTACAATGATTTCTTAAAATCAATAATTAATTAAAATTAATATATTCATTTATTATATATATATATATTATTAATATAAATCCTTTAATAAAATAATTAATCAAATAAAATATCTTTTAAAATAATGTTATTTATCTTTCAACATTATAATATAATATCATAATAGTAATAATATTAATTATTATTATCTAGATCATATAGATCAAGTAATGATTATGAAATCCATCACATCAGCATCATGCTATACTATACAACCATACTTAATAATGTAGTGATATAAGTAAACATAAACAAATTCACTCATTTAGCCAAACAATTGCATCATATACGATAAGCTAGTATGATCACAGAATAATATAAATCACATAAAAAATAACATGATCATTATCAAAAATCAAGATCATACTAGAAAACATATTAACACACCTAAATAAAAGTACACAAAACATATTATACTATATATATCAAACAATTAATTATGAAACATGATATATTAAGTGGTGTGTGCAAGGGTTTCTAGATTCATTCTATGTCATCCCCCAATGTTTTCATCTAAACTACCCTCTTCAATGATGCTCTCCCTCCATCAAACTCTAAGGGAAGAATATATCCTGCATCCACCTCACAATAGTGAATTTAGTTAGCCTAAAACATCATGATATATATGAAATAATGTGATATAATAATCATACATGATCATAATATATTGAATGTAAAAGTATTGCTAACTCATAGTAAACTAATCATGTAAATTAAGCAACATAAACTGTACCATTATCAACATATGTCGTCAAGATTTATCAAATAATAGTTAATCAACTAATCAAAATCTATAATCCATAGATCAAAAGGTATTTATCTTAGAGAGAAATTGTAATGTGACATCCTTTCCCCCTAAAGATGGTCATCATCTTGATGACATTTATTCTAGCACTATTTATGAATTAAAAACATTATTAAGTAAAAAAGAATATAATATGTAGCAGTAAATCAAGAAAATAAATGTGTAAATAGCCTATAAAACTCATCATAGTCCTCCTAAATGGCACTATAATTAGAATATTGGTTTCAATGGACCTTACATTGTGACACTTCTCTATTATACAAATAATGTTTACAAGTGTCAACTACTTTGATTGGTTCTACTATGACCACCTTGGGGTTTAAAACCTACAAAATATTCCATTTTAATAGTGTGAAGGATCAACAATATAACTTTTAAGATAAGACACATGGAAGACATTATACAAAAGATCTAGAGATGGTGTCAATGTAAGCCTATATGTTATAGGGTTTACCACTTCCAAAACCTTGAAGGGTCTCACATATATTACCAAAACTTTTATTAACTTCCTAAATTTAATCAATATTTTTTTAGGCTTAACCTGTAGTAACACTTCATCACCTATAGAAAATTCCTAGCCATTTTCTTCAAATCAACATAACTTTTATGTCTATCATTGGCCTCAACCAACCTTTGCTTGATTGTCCTAACTTGATCTGCAATTTTTGAAAGCATCTCAGGTCCAAAAACTACCCTATCTTACAACATGTCCCAACTCATTAGTGTTCTACATATCCTTCTGTATAACACCTCAAATGGATCCATCTCTAATGTTGATTGGTATGAGTTTTTATAATCATACTCAACCAAAGGAAGGTAATCCTCCCACTTGTATTTCTAATCCATGGAATAAATATGGAGATATTTTAAATCCTTATTAGCTCACTTTATCTATCCATTAGTTTGTGGGTGATATGTAGTTTTGAAGTTCAAATAAGTATCCAAAGCTAAATTTAGAGTTAAAAAACCTAGAATTCATCCTTGGATCTTGATATGAAATGATCTTCTCTATAAAACCATGTGATTGATATAATTCCTTCATGAATATCTTCACAATTATAAGTGCATCATTTATCAAGTTTCTTGATATGAAATGAGATACCTTGGTTAGTTTGTCAACTACAACCAAGATCATGTCATGTTTTTTTTTGATAATGTCAACCATCAGATATAATCCATACTAATCACCTACCACTCCCATTATAATATTTCATGTGGATATAACAATCTATCTAGATGCACATGTTCAACTTTCACATGTTAACATTCTAGACAATGAGACATAAAATTGACTACATCTCTCTTGAATCCTTTCCATAAATAGAGTGGTCGAAGCTCATCCATGAGCTTGATTACTCTTAGATGTACTAAACATGAGGCATTGTGTAATTATTTTATCACTTTACTCCTTTGTTTCTCTCTATCTCACACATATATCATACCATTGTACTATAAAAGACCATCATTCTTTATTTTTAATCCCTTATACTTAGGATTTGAGCATGATTAGACAATTCTTTCCAAACCTAATCATATAATTCATCTCCTTCTAATAATTTAATCACTTGATCTCTAAAATTACTCCTAATAGTAGCCATAACCTCTATATACCTTATACAATTTAGAGCATTAATTAATCTTATCTCTTTACCTTTGATATAGTTAATATCAAAATCATAATCAAACAAGAAATCTAACCATCATTTTTGATGATCATTCAAATTTAGTTGGGTGAAGATGTACTTGAGCCCCAAGTTATTAGTCTTGATCTCAAATGGTTTTAATAATAGATAATGCCTTCAAAATTATAAAGCATGCATAATTACCACAAGTTTTAGGTCATGAGGGGCATAATTCACCATATTTGGCTTTAGTTTCCTAGAATCATAGTTTACCAGTAAATTATCATTCATAATAACTCTAATTCCATCTCCGAATGCATCAATTATCATTGACAATTGACTATTAGGATTGATAACTCTTAGTACTAGTGCTGAAGTAAACCTAATTTTTAGTTCCTAAAAAGTTACTTCACACTTATCTAACTAAATGAAACTCTGATTCTTCCACTTAAGAGAGGTAATTGGATTATCTATCTTAGACAAATTTTCAAAGAATTTACTATAATAGCCCACTAATCTTATCAAAATCCTTACCTCATGCACATTATTTGGTGTTGGCCACTCCATTATGGCTCTTATCTTTGCTATATCTACTAAAATACCATTTGCATAGATAATATGTCCTAGATACTACATTTTATTTTGGAAAAATGTACACTTAGACAACTTGGCATATAATATATGCTTCCACAAATGTTGAAAACCAATTCTAAATGTTTTAAGTTCTCTTCTTCATCCTTAAAATAAATGAGGATGTCATCAAGAAAGAACAACCCAAAATGATCTAGGTAATCTCTAAACACATTATTCATAAGATTCATAAATGTTGTTATATCATTTATCAATCCAAATGGTAACATTATTAATTTATATTTCCTATATCAAGTAATGAGCACTATTTTTAGAATATCCTCTTCATGGATCATCAACTGGTAATACCCTACTCTAAAATCAATCTTAAACAATAATATTAATCCTCATATTTGATCAAATATATCATCAATATGTGGCAACATATATATGTTCTTGATCATTGATTTATTCAACCTCTTATAGTATATAAATAGGTGAAGAGTGTCATCCTTATTATTAATAAAGACAACTAGATCACCCCATGGTGACACACTCAATTGAACTAGACCTTTCAAAACTAACTCCTGAAGTTATGCCTTTAACTCAAATAATTTAGTGGTTGTCATTTTGTATGGTGACTTAGCCTATGGTTTTGATCTAGGTATGACATACATTGAGAAATCAAACTTGTGCTTAGGTGGAAATCCTAGTTATTCTTTTGGAAACACATCATGGAATTTTTTAGAAAAGGATAATATTTTATAAATTATTGCTTAGATTCTTCCATATCATTTATCTTAATGATAAATATGTATAATCCCTTCATTTTATCTTTCTTGAGCTGAATTGCAAAAATTTTCCTTATCTTTAACTCCCTTCTCTCACCCTAAAGTTGTGTCTAAGTTTTGAAATCATCTTAACACTCAACCATCTTCAAAAAATAGTCAACCTTGGGTTTATGATTCATAAGCTAATTGACTCCTAGGATCACATCATATGATCCCAACGGTCCTACAAAAAGATATACTACTATAGTGAACTCAAGCATCCTAATCTCTACTTCACCTAAACACTTGTCAACTTTGACTCATTCCCATATTATACTAACCATGCATTTTACATTACTAAAACCTTTTTAGACAATTTGCTAAGCATTCTAGGAATAATTAAACATTATGTATCTCCCATATCAATTAAAATGGAAATTGGATGATCAAACAAAATGCTTGATAGTTATATGGGTGAAGCTTGATACTCAGCCTATTGATTATCAATAGCTATATGAATTTTGTATTAAAACATACCATAATAAGAAGCTAAACCATTGTTATTTTATTTATCCTAAGGACATTCTTGAGAAAAATGTTCACCTCCACAAATGAAGCAACCTCTAACTATTCCTTTCTTCTTAGTCTGATGGCTTCCCTTGAAACCACCCTTAAAACCATTACCAGGTTTATTATTCCCTAAACCACTATTGAACTTGTTTTTTTGATTTTTGAACTAACCCTTGGAATCTATGCTCTTCTACTTCCACTTATTCTTCTTGAAATTTGGTTTATAACTTCAAAATATCTTTTTGAACTTATTTGTAACTTGGGTGAGAGATTTCAATTTTTATTCTTGTTTGACCACCTTCTCAAATACTTGATCTGATAGATTGAACATGCACATATACTTCATATATTATTTTGGGATTGAATCCCATGATGAATTGTTTGATTATGAACTCTCATCTAACTGATATTGAGGTACATAAGAAGTTTTGTGAATTTATCCCAGTATTCATTCACAAAAAAATCCCCTTGCTTAAGATTCTATAAAATTATAAAATTTTGGTTAAATTATAGTTTTGGAAGCCATTATAACCTAAAAAGTGTCAAATATTATTCCCAAGTGGTAGTGGTTGAGTCCAGGTTCATATCAAGCTTCATGTTTGCCTACCAATTCGTTACTTCACTATCAAGTTTATAATCTCCCTAGACTACTTTCATGACTTCAAAATAATTATAAATCTTTGAAATACTTCTCCATTTCTATTATCCATGCTTTAGCTCCATCCCTCAATATAGTTCCATCAAACTTAGGTGAATTCACATTTCTCATGTCACATGTTAATTTTAAGTCTACTTAAACTTTTGCATCTTATGGCACCTCCTCATGCCTCTGAACTTGAAGATTTTCATGGTCATTAGGATGATCTTCAAGTTCTTCCTGAGCATTTTCCTCTTCATGACCATGCACTTCCTACTCCAGGGTCATGATTCGGTCCCTAGTCTCTTACATAGTTGTCAGGAGTAAATCCAACTTTACAACTTAATGACAAATTGATTTAGATCAATAGGGGGTTTAGTATTTGAAGTACCTTCACCTCTTGGTCTAGTACACACCATTGTTATTGTTATTTATCAAGAGAATAAGTTTAATTTAGTAAACACATTAAGTCCTAGAGTTTGATCCTTAGCTCTGATACCATAATGTAACAACCCCATTGGGTTTTAAGAAACTATTGCAATATTTTAAAAAAAAACTAAGTACACATATTCAACATATATAATTCACCACAATAAATCCTAACTAGTGATATTTAACTAATTGTATCAATTTAGTTAGTAAAAAAGGTTATAATTAATCCACTTAGATAAGGATAACCATAAATAGATATAAAAATCATGAACAATATTGAATAACCATAAATAATTCATCACATCATAAATGAAATAGTAAAAATTCATCCATAATTGATATAACATTACAGCCTCTTTTATATAAGTATAATGTCTAAAATTTAAATTTTTCATCAATACATAATAATATCTCAAATGATAAAACATGATAGAAATATCTTTTAAGAAGAGTCTCCATGACTCAAGTATTAATATGTAATCTCAAGTGAAGTCTCAAGTATAGTAATCCAACTGGGAGGGAAAGCATCATCAGAGCATTTTTCCACACCAACCACGAACCATAGATACCCCACACTATCTCCCAACCAAGGGTATGGTCATCCCTTCATGGATGGGTAGATGATGATGGGGTGGGAATCCGAAGTAACAAACTATAACCTATGTGTTGAAGATATCTAATACATAATGTGTACCATAAATAAATCCATTATAATATGATATCACATAAATATAAAGAATATATCAACATATGAAATGACAATGTTTATAAAAACATTACTTTGGCCAAAGTTTTCAATAATAAATGATTTCTAGGATTAGTCAAATTCATACACACCACTTGATTGGATTACACCTCATGTTGCATTAATGGTGCTAATTAAACCAAAGGAATCCATCTACTACTTATTTAGGGTCATGAATATAATATTTGTTAAATAAATAATAATTAAAAATCCAATAGATTTATTAATAATATCTCACTTTAACTAATCAAAATTATGCTCGATACAAAAATAGCGTATACATTCATCTAGTTCATCAAATGAATATAAATGAATCCATACATCTAATTGATTACAAATAATAAATAGAATCTAAAAATAATCCTCATTATAACATACCATTTGGGTAATGAATATCTAGACTATGAGTGGATTTAATCACTAATCAACTTATAATATTATTTCTTTGTGAAACAACATTATAACATAGACTTAATAAGTTGTTCGTATTCCAAATATAACAAAATCTAATCCAAAACATACTATTATGTTATGTATTTAAACTCATAAATACATTAAATGCTTTATATTTAAACATCAAAATATAAACAAGCATCAATCACATGTTGTTATAATAATATAAACTATAACATAGTTCTAAGCACGCACGCGGGCACACACACACACATGCACACACACACACACACACACACACACACACACACATAGATATATATATATATATATATCTCTGTGTGTGTGTGTGTGTGTGTGTGTGTGTGTGTGTGTGTGTGTGTGTGTGTGTGTGTGTGTGTGTGTGTGTGTGTGTGTGTGTGTGTGTGTGTGTGTGTGTGTGTGTATGTATGTATGTATGTATGTAATTAAATTATAAATACTTCATTTTATACAATACACTACTAGGATGAAGTTCACTTTCATTTAGCCTAGAATATACTTACATACATACATACATACATACATACATACATACATACATACATACATACATACATACATACATATATATATATATATATATGTATGTATGTATGTATGTATGTATGTATGTATGTATGTATGTATGTATGTATGTATGCATGTAATTAAATTATAAATACTTTATTTTATACAATACACTACTAGGATGAAGTTCACTATCATTCACCCTAGAATATACTATATATGCTAAGTATATAGTCAATTCATATATAAAGGCCCCATAACCTTTTTCATTAAATTGATAAATTTTATTTTCACATGATAAAATAAAACATATATAATTTTATAAATTAAACTTAGTTACTCCTTTATTCATCAAAACTATTTATCCTTTTCAATCCAATCAATTATTCATGTTTTGCCAATTAAATATAGTTAATATGAGAAAATATGAAACTGTGGTTGCCTTTACCTAATTTGGGTATTATTTAATAAATCAGAGAGCCAAATACCCAACTTGGGTCTTATTTAACAACAAACAGTTGAATAAAACAATATAAACATGAATTTAACTCAAATACCTAGTCCCCATATGGACTAAGCAACTTTTATGTCTCTCAACCAAATAATAATAATAATACATAGACACATTAAATTATAAGTATAATATATATATATATATATATATATATATATATATATATATATATATATATATATATATATATATTGAACACTATTTAAAACTTAACTCTACCATGTGAGCTTAATATATATCTAGGTATGTTTATGTGCATAAAATTGAGTGATAATCTACAGTTACTTATTCATCTACCTATCCTAGGTTACTCAATGTGACTAACTAAAGTTTCAAAATCCATTTGTATAAAAAAGTATACGTAATATATACATATATGAGATTATATAATTGTACTATTACCTTCTATATACAAATTTTATTGAATCTAAATCCAATTAAATCACCAATTGGAAACCATATCCGCTATTTTTTTAATACAAATATCTTCATCTAAGGAATGTATTACTAATAATTTCCCATTTAAATAACTATCATTCATGATATATATATATATATATATATATAAAACTAGATTTAACCAAGTATATACTCATGTATATATTTGTGTATATATATTCGTAATCTTTGAAACCCATATTTTAAACCCAAAAAAGTCTAAATTGGCTTAAATAATTAAATCATCATATTGATAAACATTTTCAAGTTTATATTTCAATATACCTAAAATAATATATAACAACCTATTTTGAAACAAATAACTCATCCCAAATTTTATATATACCCTAGCAAAATAATCCCCCATGTTTGAAGAATGATATTTTATTTGCTAAAGAGGGCTAAGATAGAGCTTATAGAGCCTATATCAATCATGGCTAAGACCTACTACTCTACCCAAACATTCTTAGGTTACCCTAGGTTGTATATAGGCTTTGTAGAGGTCGAACCCTCCACATGGCCCTATATACATCCCTTCATAATTTTATAAATTTTATAAACAATAGAAAAAATAGTAACCCAAAAGTAATCTGAAAACCCATTCAATAAAAAATATCACACAAAGGTATTGAATTACAAAACATACCTATGGATTCCAAAAAAGCTTTATATATTCCCTTCTCTTTCCTTCAACCTCTCACCTTCTTCTCTTCTATGTCTTCTTCTCTGTATGACATGAATCATCCCATTCAATCCCCTTCTCCACTATTTTTATTCTTTTCCATCAACCTACTCTCCTTCCACTTCTCCACCATTAATGATAGATTAAACTTGCTCAAAATATGCATGTCTAATTAGTTCAACAAATTCACAGTTTGCCACCATGAAAACATAGTGAACCCCATGATTTTATACCAAATGATGCTGAACTAAATCCAATGAATGATTAGTAACCATAATCATCTTGATGCTTCTCTTGAATCACATAAAAATTATTTTATATTCTCTATAATATCTGCATGACAATGACTTGTCAAATAATCGTCAAACAATTTAAATCACATAAGTTACATAAAACCTATGTTTTATTCCATGAGAAGACTATCAACTAGTTGATGACTAACATATTTCCATGCAATGACCATCGATCAAATATAATAGAATAATGATTATATTTCATAACAATACTCTTAGGTATTACAAGATTATAGTTCCAAATTACTATGTTATCCACTAACATACATCGAAATTACAATTGATTAACATTAAAATATTCATTAATCTAATATATATTATGAATATAAATATTTTAATCAAATACTTAATAAAATACAATATCTTTTAAAATAGTGTTATTTATCTTTTGACATTATAATATAATATCATAATAATAATCTTTAATTATTATTATCTAAACCATATAGTTCAAGTAAGGATTATGAAATCCATCACAACATCATAATGTTACACTATAAAACCATACTTAATTAAATAGTGAGATAAGTAAACATAAGAAAATCACTCATTTATCTAAGTAATTGAATTATATAATAGAAGCTAGTATGATCACAAAACTAGATAAATCACTCAATGAAATAGCATGATCATTATTAGCAATCAAGATCATACTAGAAAACATATTAAAAATAAACTAAATAAAAGTAAACAAATATCTATATAAAAAAATTAATTATGAAACATGATATACTAAGTGGTGTTTATAAGTGCTTCCATATTCATTCTCTATCATCCTCTAACATCTTCATCTAAACCACCCTCTTTTATGATGCTCTCCCTCCATCACACTCTGGGGGAAAAATCTATCATGCATCAACCTCAAAAAAATTAAGGTAGTTAGCCTAAAACATCATTATATCCATAAAATAATGTGGTATAATAATCAAACATGATCATTATATACTAAATGTAAAATTACTACTAACTCATAGTAAACTAATCATGTAAATTAAGCAACACAAACTATCCTATAATTAGCATATGTCATAAATCTTAATCAAATATTAGTTAATAAAATAATCAACCTCTATAATTCACATATAAAATATGTTATTTATCTTAGATATAAAGGATAATGACACTTATCTTCTCTTTTAGTATCATGAAAATATTTTTGACAAGCATGGAGTCCTGTAACATTCCATGCTAGACCATTTTGTTTCCTTAGTGTTCAAGCCTATTGATGAGTGTTTGTATGGTTTTTTGGCCATGACAACCTAAAATAATGTGTTTATAAAAATATATACTCCTTTTTAAACTTATTTTATTAGATTAAGACCATGGATCTCTTAAACAAAAATCAACATGTAACTTGCTTGAGAGAGATAATCAGGCCTAGAAGCCTTCTTGACTATAAATATCAACAAAAAAAAGATTTTATATGCCATGAAAGTATTTATAACACCCATACAATGTCGTATCAAATTTTCACAATGCTCAGTACTTTGAACCAATCTTGATCATGCAAAAAAACACAAAACATGGGTTTTCTAGGCTTAGAACTAGGTTTACAGACTAGGTTTTAACCATAGCTTTATTTCTAGAGCCTTTATCACTTTTAAACCACTTGAAAAAAAATTATAACATTTTCATACACATTATTACCAGTTTTCATAATTTTTTATGCTTAGTTTTTCTTTTATGATGACTTTTGATCTCCAAACCCTAGCAGCCTAATAAGTTAAAAGCATTCAAAAAAATCATATCTTGAGTTTTAAGACCTATTTTTGATATCTTCCACTTGTAAAATTTATACCTCATCATATTAATCCATTATCATTCATATTTTCATCTTGGTTAACCTTTTTTTATTAAAAAAAGGGGTTAAGAACTTTATTAATACTTATTTTAATAGATTACAACCACACCATATAAAACAAAGACCAGACAAACCATATACAAAGCCTCACACCTCAGCACCACTAGCCTCTTCAACAAGAATGGATTGCAGCTCTTGATGTAACTCACAAGACAAGTGTTCCCACTCATCCACCTTACGATCATCTCCACCAACCGACACCCATTTGGCCAAGAAATCCACCGCCCTATTCCACTCCCTTGGAATATGGGCAAAAGAAACATAATCCATTAAATGATTGAACTGCAATATCTGCTGAACTATCATGGCTAGTTGCTAGCTAACCTCAGATGTTTTCCTCTCCATGAGCAAATGAATCAGAACTTGAGAATCCACTTCATAGATCACCCACCTCCATCCTAAAGCATAGGTCCACTTCAAGGCATAGAGGATAGCCTACCCTTCCATCCAATTAACGGTCTAAACTCCCTGATATGCCAAAAAAATGAAAATCACCACTCCCAAAGAATCCCTACTAATCCCACCAATCCCAGTTGATCCTAGGTTGCCCCTAGAGGATCCATCCATGTTAATTTTCAAGAGACCAGTAGGTGAGGGTAGCCACTTCCCCAGCTACTGGACGCTCTGCTTCCCCCGTTGACTCCTCCTGACGCATGCCAAAATTGGGGAAAGCCCCTAGATACCAAACCTCTCCACCATCTCAGGATCCCCCCTCATCAATGGTAGATTGACTTCACTCTTCACTTTAATAGACTCGTAGATCATCCCTTTAATTCTATTCCAAACCTGCAAAATCTCAAGCTTCTCATCTCAAAAAATCTTGCGATTTCATTCCAGCCAAACCTACCATAGCAAGAAAATGGGGCCCACGTACCACACATCCTACATAAAAGGGGTCAGAGAGAGAGAAGCTAACCCAATCTATCCCAAAAATCAACCAAGGACTCTATGTGAATACACTAGCTCTGCCACACATCCCACCAAAAATGCCATAACTGCATAGTAAAAGGGCAGCAAAAGAAAAGGTCAGAAGAGTCCTCCTCCTCAGCATAGTAGAGGATGCACCTAGAAGGGCCCACAAAGCCCTAATTTCAGATATTATCCTAGGTAAGACATCTATTCCAAACCAAATTCTAGATAAAACAATTACATTTTAGCCAGGAGAATCCGTTCCATACTTTCTTCAACCACTGGACTTCCTCCCTACCCTCATACTTCTGAGATAACAACGCCTGATAGTTGAATGACATAGTATACTTCCCCTTCAGATTACGAGACCAAGATAACTCATTGCCATCCATGAGAGCATTACAACTATGACCAGATAAAATATACTATAGTTCCACACACTCCTCCATCCCAACAATCAGCCATTCCTCAGGGGTCTTCCATCTGGCATCCTGTAGCCACCCCTAAAGGGCACGAGATTTGTAGTCACTCACCCTTGTCCATACCACATCATAGAACCTTTGAGAGAGAGTACAAAGCTAAGAATATTAGACAAGAAGGGGAGGGTAACCATCCCATGAGTCATGCCAAAACTAAGCTTCGATCCTGCTCTTACAAATCCAAAAAAGGCCCCTCTTAATCAATGCAACCCCTTTCTTGAGGTTCACCCAAATCACTGAGCCTTTGGCAGATAGATCATACTAGGGGATGTCCTTTTAGGGGACCCTAAAGAAGTACTTGTGAGATAATATTTTAGCCCAAACTTGCTCCTGCTCCATGCACCAATGTAAGTATAATTTGGCCACCAAAGCAATACCAGAGAACACCGATTGCCTTAATCCTAGACTGCCATACCACTTTGGGCTGCACACCACCTCCCACTTTATAAGACTCCACTTGGTAGAAGAGAAATTACTAGCCCACAAAAGTTGTCTTGTGAGGGAATCTAGGTCCTAGATGAAGCTCATCAGAGCCACCTATATCATGCACCTATAAATAAGGAGTGATTGCACCATAAATTGAATCAACTATACCCAACCAGCAAAAGATAACCAATGATCGGTCCAATGATTCACTTTATCATGGAACTTATCCAAAATCCCCATCCAAGACTCCTTGGACTGTTAGTCAGTAGAGATTGGAATCCCAAGATATAGCAATGGGAGATATAATATTTAATGGTTAAATCATCTACCCTCACCTGATTTATGGTGTGAATTTACTTCTATCACTCACAATCACCAAGTTATAAAAGATGATTGGGCTTCACAATTCAACTAATCTCAATTATCAGGTGTAAACTCAAAATTTCTCCAAGTTTTGTGGTGTATAGACCTCATTTTAACCACTCTTTTGTCTCAAATACATTTCATAATGTTTTTCCACAATCACACACAAAATTGATCATAAGTTATTATTAAATCTAATTTACCCACATAACTACCATTTTAATCTAAAATCATAATGACACATGACTAATTTGGTCAATGGATCATCTCAAAATATTAACATAATAAAATGCATCTAATAATTCTAACATTTTCAAACATTATCATAGGCTAGTTAAATGAATATTTGATGGACAAAATAACATTGCAAAGGTCCCATTCTTCTAATTCTGAATTAATCTCATTTAATAGGAAATTATATGAATTTTTATAATTATCATATTTTATTAAATAAAAAATATATGTATTACCTCACACATGTGATGTCATTTAAAAAACTTAATGGGAAAGAGTAGGAATGCAAGCAGGATCTTACACTTGTCTTACACACCCTTCCTCTTACCCATAATACATAATATAAGTGGTCATCATTATGTTTTCCTTATTTCTTTCCTTAAAAACTCCTAAAATTCCTTAAATTTCATGTATTACACACTCCATGTGTGAAATGATGAGTGCAAGGACTCATCCTCTACCATTGATCTTGATCTTGATTCAATGGTCCGTAATCATCCTAAAAGTCTATAAAATAAAGGATATATGGCCATTATATAAAACATTTTTAAGTGTAGTGTTATTATGTAAATATATATCAATAATATTCAATTTATCATCTCATATGCCAAGCAAAACTATAAGTGAACAACGGGAGATTCTACACACTAAGCACTCGCATTGCTGAAGGGCCTAGTTCATAAGTGAGATAAAAATATATGTATTGTTCATCAATAAAGACTTAAAAGGAGGTAAAACATTTTATATATCCTTATAATTTCATCCTTTATTGTTACCCTCATATCTCACATAAGGGATTGGACTTTATGGTTGTCTTTAAGTTGTTTTTGGTTATTTCTCTAACAATTAACTAACCCCCTCTTGGATTTTTAATCTAAATAATGAAACACCTAATAAGACCCCAAGGATTATATATACCCAAAATCTATTATAAATAATTTAAATTCTTATAATTAATATAATTGTCCTTCTAACAAGCTAATTCTCTCTATTCTCTCTATTTTACTCCAAAAATCTATGAAAATATGTTCAAGGCCAAACTGTGAATTCATGACTATGAAACTGTGAATTCAAAAGAATATTAAATAAAATCATTGATATAAATAGTGATTTTATTCATGATAATAGATATATCATCCATTTTATGACAATTTTCTACATAATCATGAATTTTAAGAACAAAAATCTGAAATCATTTTATTAAATAATGAAATTATTCCTTAAATTTTTGATTTTTGACTTTTTTGCACAATTATGAATTTGTAACTATTAACTATGAAATTATTTTTGGTATTTACAAAATCATATTTCCCATATTAAATTTTTTTCATGAAGGTTATAAATATTTTCAAAATCATGTTTAAGATTTGAAAAATCATGAAGAATAATTTCCAAATTATGAAGAGTTGGGAAATTGTCACACCAAACTACGAAATCATTACACAGAATGCATAATTGTAAAATTGAAAAAAATCATGAATTTTATTTGATTTTATTTTTATATGTATTTATTATGAAATTTAATAATTTATTATATAAATAAATTAACCCTAGTTGTGAAAATGTTACAAGTATTATGTTAGACTTTCTTTGTGTAGGGCTAAATTATGAAATCAACATACATATTTACAAAATCATCTAACAAAATTTAAAAATGTATAATGGAATTATGAAATTTTCAAATGTAATTGAAAAATAATATAATGTAATTCAAAATCATCTAACGAAACTGTGAAATCATTCCACATAAAATTGTCCAATGTTTGGAGGTTCATTTAGGGTCATCTGAACTCTATTTTTTATGATTTTTTTAAACTACATATTTTCTCATAAATTTTTAGAATATTACATTAGTTTAACTTAATTTTACATTTATTTTTGACAAAATATATAAAATTAAGGTACTAATTTATTTTATTATAGTTTTTTATTCTAACTTGTTTATCAAAGATTTTGCTTGTCAAAGACCACATGTTCAAACTTCTAACTATTTATGCTATAGGACCTTAGACAAACAAGTGGTATTTTGAGTCAAACAAATAATTTTATCTCACATTTAAATTTAGGCATTTAAAATGAATAAACCTTCCATTTTTTGCTTAATAAAAATAACATCCACATTGGTTTGGTGTCCTTCAGAGCACTTTTATTTCATGTTATTTGATTCAAGCACTTTTTTATTTCTTGCTTGTTTATATTAATTTAATAAAATATTTTGTATGATATCCCCTTTCTTAGGGTGACTCATAAAAATAGTTTTACTTAGTTTTATTTATTTTGTGTTTACCCAAAGAAAATTACGTATGATTTCTCCTCATTCTTAAGAATTTGGATGACTCATAAATGATCCCTTTCTTCCTTTTTTTTTGTTTGATTTAGTGATCATAATTTCATATCCTCCTCATAAGTCCTTTATGCATGCATTGACCTAGGTTTTCATCTTCTAGCATCATACCAACCCTAATTATCTAGTGGGGTATATAAATTGAGCATGACATTCAATTGGATAGTGGTTGAAAAGTTAACCTAACAAGTCAAATGGATCCTTGGAGCATGCATATTATAGACTTTACACTTCACTGAGTAATTGATAGATGAAGTTGTTGCAAAATGGACAAGACCCTTTTGTAACAAGTTATATGGCTTGACATCTATTTGAAAGATAATTATAAATCACCCATGTACCACAAGTTATATTGGTGCCAACTAGTTTTCCATTAAAAACTTAGGTTAGAAAGTCACATTTACTATAGATAAATCACTGATACATGGGTGCCAATTTTAACATCCCCTGAAGATTTCCTTTTCTATATGAATTTTTTTAGAAAGGGGGCCTTAAAAAGCTTACTAATAATATGAAACAAATAATTAATTTTAATGAATCTTAAATTTTATGCTCTCAAAAGTGAGTATATCGAAAGGACTTAGTGACTATCTTACAACTTGTGTCAATTTACACATGTTTTCTTGAGTCTTTTTAAAAAACCCATGTTGTGTTCACCAAACTCATTTGGAAAACAAAAAAACCAAGTTATTAGTCCAGAACCAAAACACATGGTCCTTTATAGATTTTCACAAAGAAGCTTTACACTATCAAAATTTCACACAAATAATATTAGTGACATTGTCAACTTGGTCCAATACCTATCCTATTTATTCTAATAACTATGTTACATAGCCAAATTTGATCCAAAACCTTGACCTAGTCTAATCAAAACATTTACTTGCCAATTTCAAGGCCAAATCCTAACTTCTTATAAAACTTGTGTCATTATGTCATTCAATTTAGTTCAAACCCAAGTATAAGTTCAAGTTCCCATTCTAATGTTCCTTCATTTCAATTTGATAAACAAATTGGTTCATAATTTCAAGACTAGAATTCTTTTCAAATGTGTGTCATTATATGATTTGATTTATTTTACAACCAAGTGTCAATCCCAATTTGCCTTACATTTCCAATTACAAAACTTTAAAGTTCTAATTTCAAAGTTGAGTTCTAATTCTAGTTTGATTTGTGCCAAGATCAACCCCTTTTAGAGGATTAAGATCTAAACCAAGTTTGGATATTGATTCAACATTTCAAGACCAAATTTCCAATTCTTGTGCAAACCTTTACACATTCTAAGGTAATAAAATACCTAAAATCAATTAATTCTCCTTTATTTGTTCATAAGGTCAAGTTTCCAAGATTAAACCTTTAAAACCAAGACCAAAAATTGAGTCCTGATCTAAACCATATCGATGTTCCATTTAATTGGTTACACACCTAGGTCTAATTCCAATCCAAGTTAAAATTTCAATCCAAATTTAAATACCAAAGTTTAATGTCTTATATAAATTATGCCATCCAATTTCAACCATACTATAATTTCAAATAATAATTCTACTTAGAAAATTCCAATTCCTATGCCACATTATGCCAAAGTTATCACTGATAATCTATAACACTTGTAAATGTGCATTAATAGACCCAATTTGAATATTAATGTCTACCAAAGACAAATTAAACTTTAAATACCATTCCAAACCAATTTTATAGCATGTCAATCAAAGACAAATCCAGCACATCTTGAACTACGTACCTAAATAATTATGTACCATGACAATGCAATTTTATACCATTCCAATGTAATTACGTACCATTCCAAACCAATTTTATACCATGCTACTGTTATGGTCCTGGTGGGTGGACTTCACTAACACCTTAAGGTTTTGGTGTATTAGTTTGTTACATGTGGTATCAAAGCCTCCACCTAGGTTCAAGTCACAAAGCGGGTGGCGATGTCGACATGGCA
Source organism: Torreya grandis (assembly GCA_037957365.1). Taxonomy (NCBI): domain Eukaryota; kingdom Viridiplantae; phylum Streptophyta; class Pinopsida; order Cupressales; family Taxaceae; genus Torreya; species Torreya grandis. The sequence goes on along the minus strand of JARHVA010002704.1, from coordinate 1,830,069 downwards.
ATGTTCATCTAGGGCTCATACAAGTAGGGAATCCTAGTGGTACATGTGCAAATCTAGCCTAGAGTCTAGCCTTCAGAGGCATGGTGAGATGTTATGATCTTGATGGGCAGATTTCACTAATGCCTTGAGGTTTTGGTGTAGCAGTTCATTATATGTGGTATCAGAGTCTCCACCTGGGTTTAAGTCATAGAGCAGGTGGCTATGCTAGCATGGCAGTGTTCATCTAGGTCTCGTACATGTAGAGAATCCTGGTGGTACATGCATTAATATAGCCTAGAGTCTAGGCTTCAAAAGTGTGGTGGGATGTTATGGTCCTAGTGGGTGCACTTCACTAATGTCTCGAGGTTTTGGTGTAGTAGTTCATTATAGCTAGTCAAAAAGAAATCCATTTCATCTTTAATCATGTACATAACTGATTATGTGTCATGCCAACTTAATTTTGTATCATTCTAATGTGATTTTATATCATTCCAAACTAATTATGTACCATGCCTATCAAAAATAAATCAAGTTCATCTTAAATCATGTACCTAACTAATTATATACCATGCCAATACAATTTTAAACCATGCCAATGTAATTTTGTACCATTTCAATGAAATTTTATACCATTTTAAACCAATTATTTACCATGCTAGTCAAATACAAATCCAATTCATCTTGAACCATGTACCTAACTAATTATGTATTGTGTTGATGTAGTTCTATTATTGTGCTAATGAAATTTTATGCCATACCAATGCAATTATATAGCATTCCAATGTAACTTGGTATCGTTACAAACCAATTTTGTAACATGACAGTCAAATACAAATCTAGTTCATCTTGAACCACATACCTAACTAATTATGTAATATACAAATGAAATTTTGTATTGTTTCAATGCAATTTTGTACTGTTCCAAACCAATTATGTACCTTCTAGTTAAAAACAAATATAGTTCATCTTAAACCACATACTTAACTGATTATGTACCATACCAATGTAATTATGTACCATTCCAATGCAAATATGTACCATTCTAAACCAATTATGTATCATGATATGCAAAGACAAATCTAATTCATCTTAAACCACATACCTAGCTGATTATGTACTATGCCTTTGTAATTCTATACTATTCCAATGCAATTATGTACCACTCCAAACTAATTATGTACCATGATAGTCTAAGAGAAATCTAGTTAATCTTAAACCACATAGCTAATTGATTATGTACCATGCCAATGCAATTCTATATTATTCCAATGTAATTCTATACTATTCCAAACCAATTTTGAATCAATTTCATGACACTTCAAACCATTTCTTATCTTTCCATTCAATCTCCTTCATTTGTTGATTGGGAATGACAAAGTCATGTCATCCATCCTTTATTTCATTTCATATAATACGTGAGCTAATTCACCCTATTTGGGACAAAACTCAAATAAAAACCATTATGAAAAGTTCTAATGTATGCCAAGATCACCCTTTTTGGGGCCAATCCCATTCTAATCTAGACCAATACCACCTTTTTTAGGGTTAAACCATTTTAATCTATGCCAATTACCCATTTTTTGGGCTAACCCAATCAAGACATTTTCAACTAATTCCAATATGTGCCAAAATTTCCCTTTTTGGTCTAATTTATCTCATCCAAGTTCCCCTTCCATTTATCCTTACTTGGGGGCATTAGTCCAGGGTTAATTTGAGTCATGGCATCTTGTGATCCTAAACTTTTTCTACCATGTCTAGTCCTACATCAACAATAAATAGATAAAATCACTCTTCTTAAAATCAAAAAATAGATTGCATTACACCTATTTTAGACACTCTGACCATTAATCCAAAGTCCAAGTTGGTCTTACAGTCACAAAAAATCCAACCAACCATTTTACATCAAGAATGCCTCCCAAATATCTCAAGTATAGACTATGAATAAGAATAATTTGATCAAAAACTATTTGACAATAAGGATGAATATCTTGCTAGATTGTGGGAAATGGGTGCTAAACATCTAGATGAAGTTCTAGTAGAGGAATTACAATATTTGATTAGATCCTATAGAAAGACATCACAACAATGTCAATTGTCTAAACCTATTATACCTTTGCCTAACCAAGGACCCTTATCTATTGACAAGCCAAGTGTACCCAAGTCTGATAATTATTCAATTGGGATATGTCATGATCCACTTCCCAAACATGATCAAATACATCCACTTCTAGAATAAGATCATGACAGTCAAACCATTGCTAACTTTTTTTTGAATCACACATCTTTGACTAAAATCAAACCATCTTTGAAAATTCTATTATTCATTCAATGCTGAAATTCCCCCATTTCCAAAGATTTCATCTTCTCAAAGCCTTCATTTTAAGGTAAAAGGTAAACAAGGTATTTATGAATAACACCATTCAATATTGCCCCTTTTTGGTTACTTCAACATCAGAATCATGTTCTATTCTAGAACCAATATCAGAATTAGGTTCTATTTTGGTACTAATATTATATTTAGCATTAGAAGCATAATCAATGTTAGTTTCAACATCAAATTTATATCCTCTTACGCCAGAATAAGCTTTAGAATCAAAATATATTAGTGGATGTTACAACATTGGCTACACATTTCTAGCATATCCAATTGAAAGTATTTGTGGTCCTATGCTTTTTGAGGAATTTCCTCTAGTATCAACACAAGTTCTCCTAATAGCCTCTACAAGAATTATGTTACCTTTTACTCTTCCATTACCTTTAGAAATAATATGTCTAGCTATTTTATAGATGTACCACCACCCACAAATGTTGATTAGGATTGATAGAATCACACATTTCTAAACTCTTTCCATGGTGACATCTTAGTGGTATAATTTGTGGGGAAGTAAAACACTAGCAAATTAAAAGAATAATATCCTACTAAAACCTTGTTTGAGGTGATAGGAGATAATCAAATTCCAAAGTCAACATATTATAGTGAAACCTTCTTTAAGGCATTAGATAATAATAAAAAATCAAAAGCCTTTAGTGAAACCCTCTGTAAGGAGCTAAGGGATGAAAAAAATATATTATCAAAATCCCTTAGTGAAACCTTATCCAAGGTGATATTAGATAACTCAAATTAGAATAATTAAGAATATTATTTTGGTGAAAACCTCTTTAAATCACCAAATGTTAATCCAATACATTCCTCATTGCTTGATGAAGACATTACTGAAGATAATATTGGCCCTGCAACAACCAAAATCGAGTTGAATCCAAAATTTTCAATAATGTGTATGACTAGAAAGCCCAATTTTTATTTGTCCACCAACCATTATACATTTGATTTTAATCTTATTATCCATTCAATACCTATGTTTTATTATCCAATCAAATCATTTAGCCCATGCCTGCACTTCTTTACCCTTCCTAGAAGTACTCTTTTTTCTAGAGGCTATGAAGTCATCTTGTTTAGAGGTTTAGAGGAAGAACAATAAATAACCAAAAAGGATCATGATAATGGTTGTTTCATTCACATTAGTAGTAATATTTAAATAAATATATAATTTTGAGTAGGTATTGGTTAGACAATAGAAGGATCCATATTTTGCATCTTATAATCCTCCATTGAATTGAGATGCTAGAAAAATCCAATAAAAAATCAATTAAAAATACAAAATATAAAGAGAAATAATTTGTTGTTTATAAGTACCTTTACACTTGGGGGAAAGCTCATTACCATTGAAGACTAAGTCTTGTACATGTACCATTATTCCAATCTTGTACCATTTGTGCTAATTCTTGTACAATTTCTCCAATCCTTTTCCATTTATATCATTCACCTTATTGCTAATTTATAGTATCTTTTATTATAGGTGGAACTACATTGACTTGAGGTCCATTTGGACTATGCAAGTAGTGATCCATTTCTAATATCAATTTGGTCACCTCTTTTCAATGCTCTCACCATTTAATGAGTTAACCCATTTTGTATCTCATAATCCTCCACTAAGTTGAGATACCAAAAATTATAAAATCAAAAAAATAACCTAAAAATCAAAAAAATATTTAAAAAGGTTTAAAATCTCTCTAAGAGATATTAATCCACAAAATTTATGCTTGATTTATCATCTTATTCATCAATGGTTTTACCTTTGTTTTAGGTGGCATGGGTTACCACATTTATTGGGTGGGAACCTCTTATCGAATCATGACAATTTCCATTTTCCTTTTCCATTTCCCAATAGTATTAACTCCCATTTATAGGAGAACTACATCAACTTGAGGTCCACACCAACAATGTAGGCAACACTTAGATTCAAGAGGCATCCTAATTTTTCTCAACCACTCTTATTTCTATATCAACATTCCTAATTTTCATTGAATGCTCTCATTATATTTTAAGTTTACCTATATAATCACTTTCTTATGTATAATCATTTTATTCAATCCTAAATCCTTGGGAGAACTACATTTGGCCTGAATTTCTTGTTAGATCTAGTGTCCATTAGACTATGTAGGTAACATCCACTCGGTGAATTTGGAGTCAACTCAACTACCCCTTTCTTATTATTCTATTTCTCCATATTGTTCTAAGTTACCATCTTGATTTGCTAAAATTTCCAAGTGTAATGCCTCATGATCACACAAGCAAAAAAATTTGCAGAATACTATAAACTATTTGATTCTTTCTATTGGTTTTTATTTTCAATATGTGTTTGCTTGATTGCTTGTTTATTTACTTTCTCTTGGTTTTTCCTTGACTTGGTCCATTTTGATAACTAGGTCATCATCATGGTGTTCCTTGTCATACAATCTCACTTAAGTCTATCCCTCAACAATTATCATCATTACCATCATGGTTTTTATCATTGGTGCTTTGTTGTTAATTGTTTATTAGATCGAGGGTGAGTCCTTATGAACATTATAATCATGTCAACATGGTTTTTTATACCATGGTGCATATTATTTCATGATATATCAAAATATATATCTACGAGTCTAGTTATCAATGTTACAACACAAATTCTCCTTGTTCACTTAATCCCTATCAATTGACCCACCATAAATAATTTACATGCTCATCATGATACAATTGAGTGTATAAAAAAATTTATGATCATCTTAATATTCTTCCAAACCAATCACATCCTTTTTTAATAATTATTTATTCATCTCTTTCTTCACCATTTAGACCAATCTATGATCAACATTCACCCTACTAGGGCAAAGTATTTTAACCAATTAACATTTACATCTACCCTATTGGGGAAAAATTTAGTCACTAATTAAAATCTACCATATCGGGGTAAGTTATTATGTCATGGACTACCCTAATTGGGGCTTGTACCTTCACTTTGCCCTACTAGGTTAAATTCTTATATTTCCAAGCCCACAACTTCCACCATATAGGAAAGGTCAAAGTGTTTTTCTTATTTTTAGATTCATCTTTCCCACTTCCCTCTCTTTTTCAAGAGCCCATCCATATCTTTCATTCTTGCATGTCCTCTCAAGGGGGCATAATGGGTTATCTATTATTTCTTTATCTAATTAATCTAACTTCTTAACAACTTTTTCATTATTTGAAAAGATGTTACTATGTCTAATGTCTCATAAACACCTTATTAAAGAATTAAAATTTGTAGACACCTCATTTTAACCACTACTATTTCTAAATTTCATTTCATAATGATTTTTTGTAATCACACACAAATTCGATCAAAAATAAGTATTATATTTTATTTACTCACACAAAAACTACCATTTTAATCTAAAATCACAATGGCACATCCTTAATTGGGGAAACAGATCATCTCATAATATTAATATGATTAAATTCATCCAATATCAATTCTAATGTTTTCAAATTTTAATTACAGGCCAATTAAATGAATATTTGATGGAGAAGATAACATTGTAAAGATCCCATTCTCCTAATTTTTAATTAATCTATGATTAATTATCTGAATATTCCTCTAATAATAAATTCCATGAATTATTGGAATTATCCTATTTTATTGAATCAAAAATTCTTTATTACCTCACATAGGTGATGTCATTCAACAAATTTAGTGTGAAAGAGTAGGAATGCAAGCAAATTCTTACACTTCTCTTACATACTCTTCCTTATACACCCCTCTTACACTCTCCAATAAGTCCTCATTACAATTTCTTTATTTCCTTCCTTATACACTCTAAAAATGAATTAAATGGCATATCTTACACACTCCTTCTGTGTAATGGAAAGTGTAATGACTCATCCTCTACCATTGATCTTGATCTTAATTCAATGGTTCATAATCATCTGAAAATTATATAATATCAAGGTTTAATGTCCATTATAGATAATATTTTTGAGTTTAGTGTTATTATGTCAAAGTATAATAATAATATTCACTTTCTCATCTCATGTGCCATTCTAAACCACAAGTGAACAAGGGGATATGCTTCCCATGAAGCACTAGCATTACCAAAGAATCCTAGCTCACAAGCCAAGCTCAACATCTATGTTATTTTAATCAAGGAAGTCTTCAAGTGAGGTAAAAAAATTATATTTATCCTTCCAATTTCATTCTTTACTTTTTACCATCATATCTCATCCAAGGGTTTGGACTTGAATGGTTATGTCTCTAAGTTATTTTTGGTTATTTCACTAACAATTGACTAACCCCCTCTTAGATTTATAAACTATAGGGGGTAATGTGTCATCCAATATTCATATATACATGCACTTAAAAGTTTTAAAGTTTTCTTCATCTCAACTCCAATACTTCATATTGAAGCATCTCTTCAAATTAAATTTCCAAAAGGCAAGATGATTGCATTGATGTGTAGGTGTACTCCTAACCTTTCTATCTTAGTTTCAAATATTTTGAATTATTTTACTTTTAGATTATATGAAATAATTACATAATATAACATGATATTGGTTACAATTAAGTCTCTAATAAATCACTCAAATAGGAATCATGTAAAGACAAGGTGTGTTATACACATCTAGGTACACATTTCTTTTTCTGTAAGCTAGAAATTTCATTACTAGATTAAAGGGGTGTAAAATATAGACACTAAATATGAATTATATGTCACATTAGTCTTATATAATTTGAAATTAATTATCATGGTTGTACCCTTCAACTCCTAGACCTTCATATTATTGAAAGGCTCACATCCACTATCTCTTATACCTATTGTTTATCTCTTAGTTTGACCATGCATTACTATTATAAATAGGAATTCTATGTTGCTCAAAATTATATCAACCTTTTTATTATCATGATATTTTATTTTTGGACTTGTACCTATTTTACAACTTCACAAACACTTACATCCCATATATATGTCTACATTGATGCTAGTATCATCTACCAAAATAAGTATCAAGTTCATAAAATTCATAAAATTTTAAAATGAAACATATCCTTATGGTAGGCCTAAGTGTTTTAAAGTGATATATTTAAAAAATGGATTGTTTTATATAAAATATCAACCCTCACTCATTCCTCACCTATCATATACCTATAAACTCACACAATAACTTACCAAAAGCACTCAATCAAACATTTAAGTGAGAAATGCTTCCCTATTGTTTCTTATTTAAATATTAGTCATAAAGATATCCCATCTACAAGTCTAAAGTACTGAATAAGCATTACATGAATGATATTATCTAAGTTATATTCTTGGTTACTATATGTACTTTTTTTTATCACACATTACATCATTATGTACACATAATCCAACATGTAGGGGAAAACTACATAATTTTGAGGCCCTCTTAAAATTACTAGTTATGTAGGAAATATTCATTGATAAAGGATTCCTTGGTGTATCTCAACAATGTGTTCGTGTTAACCCATTTTTCCCATAGTCACTCCAAGGGTGAGAAAGCTAGGGTTTGATCATTTGACAAAGATTCAACAACCTCTACATGAGATCTAAACACAATAGCTCAAAGGCAATAGTAAACCCATATTTTTTCATGTGGTCATAACCAAAACCACTCAATAATATATGTTGTACACCTACATATAACTCAAACACCAGTGTCAAAGTGACTATCAAAACTTGACACAAGAATCTAGGGCTATATAGTGCAAAATTCTAGAGTTTGATTACTTTTATAAGATTTAGATCCAATATAATTATATCATGTTTCTTCCTATATTTTCATGAATATGGTAAACCATCTAAGTACTCCTATTTTCCATTTTTTTAACAATTTCAATCAATATTTTTACTTTTTATTTTTAACATATCTCAACATTATAAATTTAAGATATTGTTTATATGTGTTTTGAAATTAATTGGCTTGATATAGATTGATTTATCACCCTTTTGCTTATTAATTTATATGTTTTTAACCCTATACTATATTGACCCATCTCAATTTATATTTAAACACCAACCCCTTTCCTAGTTCACCCTTAAGGTGTGTATTCACAGAGATTGAAACATGATAGGTTCATACAAGAGATAAAGCATTGGTAAATGATAAATTTCAAAAATATTATGTGTATACACATACCACCTTTACACTATAGAAATATTAAATTATTATTTATGTCCTTCACTTTTAGTTATATACCACTAATAGTTTCTTATCCTATTAGATAACTTTGTTTACATAGGGACACTAACATTGATGCTAAATTCTAGTTTCCTTATCAAGTGTTCATCTTAATTCATCTAGATTTAAAACATTTTGAAACATATGGGTCGTTATATTTGTCTTATCTAACCCTTATATGAGATATTTTCATAATGTGTGGTATAAATAGAAAACAAATACCATTATTCATTATAAATCACACACATAATAAATACCAAGAAAACACATATTCATCCTAATATAATCAATTGTACAATTGAGTTATACTACCCTATTATTCCCCATTTCTATATCAGTCATAGGAGTAGTCATATTATAGGTATAAGGCATTTAAAGAACAACCCATGAATGATATTTTCCAAGATACAATATATATCATTACATGCCCTTTCATATAACCTATTTCACCCTAGTGGACACATATAACACACTTAGGGTAGAACTACATATGTCTTAGGCCTTCCTTAGAATATTTTATACATATGTAATTCTTATTTACAAAGGGGTCCTTCAAGTTAGCTTGATTTCATTAAACCACTAACCCATTTTTAGAAAGGTGGCCTAACCTAATGTGAGGTTAGGATTTGATTTATATATGGTCATATAGATCATGTGTGTGTCATCCATATACATCAAAAAAAGTGATATAAAACCCTAACATGCACTATTGGTTGCTTCAAAATATAAATAATATTAAATACATGATATAAAAGTCAAAACTCAAGTAGAAGCATCAAAATAAGTGTACACAAGTTGATGCAAATGTCTAGGCCTCCATAAATAATGTATTCAAAATCTAATAATTGGATTATGATAATCAATCTACCTTTTTACACATATGCACAACTTAGACCCATCTACACATCTAAAAATAAGATAATTATTATCCCTTCCTTGTGTTGTAACTATCAAAATATCAATTGACATTATATTTTCCATATTCATTAAATTGTGTTATCTGAATAACTTTAATTGGCATACTCTATAATTTATATATATATATATATATAATTTAATTAATTATAATATTCTACCCCTTTAACTCAAATACCATATCTATCATAAAAAGGGTTAAACACATACTAAATAACTCATATACATACATATATATATATATATATATATATATATATATATATATATATATATATATATATATAATTTAATTAATTATAATATTCTACCCCTTTAACTCAAATACCATATCTATCATAAAAATGGTTAAACACATACTAAATAACTCATTTAATAATAATTTTAATGATATATCTCCAATTGTTAAAATTAATTGAAAGTAGAGGCCAAAATATTACGATGCATGAGTATTTTTTCATTGTCATACCTTTAGAGGGCATTCAAAAAATTAATGCATTAATTTTATGGAAAAAAATAAGAGGTTATCAATTAAGATAAAATAATACTGGACTACCAAACTTCCCTATGAAAGGTTATTGTTTACAAATAAAATCAACCTCATAATGATGTTTTAAAATAGACAACACATAAAAACAATGAAAAATTTCAATGCACTCAAGACTTTAATTTTGACAATGATGATATAATATATGATTATATATACTTGGGGTGTCCTCATGACACTTAGCATATGTATTAATGCCTTAAATAGAATAACATTGGCTTCATTGCAGACATATTTTATCATTTTATTTTTATTTCTCTTTTAATTATTTTAATTACATGACATGTCTCTTTATCTCACATAATATACCTTATTTATTTTGATTTATACACATGTTTATGAATTCCTATACCTAATCATCTAATATTTATTATTTTTATTATATATTTAGAGTTCCAATACATATGATATATTTGGATTGTGACCCTGAATTATTTGGAAAATTTATCAAATTTTTGGCCATGTATCCATGATGATTATCTCATTTGATGATTTGGGTTATCCCTACTTATTGCATGATACTTTCAACACTTGTGTGTCACATTTGAATATTTAAGACAATGGTGTTATTCCTTAAGCACAAATATACACTATCAATGTTTGACTAATTCTATTGATTCATCAATACATCATTATTGTAACATATTATATATTTAAATAAATCCAAAAAAAACTTTATACTATATATATGATACTTATCATGATTAGCTACCTATGTTATAGGTTTATATATTTATATTTTCCATGTGTTCTTCTTGTGATATACTTCTAATGGGTGAGATGTAGGATATATATTATATATTATTATGGACATATAGATGAAGTTAATATATATACAAGTGGATTTATTTAGTGAAAATTTTATATCTTTTTAGATACTATATAGAGATACTTTGCATATATCATATATCATTATAACATCTACATTTAGAATGTTTACATAGATATCTACATGTAATTGTTATATGAATTCTTAAATATTATTGGGTTCATTTCCTTTATTTCAACATGAATTGTCTTGGGCACACTCCCAAAGAGGATAAGAATTCCAACTAGCTATCACTGGCATATCACATGAGAAATGGTTCCATGTGATTACCTAAAGCATGCATCTTAAGACTGGTTCTCATCAGTTCCCTTACACAATGGTGTATACATTAGGATATCTATACCAAGGTGATTTAATGGGAACATATTAATAACCAAATATATCATATTAAATCTAATTATAATAATCCTCCCATTCCATACTTAAGTTATTTATCACAAGAAAATAGATAGGCACAAATCAAGAAAAAGAGTAATAGTTATTGGCTTCATAACAGGTTTCCAAATGGTATTTCAATAGAATAAATATTCCATATTATTATATATAAATGATCACCATACATAGATCACAATGCACATCAAGAACATGATTAAGCTAAAGATTACAATTACAAGATTATCATTATAACAAAAATAATAACTCTTATAATTAAAACTAGGGGTCCATATACATAGTTTTACCCCAATAATTTAATTATAGAATTGATATATAAGTGATGAATTTCCAATTACCATTAAAAATAATGTTGGATATTTGATGTCATGTTCATATCTTCTAATGGGCTATTGTTATATCTGTGCTTGATTATTCTCCTCCAATGTACATGAACCATTTCCTAACCATTTCCACATTCCATGCCCTTATCCAAATCATATGTTATTTTACCAAGTCTTATGTCCTTGGTTCCTCTATGTTTTATACATACTTATTCCTTACGACATTATTCTCTTGTGCCTAGGTTCACTTCCATGCCCATCTTTCTGATGTCATATTTTAAAAAGTACATAGAGTAAATTAATACAAAATTTGAGGTCCAACATCACCCCACACTAAGTCAATAGTCCATCCTAGACTATGTTTCATCCTCAAGTCCCTCATATACCAAAAATTTAGGTCCTATTTGCTCTACCTAGTGCTTGACTTCCTCCCAATGGTTTAGGGTAGTTTGTAGCTTGGGAGGTAATTTTTCAACCTCATCCTTTAGCCATTTTGTCTCCTTGGGATATTACAAAAAGTAACCCATTTTATTTATCAAAATTTCAAGTAAATTTATGGCATCCTTATAAATGTACTCAATCAACCCAACCTTTATCAAAATTTATCCTCAGAGTATCATAAAATTGGTATTGAGCTCTTGGTGGTGAGTGTTAATCTTATTTTTTAGTGTCTCCACATCTTGAGATGTTTTGGCATGTTTCACTCTATCCTTTATTATTAATGCATTCATGGTTAGTTATTGGCAATATTGTTATTTTGACCAAAGACTAGCTTACAAAACTTTACAAGGTCATGTTAACTTCATAAAAACCTAATCATCTATGGGAACTGTAAAACCTACTCTAGCCAAAAATCTCTTGCATACCTCAATGGATTCTATAAACTATAAATCCCAAGTCTACTCATGTTGGGGATTTACCTTATCTATTATTTTTTTCAGTAAAATATTTTAAAAATGTATCTAATTTGTCAATATATTCTCTTATAAGCAGGATCCCATCATTAAGTGGCATCTTTTATTTCAAAATTGATTTGCATATTTTTAGAGTCTTCACTCAACATTGTTACCAATTTTTCTTAGCACTTGAGTTCATCTAACTCCTATTCATGCCTTATGCTTTCATCACATTCATGTCTATATAGGGGAGTGACCTCTTATTTCTTTCACTGTAGATGGCCAACATCATATCTATGTAGATCATTTTGTCTTGTGCCTGTGAGAGCCAACTTAATGAGGGTCATGATTTCTTGGGCTAGTGAACACTACCGAGGATCCACCCAAAATGACTTTGAAAGATCCACCCACTCTATTTCCAAAATACTTCCTATTTACTAGAAGCTTAAAGTGGTTTTCTTCATTGAAAATATCCATATGGAAAGATATTTTACACCAAATTTTGTTTGAAGAGTCTTCCTTGAAGAAATATTCCTACATATACAATTCTTCTTTAGGAATGTTTTGTTAGATATAGCCACAAATGAGGAGGGTGTCACCCTTATTACCTTATTATTTCTTAAATTCATTAAAAATCCACTTTCCCTTAATTAAATCACACTTGAGTATCTCAACATCTGGATCAATCTGTTGTTGGTCACTGAGGATAGTATCCTAGTTACTAATGCCTAGATTTTCACCTTTGTGTTCCCCTTCTTCACCATTGGGACTTTTAATGTCCATTTTCATGTCATCAGGGGTAGGATCATCTTATTTCTCTAAGGTTTCCTCCTTTATTTTAGGTGTGACTTCCTTAAATTATTTTTAGGTGATGATTTAAGAGTTGTCCTTTGTTCAAATACCCCAACAATTGATACAAAAGATCTTTTCATAAATGAACAGTGGTATGTTGGGTGGTATCAGGACCCTCTTTTTCCTATCATGCAAGAATCCATTGGTATTTTTTAGTTGATGGGGTTATCCTTTGCCTCCGGTATACTTCTAGTGACATGAGGCATTAGCCTCTTCTCTTGTCTATAATACCTTCTTTGCATTATTGTTTAGGGTTTCTATGGGGGCCTCCTAGATTCTTAAAGCATTATTATTAGTATTAATCATGTAATACAAAACATTAATGTGATCCCTAATGATAATATAATGCATGTTAATATTAACAGTATCAGTTTCATTCTTCTCCCTATATGCCTTATTTGCTCAGTAAACATACAATTACCAAAGACTTGGTCGTGAATGCATATGGAAAGTTTAGCTATTCCAACAAGTTATATATTGGATTCATCCAAATGTAAATGAATTAATAAAGTTACATCAAATCAAATTAGACTTGAGTTCTCATCTATGTACAAAAATCTTTGGGTATGAACCATTCATTTCTAAATTCTTCCTTCATCCCTTTAAACCATATTTTCATTTTAGCTTGTGGGAAGGGGAGTTGATGCCTAGACAGGTGAACTATTGGAACCATTCTATAGGGGACTTGTTTTATGGTGGGTATACCCACTTTATCTCTTTATTGACATATTATGGAATGTAAATATCATTAAACACTAGTAAAATAATAATCATGCCCCAATAAAATTTATGATTTAGAAGGCGGTGTGCCTTCTTAGCATCCTCCACAATTCTTTCAACAAAATATAGGGTGTAATTTTAATTTTATCCTTAGGGCCCAGATAGATTACCACATAGAGGTGTGTTATGTCAACCTCTTACCATTTTTCCCTACTTGTAATCTTGTTCATTTATAATTATGCATCTACTTTAATGGCATGCTCTAAGAGGCTAAATATGTACATGTTGTGGCCCTCCTTTTTATTCTTCAACATAACCACCACCTTATAAACTACCTCATGGTCCTCTATATCCACGTTAACATCAATGCTTGAACATTGTAACCTTATTACCTTATTTATTCATTGGATAGTGATTCACATACTTTACCCTATAAAGTAAGAATAATCCTCATTGATGAATGAGATTGAAAATTTCACTACTTCCATGAGCTTCCCAAAATAAGGCAAGTGGAAAAGTTGTAACACCCAACATCATTTAATTGATTAAATAGCATGAGGTTATAGGTGACCTCATTTTTTATGTTCTGGTACTTAACTCTATATTCATGATGTAATTTTCCCTCATTTATTATTTGGTAGTGGTTATAGTAGAGTACTTTATAAGAAGACACCTTAGACTCCCAATTTTTAACATGAAAGACCAATTTGGGTATTGAATTTATTAAATTAAAAAAAGGGTAGAGGTGGTGTTATAGAATTATTTCTCCCCTCATGTACCATTATTGGTTCCTTCCTAATATATGTCTTTGCCATTTATTGTGCCATGTTTTCTACTTGCATGTTAGACTCACTAGGAGTTTCCTCTTAGATAAAAATAGGACATCCTCCTAAACCCTTTTACTCTTATTTTTTTTGAATTACTAGTAAAGTATCACTTCTTTGGGCCTTCTACATTGGATACATCACCCTTCAAAAATCTCAAAGGTTTAGGTATGGTCATCTAACTCTCCCAAATGAATACATGTTTCCTACCTTAAAATTTTTTGTCCTTCTTGCTTCAACTTCTTCTAATGGTGGGTGTTAATACATGTAACCTATAACTCTCTCCACAATTCTATTAAAATTATAATTCCACTCTTTTCTCCATTCATGATCATTGCGTCACTTCTTAGCTTAGAATTTATCACTGTAATTTGATGAATTCTCCTTTTGGTGGCTTAAAAATGCTTCACTTGATATTTATAAATTCAAAAAAAAATCAAAATTAAAGTGTCAAAATGGGGACCTTCTAACCTTATATAACCTTTAAAAATCACATACATTTACTCTCATATGCCTTCATCCATCACTTTGTTCATTAATGTTCTGAAATGGTATGCCATGATTTTCATTTGTCATGTTTTATAATATGCTTAACACTTTGTCAACTTAATTAACGTATATCATCCTAGTTATCTTCTCATAGTGGATGCCAATTTTAAAAAGATTTAAGTTTCTATTTTCAAAGGTGAGAACTACTTTTTCTCTCTTTGCCCATTTGTAGAAACTTTTCCTTTTCCATCCTTTTTCCACACTTCTATCCATGTACTACCTCTTGTGTGATTTATTACCCTTATGTGTTTTCATTTGTGTACCCATCATATACATGATTCTCTCATTATTTCACTTATGTTCCCATCATGTGCACTAATTTCCACCTATGCACCTTTTATGTGCATTAATTTTCACCTATATGCCTCTTCTAGACGTGATTCCTTCAAAATTTTATTTAACATTATTTATATTTACTTTATTTATCTTGAAAATTATGCCACACTAAAATATGTTTGTGGTATTCCATGGGCATGACCCAAAATGAAAACAAAAGAAAACCATGTGTTGAAATAAACCTAAACAAAAGGTGCACAAATAATTCAATGCTTTATTGGAGAATAAACCAAAAGCCTAAAATAATATATTGACACATGCCTTATTGACAAAATTAAAAATATTATACAAAATTATAGGCTTGAAATTGATTACCATTAAGATGACCTAGAATAAATTTTCCATCTAATCATCTTAAATTACATGAACGTATGGGATGGATGCAATGAATTATAAATAGACCATCCCAATGTACATGAAGTTTACTAGAGTAGTGTGTGAACTTGGAATCAAAGACCAAAATGTGTATACCAAGAGAAAAAAAATTATTTTTGAGATGTATATCATGCCAGGCCTTCTGATTATATTTTTCAACTCCTAAAATCCAATGTGCAAGAAAGTGTGTTTCATATAACTATAATAAAACATCAATGTGTACTTATATATATTCTCTATCATATAATTGGGTAATTCACATAATACATAAATAAAGAATAAGGAAATCCACTTTTACAACTTCTTCAATGTCAGAGACAAGATGCAAAGGAGTACTCTTGTTCAATGATTTTTATGTGGTTAGATATTCCAATAAGACTACAAATACTCAATCATCCCAGTCAGTGTGACTGATATTATAAATCTTTATCAATCTATGCCATAATATTTTTTTAAAATCTTTAGCAGTGTCATTATCTTGAGGGTGGTATAGAGTTGTCTTATGGTGCAAAATCATGAACTCAACTAAGATGATGAATATTATCTCATTGAAGAAGTGAGTGTCACAATCACTTTTTAAACTTAAAGGCCATCCATATATGGTGATGATATTTTCCAAAAGTAATTTGGTGGTGGTTTTAACATTACAAACACATGTCACCACTACCTCAGCATAGAATTTGATATAGTCAATGGTGGTAATGATGTAGCACATGTTGGTTCATCTTGTAGTAGAGGTAATGATCCTAAAAAATCAATAGAATTTTTTTAAAAAGATTCATGATAAAGGATTGGATGAAGAAGCATAACATCTATGTGGTTTTGTTTACCTACTCATTGACATATATCACATTGGCATGCATAAGCTTTAGCATTTTTGAATAAGGTGGGACACTATAAGCCAACTAGGAGAACCTTTCATGTTGTTACATCACCAACATAATTTCCTTTGGTGATGCCCTCATATACCTCTTCAAGGAATTCCATGTGATCATGTTGCATTACACACCTTCATAACACCTCATCCCTATCAAATTTATATAAGTCTCCAATAATAAGCTGGTAAGATGCAACATATACATCCAATTATTTTTCTCTTAGGTGATAAGATGGTTTGGCATGAAACTTATTGTAATAAAAGTAGTTATTTCCTCTAATTCTTTAGGCATGTGTCTAAATTAAAAATTGTACATTAGGTCAGTCATATTCAATTATTTGTGCTAGTTTTCTATCTTAAATACATGATAGATGGTCAAGACTAAAATTAACCTTACCTGATTTGACTACCACAGAGAACTAAAATTATTGAAAGAAAAAAATCCATTGGTAGATTCATCCATGTAACACTAGTATATTCATAAGGTACTTTAATGCCTTGTAATCCATAAAAAAGGTGAATAGAGTGGCTAATAAGTACTAGTGGAACTTTTGGAGTGCATACACCTTGGATAAGGATTCTTATTTTATAGTAGAGTAATTCCTCTCTATCGGTGTTAGATTATGAATATTAAAATATATGGTATGTTATAATCCCTTTCAAATGATAATCAAGGATAAAACCCACTTCCATGTTGAAAGCATCGACATGTACATAAAATGGTGTCATCTAGTTTGGGAAATGGAGAATGGGTGTAGTAACTAAATTTTCCTTCAAGGTCTTGAATTCCTATTGATTTAATTAAATATTGAAGAAGAAGACATTTTATTTGATCAATTTTAATAATAAATCAACTATGTTATCATAACTATGAATAAACTTATGATAATAGGCTATGTGACCAAGGAAATCATAGACTTCGAGTAAAATTCTAGATGTGTTTATGACCATTAGATGCAGAAGGGTTAATATTACTAATGATATTGAGGCCCCATGTAGAAAACAAACATGGTGTAATCATTTGTTTTAGTGTTTTGTCTAAGGCAAGAATCATATTAGCATGCCTTTAACATTTGCCAAACCTATTGACATAATTAGTTGAATCTGCATCCATAGTTAGACAATAATACCTAGTACATAAGAGATTTTTGGCTAGGATAACCCCATTAGCATGGGATCCACATATTGTATGAACTTATCATAATAATAATGTTAATTATACCAAATTTAAATAATGAATTAGAGTTCCATCAAAGCTATGATGGTATAGGTTTGGTCTAAGTAAGGTATATCATGTAGCTTGATGGGTAAAGTCCCTTTGCTAATTTTGTGATAATTATGGTGGCATAGTATGGTTATGAAGTTAGGTAAAAATGTCTAAATGACATATAAATATGGGACCAATAATATCATAGATCATTACAATGGTTGAAGGTTCATGAGCTGGTGCAAGAATATTTTCAATGAATAATTGGTATTATGTTGCCTTGTTAGCATGATAGATCAAATAACCAATAGTGTTTATGGCATCCATTGTTTTATTACTAGACCTTGGTATGTGTTCAAACATATGTCAGTGATCTACTATTTGATAACATTAATCATGGCCTTATACAGTACTAACTTATCATATTTAGTCTAAAAGTGGTATATAACCTAATTAATGATTAACCAAGAATCACCATAAACCTTAAGATGTTAAATATTCCATTATAATTCTTGAAAAATCCTTCCAATGAGTTCTTCATATTCAACCATATTATTAGTATAAGGAAAGTTGATATAGAATGATTTAGGGATAAGATCCCCATGTGGTGTAATAAAAAATAGGCCTTACCTTGATTTATGTGTGATGAATGATCCATCAAAATATAGCTTCCAATGTTACTAATTAGGAGGTGTTTTAATGATGGTCATGATGGAGTCATCTGGGAACTAAAAAGTCATTCGTTCAATATTTGCAAGGGGAGATTCTATGAAGTAATATGAAATAACCTATCCCTTGATGGCCTTCTAGTTGATGTATTCTATCTCAAACTAGCTTAGAAGCATGATCCATTTAGAAATAAAACCTATAAAGTTATCTTGGATAGTTGATACTTGAGAGGAGATATTTTGTAAATAACTATGGTCTTGTTGTTTAGCATGTAGTGTTGTAGTTTCTGAGATGTAAATACCATAACTAAACAAGCTTTTTTAATAAGGATATTGTTGTGTTCATACATAACCAGTGTACAACTTAGATGGTATAGAAAATGTTGTTTTCTATTATCATCATGCTAAGATTAAAGTGCCCTAGGGATTTATCTATTGTAGATAGGTATAGTAAGAATGGCTTTCCTAGCATAGGTGGTAAAAAATAGGTGGATTAGCTAGATAGTCCTTCAAGTTTTGAAAATATTTCTAGCATTCATCATCCCAATGAAATGTGACACCCTTATTTAATAGGTATGTAAATATATGTCATTTGTTAGCTAACTAAGATATGAAGAATCTAATAAAATGGATCTTGCCCAGTAAAATATAGAGCTACTTCAAATTAGATGGTGGAAGCATCTTAGTAATGGTTTGTACTTTATTAGGATCGACTTCAATGCCTTTATGAGAGATGATGAAGCCTAGTAGTTTTCCTAAAGTAACATCAAAAATTCACTTCTTATTATTGAGTCTAATGTTGTATTCATTCATCCTCTCAAAGATATTTTATAGTATGACTGGATGATAAGCATGGGTCTTTGATTTATCCAATATGTCATCGATAGAGTCTTCAACAATGCCATGCATCATATCATGAAATATGATGGTCATGGATCTTTGGTATGTGGCCCTATAATTATTGAGACCAAATGGCATAAATTAATAATAAAAAAAATCCCCATATAGTGGTGAATACTATCTTATGTTGGTCTTCTGCTATAATCTAGATCTGGTTATAGCTTGAAAACCCATCCATAAATGAAATCATTTCATACTCCACTATGGAGTCAAATATCATGTCAATGTTTGGTAGAGAAAAGTCATCCTTGGGGTAAGCCTTGTTTATATATCTAAAATAAGTACATACTTTGATTCCTTCAAGCTTCTTACTAACTAGCATAATATTTGATATTCACTCTAAATAGTCTATCAGTCAAATACATCTTTCTACTAAGAGTTTTTCCAACTCTTTCTTTTCTAATATAATAATGTGATGATGCATCTTGTATAATTTATGCTTCACAAGTTTCGAATTAAGATGTACAATAAGGTGGTGTACAACTAAGGTGGGGTCCAAACTTGGCATGTATGAATAAGCACAAACAAATATGCTAACAAATTAACTTAAAAGGGATATAAAGACTTCATGTTCCTCCTTAGTGAGGGATGTGCCTAATTTGATCCATTTTGGGTCATCTAAAGTCTTGATGTTGACTTTTTTAGTGTCTTATATGAGGATATTCAAACCATCTTCCATAATAGTTGGTAATTATTTGAATTGGTTGATAATTTCAAAGTACTCTATTTAGATGGGATCTTCAAGTTCTCCTAGGAAAGATGAATCAAATCCTCCCAATGGTCTGGATGGACAAGTTACAAACATTGTTGGAAATTCCTAAATAATGCAATAAAATGCATGTTTTTATTTATAACTAAACTCACACCCAAAATCAATTTCATCATTAGTGGTATCTTGAACTATGTTTGAGTAAAGATGAACACCCCAATCTAATGGTGCCTAAAAAGGTTTTCACCAGAAGACTAGCATTTATCTTTACTTTTACCCTGGTTTAAAAGTGCCTTAAATAGGTTTTCACTTTGGGGTATCAATGTTTTATTTATTTATTTTTGGCTAAGGGTGTTCACCCATTCTCCAAAATAGGCTATAGTATCTTATTTGATTGAGAACCCTTATTTATGGTCTCCCAATGAAACATTATCTCTTAAACATAGAAAATTGCAAAAGGCCTCATCATTCTCAAACTCATCTATAAGCTCTATGGATTTTGTATGGTCCTAGGCTATAGGTTGAGGGTGATACATAGAAATAAAATTGTGTTTATTAATTGAGGTAAGGATATAAATTTCATGGGTGTCAAACATATTGGTATTGGCTAGATCTTTGTAAATGTTATGATCAGATTCTACTTTATTATTGGCATCATTGTCACCAGTCATTAGCATTAGAACATGAATAAGATACATGGGTTCACCCCTAGGTGGTTTATATCCAATACCATATGTTCCTTTGTACTATGTTATAGATATTGGCTCAATAGTTCCTTGTTGTTTTAGTTTGAGGCCTCCACCTTCATAGGCTTGATTCTCCATGACCCTATTAGGAATGGAATATCTGGAATTTTTGTAACAATCAGCCAATTTGTCATTATACAACTAGGATTCATAATTTACAAGTGGTCCATGTTATTGGTTAATTTCTAGTGTTAAAATGATAGGAGTGGGACTATGAAATTTAGACTTTCCCTTTCATTTCCATTCCTATAATGGTAATTTGGCTTTAGGTCTTCCATAGGACTTGGGTATCTATGGAATATTATCAATGTGAAACATGTCATGGATTAATTTCTCTTGGGCCATTGGTAAACATTGTAAAAATATTAGATAATTAAGGAGGTGCCATATGGGAAGATGAATTAAGACTATCTAGGTCTATGCAATTAGACTCTGGTAAATCAACAAGTATTTATTTTCCTTTGTATTTGTCCCTTTTTAGAATTAGATCTAGGAAAAAGTGGTAATTTTATCTTTCATATTTGGCCTCCAAATGTTTAAAATTAATATAGATACAAATATCTATTGAGGGTGACCTCCATACTTGAGTGATAAAACTTGAGACACTAATACAATTTTGATAGGATTGCATGAATTTCATGTATCCAAGGCCTTCATAAAAGTAAATTATATGATAAGTATAGGTCTAGCACATGGAAAAATGTATTATGGTTCAAGGTCCCAATGATAACTAGAAAGCTTATGGTGACTTATGATTAACTCTCTTCATTCTTGGAGGCCTTGATAGTGATCATTTCTGACTAGATATCAGTTGTAGTGTATCTAAGATGCTTGATGAGCTTTAGAGACATAATATTTAGGCTTGACCCATTGTCTATGAAGACATGTTTCACTTTATGTCACATAATGACAACTTTAATGTACAATATATTATTATGGAGAGGGTTAAGGGATGGCATATCACTTTTGTTTAAGGTTAACTATTGGCCTGGGACTATATGTCTAATTAAATCTTGGAATTTATCTGGTGATATGTCATTGGGAACTTATGATTATCCTAAGAACTTAATTAGGATGTTATTTTGGATGGTAGACATAAATAAAAAATCTAAAATGGTGATTTGTGTAGGCATCTTTTGATGTTATTCCAAAATATCAAACGTCTTTTCATTTACATTGGTATATGGCTTGGTCCTAACTAGAATGGTGGGTTGGATGTTTTCAATGGTAGGTGGCTATGAGTTAAGAATGGTAATATTTGATTTATTAGTTTTGATTGCATAATAGGGATTAGATTATTTATAGAAAATTATGGTGGGAGGGGCCATATAGGATAAGTCTCAGTTGTTGATACACTTGTATGTATCCACAAGGCAATGATGAGTTATTAGTATGAGGTCCAAAATTATTAATACTTTCTTGATGGTGCATCTATATGTGGTCCGAGGTCGAAGAAGGATCACTTACATAGATGGGTTGATTAGAATTGGTTATAAATGATCTTATTATTTTATCACTTGGTCTTAGATTGATGGTGAGGGTGGAAATACAACCTCCCACAATATAACCTACAACTTTGTTGTAGTCATGTGCAACTATTTGGTAAATCTATTGGTTATTGGAATAATGAAGGCATTAGTTCCTTCCATTTTATTATAATTATTATTTTTGGTGTTTTCATGGATATTGATACTATTATTGTTGTTTTTCTATCCTTTGATGTTTCTATTGTTGGTTATTGTTGTTATGTTGTATAAAATGTTTTATGTAAATACTAAGGTTATAATTTGATCTAGATACTCTATTGCCTAATGTAATCTCTCCATTTTCCACCATATTTTCAATGAGTTATTTGATCTAGACATAATGACATAGATTATCTCCATGAACATGGCGGTATTCATAGAACTCATTTTTTTAATACCAATTAGATAGGGAATACCCTCAGGATAGTGCTTCAGAATGGTCTAACTAATTAGATTAGTGATAGAAAGATTGAAAAACATGGATTCAATAGGTTCTCGAAGGTCACTAAAAATTTGATGAGTAGGAACATTTATCCTTGAAGGAGGGGTTTGTAAAGGTAAGGGTTATTACATTTTTTGAGATGGTCTAGGTTGATGCAAAGGTTATGCTTGCTAAATGGGTTACTAGTGAGGAGTAATTTTAATTTATAGTATTGGTTGAGTAGATGGTGTTTTAAGCATTTAGACATGATGTGACTTGATTACTCCATTTTCAAAAATATTCTTATTGTGGTTAAATTTATTGTATTTTCATAATTAATAGACTAGGTTGGTACCAATGCTTATGCTTGAACTTGGTTTTGGTTTTCATTTTGGCCTATGCCTTGGTTTTGGATATTTTAATTCAATTAGGTAGGATTTTTAATCCATTTTTTAATACATCCATTTCAATTAGAAAACATTTATTGACAATCTCTTTAAAAGTGTGTGCACACTAAAGCTCTAGATGATAGGATATATCATTATGCAAATTGTTGATAAACAATGTGGCCAATTGTTTGTTTGGTAAGCTATGATTGAAGTGTATAACAATTATTTTACATCAATTTATATAAATTTCAAATCTTTCATTGAATTTTTTATTACCCTAAGTCAAATCTACCAATGAAATCTCATGTTTGAGATTGTATGAGAAATGCTACACAAACTTGCTTGAAAGGTCATCAAAATCAGATATTGAATTCTTTGGAATTTTTAAGAACCATTCAAATTAATATCCCAATAGACTCTAAGGGAATAAAAATAGGAGGTATATTTCATTATAAGCCACCAGATAGTAGGCAACAAAGAATTTAGTTAAATGGGCCTTAGGGTCTCCTTTAAAATTATATTTTTTTAAATTTTGGTGGTTTGCACCATGAAGGAAATGGTATTTAAAGATAATAAATGTCAAATGGGTAGGAAAAAATGTCATATAACTTTAAATTATTAGTTTATTTACCTACTTGGATAGTGGAAATTGTGTCCATTTATCACAATTCTTATACCAATAGATGGAACATTAGCCTAAGGTGGAGGATAGGTGGTCAAAGGTGGATTAGCTTGACCAAAGTATAATAGAGGTATGGTTTATTGTGTAATTTTAGTTTGGTTAGTGAATCAACCAGGAATATGCATTCATGGATTAGGATTTAATTATTGGAATTACACATGTTACAATGAGATATTCTAGTTTGGATTTAGTATATAGGCCTAGCTTTGAATATGCACTTGCCACTGACTAATAAGACCTAGATGAATAAATAGAACTTGTTATAAACCAAGGAAATATAATTATATTTATGGAATATTTAGAATAAAATTCAATTATTACTTGGCTGGTACTTATGGGATAGCATTGCTTCTTTATTGTGCAAAAACCTATTACGGAGTAGAAACATGTATAGTGTTTGGCATCTATTATTGAAAAATGGGCATATGTTATTGATTATAAAACGTTTTTGTTTATAAATTCATGTTGGTCTATGATCATTGAGGTATAATTGTCACTACCTAATGAATGAAACATTGGTTACCCCTTGTTGAGGTGGCAGAATGTTTTGCCTTTGTTATGTTGGTATACTAGATTGTGTTTGTTGTTGTGGAATGTTAGTTATCACCTATTTTTGTGGAGTAAAATTCATCACATTTTTTATGAAATTAATTATTTTGAATTTTATTATTTAATCTGTGTGATTGTGTTCTTGATGAAGCAGTTGGTTGAGGATTTACTTTAGTTTGTTGTGGTTGGGACATAGGAGTTCTTGCCCTACTATTGTGAACCACTCATATTAACTAAAGGAACTTTTTTTAGACTATTTTTTTTTTAATTTAAACCACTTTTAATTGTAATAGAAATAAATTTAATGTTATCCACCATGTTTGGCA
This sequence comes from Torreya grandis, assembly GCA_037957365.1. Classification (NCBI taxonomy): domain Eukaryota; kingdom Viridiplantae; phylum Streptophyta; class Pinopsida; order Cupressales; family Taxaceae; genus Torreya; species Torreya grandis. The sequence goes on along the minus strand of JARHVA010002704.1, from coordinate 1,804,980 downwards.
CATTCATCTATGTAGAAGTAGTAAACATTTCTTCAGTAACTAAGACGTTGAACATGTCACCAAATAAAGTGTTTTGCATAAATGGGTTTGTACCTAGATTTTCTTGACATTTAAAAAAAACTAATACCCCTATTTAATGAGATATATCTATGAGTGGAGCCTTTTCCATGTCCATGTTATTAAAACTATGTACTAGGTTCAAATAGGTTTGGTATGTTGTTTTCATTCGTACAAAGTGGTCCTCTATGACGTCCTTTCTAATGACAATAATATTATGGTTTTGATATGAAATTTCATGAGTTCTTGAGGATTTATATAAAAGTCATTTTCAATGGTTTGGTCATAAGGAATGTTGAGAGGCATTCTAACTAGACTAGGCAAATTTTCATGGGGGAAGTCTACTTAAAACTTGGCCCCTACCTCTATGGCTCTGACTAAAACTTTATCCTTATTTTCAAGTAATTGATAATCAAAAAAATATGGGTCATATATCTATGGCATAGTAACATAATATATTTATTATTAAACTTAGTTTACAATTGATGGTACACTAGCAAGCTACTATGTGGTTTGATCTTGGACTTGCTCTGAGTATGGAGGCATGTTAACCAAATAGTGTGATAAAAGATCTTGGTTTTGTTCCATGGATTGATTATTTTAAGGAGGATAATGATATATCTCACAAACTAAATCATCACCATAGGGGTCTTGAAAAAAGTCATCTTGTGTGACCACATTATCATAACTTGGATTTCACATGGCACCTCTACGAGTATAATGAGACATATCCAAATTAAGGATGAACATTTCATGAAAAAGGCATAGAGTTTTAAGAACTCTAAAAAATAAGGTCTAAAAGGATAGATGGTCCAAACTTGGTCTAAGTTGGTCTAAAAAGTGGTTTTGTATCTCCAAAAAGGTATGTGTTAAAACTTGGTAAAAAAATAGGCTAACGTAAAATGTTTAACATCAAATTTTTTACACAAAAAGTTTAAGTGGATGAATAAAAATCAAAATTCCAAACTTATGTACAAAGTATTTCAAACAATTCTAAGCTAGGTCTAAAGAAATTCAAGTTTCTAGTATTTTGTAAAATAAGGCACAAAATCTAGGCTCAAAATTGGTACTGTTAGGTCTCTTGGAAAAGGCATAAAATCTAGACTTTAAACAAAATAAGGTAAGAGAGTTAATATATAAAAAATGAAACACTTTGGTATAAACTAGGAATTTGGAATTTAAATACAAACTTGATCAATTGGCAAAATGCATGAAACATTAGGTATAAGTAAGATAGACTACTTCCCTAAATTTAGGCACAAAAATATTTTTCAAATTGAATAACTAACTAACCTAAGTTACAAAACCCAAAAGTGAAAGATTGATGTCTAGTCCAAAATTAAACAAGGCCTAGATATAAACCAATCAATGTTTAGATATGAACTTATCAAGGTTAATTACAAACTCAATTTAGAAGACTAGACTTCATAAAATATATAATAGGATAGAAAAGAATGAATGGCATCATGGTACTAGGTAAATATCCAAAAGGGCACACATAGTTTTGGTTTTGACAATGGAATTTTGACACAAAGAAATAAGTATTTGAAATAATTTGAATAATGTAATGATTCTATCATGCTCTAAAGGTATGATAAATATTTTTGTTTCAATACTCCAAGGTACAACACTTGAAATGATTTGGGTATCATAATGACACCCTTATCAAATGAGCCACACACACAAACAAATGTATGATATAATATGTAAGGCAAAGGTGTGGTGTCAAATGGAAGGCCTAATGCCTTCTCAAAAAGAAGTTATGTTTAAAAAAGACTCAGTTTTGATGTGGTATGACAAAAATAGTTAGACATAAGACCAAGCAAATAAAAAGGAAAAAATATGATATAAACATCTAAGCTTAATTCCTTGAATCCTAAAACTGATAAGGCTGCACAATACTATCAAATTCTATCAATATAATTTCTATTTGAGAGTATTTTAATTGTTAACCCAAAAAAGAAAAAAGTGCATGAATAATAGGGTTTTTAGGCCCCTTCTTCTCTTAAGAGTTCATACTATGACATGAAACTTTGCGTTATTCACCTTTCATTAACAATATGTCCACGATAAATTGGGTTGTTATAAACTATCAATTTTTTCTCATTATTATATCATCCCAAGTGTGCAAATGCTAGAGATGCAATCATATCATTTGGATCCACATCAACTAGCTTGTTATGAAAAGGTCTTTTCCATTTAACAACCTCTACATCCTTTGTTTTCTCAATGTAGTGCAATGTTTGAGTTTCCCCTATATTTCAAGGCTAAGTACCACTAACAAATCTTATTTTAACCACTCAAAAAAATCATCCTAGTGGGTCACCCTCAATTTATATACCCCACCATGGAGTGGGGTTGAAATTATATTGGTAGATGGATTATCAGGTCAAGTCTTTCCTATATAACTCATGAGGAGGTGATGAAATCTCACACATAAACCAAAATGCATGAAAATAAAGACAAGTGGAAATATTTTAGGTTTATTTTGGGGTCACCCCAATCATACAAATTTGGTGAGGACCTTAAAGACTTTCCTTCCATGTTTTTGGACTAAAGCAATAAAGGCAAAGAGAGATTTTTTTGTCACTTGAGTTCCATAAATGGGATGAGGGGAGAGCATATATGTGTCACTAATTTTACTAAAATAAACAATTTCAATAAACAAACATAAAATGAAAAAATCTTACGAGTATTTAACTAATGTGAAAGTTCATTTTATTACACCAAAATGAAATGTGTTATTAAGTTTTATCCCCTTGGCATTAGTTTTTGGAAAAACTTTCAAAAATGTCAAAAATAACTAAGAGATGAAAAAAACTAAGTTTGTTTTAATCACTAAATATAATATTTATAAGATTTAACCATGCTTAAACTTTTATCTTTCTACCTTAGGACCTATAATTTGTTAAAGGGTTTTAATTCTTAGAAGCTCATAGTCAATTGAGAAAACAATATTTCAAAATTAGCTCTTGAGTTTTCCATTTTCTATCTTAGATACGTATCATCATCAATCCACACAGTGATCGATGTCGATCCATAGGAATCAACATCAATCGACAAGATCATTGATGTTTCCTTGTAAAACACATAAAAACATAAGTTTTTTTAATAGAAAAATGGTTAATAAAAAGAGCTAAAAACCAATATATCTCACTAGATCTTGCAATAAATAGGTTAGACAAAATTATAACATTTAATGTCTAAGTGGTGTAATTTAGACCCTTATCATACTTTGGTTTATTATTAAATAAAAATAATTTATTATTTATTAAACACAAATAGAAAACTTTGTGTAAATAAATAATAAAATATTATGATTTATTATTAACCAATTAATTTAAATGATTATTGGGAAGGATTCTCCCCTCACATTTTATTATAAATAGGGTTTTACCCCTATTGTATTATTCAAGGAAATACACTCAATGAATTTAATGTTTGCATGTGGCAAATATTTACAAAGGTTCTATGAAGGCTTATGTGAAGAAGTGAGAAGGGAAGGATTTGTATTAGGGTGCAGAGTTTCTCAATTATTGAATATCATCTTTGTGGGTTTTTAACCTCTTGAAATTTTTTCCACTTTAAATTATTGTGTACTATGTCAATTCTATGTACTCTTTTCCATCATTTATTCATCTAGATCCAATCTATATTTCATATGTATTTCATATTCTATTGATTTCATCATGAATTAGAGCCATGAGATCATTGGGTGATTGGAAAGATTTTTTGTTGGAAGATTCAAAGCATTTTAGAATAAAAAATTTATTTATCTGAGCTTGAGGCACCATAATCAGCCTAGAAAAACTCAAAAAAATAATTTTTTAGTAAAAATTCAATTTTTTAAATTCTTAAATTTAAAAAAAAATTATAGAATATTGGAACAAATTTCAATATTTTTGAGTGCCTATATTAGACACCTAAAACTAGCCACAAATGACTTCCGATCAAGCTTCAAACTATCAAATATCACCATTTGGCCTAAAAACACTAAAACACCTTGAATGGTTCAAATTTTTTATATATAAGTGCCAATTTTAGCTAGAGTATGACTAAATAGGGAAATGCATTTTATGTGATACCTAACTTTAATCAATTCATTCTGAGTCAAAATGACATTTTGGTACTTGGGTGTTCTAGATTGCTCTTTTCTATCTAATTTCTTGCACAAGACACATGCCCTTGTTATTTTGTGTTAACAACATATTACATGGGATAATGGATCTAATTTATCTAAAATATCCTTTCAATTCAATCCATTCAAATGTTGAGCCAATAATATGACATTTTGACCAATCTGATTAATTTGACCACCAATTGCCAAGATTTGTACTAAAATTGACTAATCATGTTAAAGCTAATTAACTTGAATCATAAGCCTAATTAATAATTCCATGGAAATTTTTGAATATATATATTTTTAAATTAATTATGATTTTTTACATCATCAACTGTCATCATTTTTTGGGAAGACATCCCTAAGCCATAAACGCAACAAATATATGATTAAGCCCTCCCATGCCTCATTAATGCCTCTTTACCCGAAATGTTTATGGGGGAATTTATTGATTCTAGCCTCCAAAATTGAATGGATTTTGACTCACACATATTCATCTTGAGATGGATGGTCCATGTTCATTTTAGTCATCTACAAAAGCCTATAAATACAAGGCCTCACAACCATAATTTTAAGCTTGGATAGTGTAAAGTTACCATGCACAAATAATTCCAAAGCCTCATACAATTAGTTTTATTGTTCCAAATTATTGAACTAAGCCAAATCCATCATAATTCAAAGGTGCCAAGGAAAGGAGCCAAACAACTTCATTGATTAAGAATCATTGATACAAAAGCTGAGCAAGCCACTCTACAAACAATTTGGAAGATCCAAGGAAAGTGAAGGAAGGTTTCTTTCATGTTTAAGTTATTTTCATATGTATGTTTGTTACTAAGCTCCCCTAGTTTCTAATCCTAGAGATGTCATGATTTTAGTGTGTTATTTTCATTTTTAACTAACACTTGATCTAACCCCCTCTCTTAAGTCAAACTAATAGTTCACACAATGGCATGCTTGGTGGGACCTACTCCCACTAATTTGATCAAATAGATCTTATAAGATACCTAATATCCATTTTAATGTAGAATCTTGGAGTGTGGGAGCAAAAGGAGTGAAATTTTTGAGTAAAAACACATTTTCTAGAAGTAACGGTTTTATCACTATGGAGTTTCGATGTTGTCCTCTGAACCACTATCTCGCAAGTGACATAGTCATGGTTTTGTCATTCAATCATGATATTACATTTTAGCTATGTTTTTTAGATGATGTGTTCTTTATATGTAGGTCAAGATACATTATTGCAATACCACAACTCAATAGTCATAATATTGTAATAATGTGATTTCACAAGTTGTGATATTATGGGTTTGAGTCAGTATTATAGTTAAAATGCTAGCAGTTAGCCTAGGCCATTAGGGTTAAGTGATAATACTATAACTCTTTAAGTTTTGGTTTTAATTTTTTAGTTATGATATTATCTATTAGAATAGTGATATTGTCAATTTTTGTTGACTAACCCATGAGTTTTGATATTGTGTTAACTAGTCATAGTTTTACAGAGTTGTAGCATTAGAATATGGAGTTATGAAATTTCACTGTGTGAAACTAAAAGATTAATTTTCAAAGTTACTTGTTTCATTTAAAAAAATGATTCAAATTTAAACAACACTCTAACCATTTCCATGCAAGGCATACTTGAAAAGTGCCAAATCATGCTTAATTAGATCTTTTTAGACCTATTTTGGGATGCTTACAAAGAATTAGGAATCTTTCATTTGGTGCTTAGATAAAATTTTAGGGTGTTTATTTCAATAGTTTTATTGTTGTTATTTCAAAGTTTTTAAACTTATGGAAAAGGAGAGAAATAACACCACTAAATACTTCATTTTAGTGCTCTAAAATTGAACTCACTTCCACATTTTTTTAATGAAATTTAATCATTATTTCCTTAGTTATATTTATTTGAGCAAAAAGGAAGTTGTGCATGTATTCTCTCCCCCCATCCCCTATAGGGAACTTGTGGGATCAAAAGTTCCATCTTTAATGAAAATTGCCTTAGTTCAAAGGTATAAAAAATATGTCATGAAGGATCTCCCTAAGACCCACATGGCTTGGGTGATCTAGAAATAACCTTAAATATCTTTTATTTATTTTTTATTTCATTACACTTTGGATTGTGAGGGGGACTTCATTACCTCACATAAGTTATATAGGAAAACCTCGACCCAATAATTCATCTCCCAACATTGTCTTTAACCCCTCTATTGGGACCAACATACCCCCATTATTTTAATATTAGGACCCTTGAGAAACCCTTATTATAGAACATGGTAATTTCAATAAGACAAATTTTTCCATAGAGTTTCAAGGTCATCTAGGTTGTTTAAAGACAGACTAGTGTGGTTTTGTTTTGGCTTTATCTAGACTAACATTGCTAATGAAGTTAATTTGCCTATTATTTACAGGTTTCATGGCAAACCTTTAGTTTAAATTTGAATAATAATGGGAACCATATTGGTGGGAACCATTTTAAAAACTCATTGATAGACTTAGATATAAAATGCATATCTTAGGTTTAGTCAATTTTTTAAACATAACTTGACTAAGAAACTTGACCCCCTTTGTTATTTCCCCCTTTTATATGTTCTTTATGGCCTAACTATTGTTTTTTTGTAGGGTCCCTCTTAGTATTTCTAGACATAGCCTAAGGTTCTAATACTAAGACCCTAATGTATTGATTAATATAATCATGACCTTAGTCTTAACACCTTAAGCATGAGCTTTTTATATCCTTGTGGTCCTAACTTAAATTATTTGCATCTCATAGGAGTTATCACTTTATCATGACATTTAATAAAATTGAGTGAAGGTAACCTAAAAATTTATCTTAAATAGAATGAATATTGCATAATCCAATGATCCACACTTACATAAAAGGACCTGATTGGATAGAGTGAAGAATAATTGAAAATTCAAAAAGATATAAGGAGCCTACAAGATGGACATATGACACCATTACATTTGAGGACTTAAAGGAAAGGGGACCCACTTGACATGATAGAAAATTGAAATCAAGTCTTTGGATCAATATCCCATGACTATCACTTTATCACAACATTTGATCCAAAGGATTAAATTAACACTGAGACCCTGGGAAGCCCTGTAAAAATGATAAGTGGCATCCTTGCATTTGACCCTGAATATTTTAATGAACTTAAAAATGATGTTCACATGACCATCATTTAAACATCTAAAAATACTAACTTGATGCATGCACGACCATCAACTTTAAGTCCATTAAAATTAAATTTTCAATGGTTTAAACTTGATGTCCATGCAACCATCAACTGACACTTGTTAAGGTGTATTTCATTCTCATGAGACCATCAATTTTAAAATGATGAAAATTTCTAAGTGTTCAAATATAATCTTAAACCCCTATTTTTTTCTCTATGGTAGCTCACCAAGTTAAGGTAAATGCTCAAAATATACTCAAAATAGAAGGCCTCGATCTGTAGAACACAAATATTATGCAAGAAATATACATAGCCTAAGTCTATGCTTTAAGAACCCATAATGCATTTTGTATAATGGAACTTAAATTAGAGACTTAACCTATGAAAAATTAACATTATCGTTTCATGTTGAACCTATTTTTGGCATGGTTTGTGACACATGGCATAAATATTTTAGCCTTATGTTTTCATTGTGTTTGTTAAACATAATGCATACATTAACCTAGATTTTTTATACCTTCTCCTATTTTAAATCATAACCTAGATTTAAAATCCTTAGCCTAAGGTTTGTCCCATGCTTAATAAACATGAAATAAACCTTAGCCTAAGGGATGCGAGCCTAAGTTATAAATTTTAAAAGTGTACTAACTTAATGTTTGGGCATTTTTTTAGATCAATGGTCTATACTTTGGCACTAGATTTGATCTAACGATGTGAAGGTCCCCAAATACTTTTTAATAAAACCCTATGAACCCAAAAACCCACCACATGGCCAATGATTATTTGGCAAAGGACTAACATAATAATTATAACACAAGGAAGATGTGTGTGCATGCCAAGTGTCATAATCTCAAGGTTTAAGACCCAAGAACTGATTAATAGACAATGGCCCATATTATGAACAATGGCTTGTTCTAATCCAATATTTTGATCCTATGGTGAAAAATAAAGAAACAATTTTAAATACCAATGGATAGTGTTCAAATGGAATTTATGAAAAATGCCCTAAAACATCTAGACCAGTGCCACATAATCTCCACACAAGCAAAAAAGGAGAAAATTGAAGATCTCATGGGCTTGAAAACATAAAGGTATAAAGGCAAAGGTCTAAATCAAATCCAAAACATGTATATGCTAAAGACTAGATATATGCTACCATTAAAGCTCTAGAAACCTAGACCCTACATAAAAGGCAACCCAATCAAGCTCACTTTGATATCAACTTGACCAAAGTCAGCTTAATTGTGCTTCAAAGTGTAGGAGAGATTCTATGGGAATCATTTACAATTCAATTTGAGCAACTAGTAGAGACAAGGATCATGGCAACCAAGAAAAAAATCAAAGGAAGAAGCTGAGCTATATTTGATGACAAATAGTGAGGGTTGTGTATTCAAGGATAGAAAACTAGACCTCAACACATTAAACATATATGGTATCAATAATTGGTTCAAGCTCTTCTTCATGGTAGAAGAATTGCAACCCATCTCAAAGGAAGAATAGAGAAATGCCACCACCGATAGATGACATTATGACGTGGTTGTAATGTAGATGGTTAGCCTCCATCATGCCATGGCAAAACCAAAGGTATTACACTACATTAATGTCCTTTCCCCCATTTTTATTGATTATAGAATTGATGATGAATAGATTATTAGGGAAGGTAACTCAAAAGAGGTAGTATACATTTCCCTTGTTACTTTCAAAAAGTACTATAAGCTCCCTCTTCCCAATGTGGACCTTCCCAAGATGAGGGAATGGACCAATAAAAATGACATGGATTCCATCTTCACACCCTAGCTAAACCAAGAACCTCACATATTTATAACCCTTGATGGAAAAATGCATATTGTCCAATTTAGAGAAGCTAGTAGTGTGATAATGACCTTGTTGAATAGATTTTTTAGTGCCCCTTCAACCACTTACATAAATAACGTTTGGGTCTCATGTGTACACTTCCTAGTGGAAGAAAAAATTACCCTTATAATAGGAGATATGATTATCATCTTCCTTTCCAAGAAATTCATAGCCATAAAGATAAAGACCTCCAAGAGATTCTACATGATGTCTTACCTACTTGATGCCCTTCTTACTTTAATCACCTTCCCTAGCATTAGGAATTGGTCCCTAGAAGGTAGGAAAACCATCTCACACTATTATTCCAAATTGCATATCTTTAAATAAAAGAATCACATGTGGTTTATTTGTGACTACATTTTACTAGCAATAGTTGAAATAATCATAGGTGTTCCCATGCCTAGGCTTCACCCCCTCATCAAAAATTGTGTGGAGATGATTGGTGACATGTGGTATTTCCCAAATTGTATTGTCATCAAGATAGAGGGAATTACACCCTAGCCTTATAGATTACTAGTGAATGCCTCAAATAAAGTTTATTGATTGGGAGATTGCTTACCAACTCATCCTTGGCATTGACAAGTCTTGTAAGGAAAAGAGGAAGGTTTTGGCTCACACCTTCCCATTAGATATTGGGAAAATCATAATTAAAGATTGGAAGCAGGTGGAAGTTATGGTCACACGTAAAAATTCATTTGGATTTTAGCTATATGAACTCAAAATTTGGGATCCAAGGAACAAATTAGGAGAACATCTGAAGGACAAAAATCTCAAGCTTGAGTATGTAAAACAATAGGGTGTTCATGATACCATATGCATTGGAGCCAGGAACTATGTTGAAGTGTTAGCCAGGATCCAAGTCCACAATAACAAGCTAGAGAATAGATTGGTTAGGGATAACAAGACATCTAGGGAAACATGGTGAGTGTACCCTTTATAATACCATTTACTACTTGGACCATCAAGTATAGCTCATGAGTAACCTCAAGTAGAGTAACCACAATAGTACCAATAATAGGTTAAGTAAATTTAAGATAATTAAGGCAAAGGGAAGGAGTAGGTTGGAGAGATAAGATTAAAATAAATAAGTATATAAGGACCCTTACCCTCAAACATGTAACAGAAGCCACATTCCCTAGTCTAGTATGTTGACATGATAGCCTTGGAGCTGGAAGAGACACTTGAGGGTTCCCTCAAGGAACTTGTAGAGTCTTATGGCTCAAGTGGAGAGGAGGATCCCTCTAGGGAAATAATAAGAAAAGAGATTATTCCCATGTCACCTCAAGAGAAGAGAAAGGCATAATTGGCCTTGGTCCTAATAGAACTAAGGAAGAAATCTAGATTGACCTTCAATCATCCCACTAGTAAAGTCAATCTCTTCAGTCATGAATTTATATTTCATCGAGAAATCATTCTAGACCAGTTCATCTATGTAAAATTGCAAAATATCCCATATCTCTCCCACTAATGGGCCATGACAAGAGTTCATCTAGATGTGCATGATGACATTAAGACCTAGATAGAGGCTATAATGAAGGATCAAGAAGAGAGGATAATTATGGTCACCCAAGGTTTAGGAGGTAAGAAGATGGATGCTCTAAGAGCATCTACTAGCTTTGGTATTGAGGTCCCACAACCTACTTATTTTAAATAACTAATTGCCATAGTTTATTTTAATCTAGAGATAGTAGGCTTAGAGTGAATAAAAACTAGAAAAACCATGGTTGGGATAGAAGAATTCACCTTTAGAAGGTCGAGCCATTTACAATAGTAAATAATATGGGAGGCTAGAAACTTAGTGAATCTTCTATCCATGTCAAGGATGTGGAAATCATAATAGGAGCACAATAACAAAAATCCAAGGCTGGGGTCCAGGATCTAAAATAAAAGATCAATAATTTAGAAAGAGAAAAGGATAATTTACAATCATAGGATATCTTATCAATCCTAGAGGCCATTAAAAAAATGTTGGATGAATTATTTTATGACATTTTTAAGGCATTAAAGTCAATCAAGATGAGGTAGAGTACATTATAGGACCAAAATACATTATCCAAAGAACTGGTCACCCAATGGCAAGCCTCAGAGACCAAGATTACCCAACTCCTCAACATTCAAGCAAAAAAGTAGATCCCAAACTTTATAACCATAAGTATGGGACACCTAAGAACAATCTTTGGGATTATTATTGATAAGGTGGAGAAATTGAATAACTAACACACCAAGGTAAAGAGGCTTCTAAAAGATAACAAAGATCTCATTAGAATAATTGAGAAACTTCTTGGGACCTTGCTTATCAATCCTACACAACCTACTTCCCTTTGCCTCATCAGTGATGAAGAGTTGAAGCATATGGCCACTTTGGTGACTCAATAAATCTAAGGGAAAATCAAAGGCCCTTCTAGATAGGATAACATCAAGATCTTAGAAATGATATTTAATGCAGGTGAGAGGATCAACAAATTTAGAATCATCAAGGAGGCCTTATCCAAAAATGACAAATAATTTGATGAGTTAGTATATGAAAAGGAGTGCATCATGAAGCCTACTATGGATCTTGAGTTGGTTGATGAACAACATGAGAGGTCCATGACCATCTTCCAACAGCAAAAAGGGACCCCATTAGCAAGTTAGAGAAATATTCTATTCTAATAAAAATTAGGTAACATTTTATAATAGAATATTCCAATGTAAAGGTATATACTAGTTTGTTAGAATATTTTCCTCTAGGTCAGTACGATTTGGGAAAGCACATTTATTATAGATCTTGAAGGATAGTTTTCCTTACCTTTTTACACCTAAATTTTGTAATTGACTGGTATACTACCTATTATTCCTTTAAAGGCGTGTATCACCATTTTAAAAGAGATGGATTTCTACATAAATTTTTATACTTGAAGCAATTAATAGAATCAAGGAATTCAACAAGGACTATCCATTTTGATGTGTTAATTACTAATATATCTTTTCTATAAATTGTTAGTAGAGGTCTTGAATTTGAATAGTGTCTTTAAATTTTGAATAGCATTCTTTAATCATAGGGTTTTTTATTTGTGCCTATGCTATATTATTTGTAAGATCTTAGGTTTTAATTCATTTTATTTTACTTTGTATTCAAATGTGCAATGGCTATTTGATTATAGTGGTAAATCCCTAAAGTGGACCTAGTTCTTACTTATGATTCTTAAATGTTTTCCTTTGGAGTTTACCTGATGTATAGTGATATTTGAGCTTAGGATATGTTGAATTATATATTTGTTAAATTCATATTTATTTTCCATTAATACTTTGTCATAACGTTTAGGACTAAAATTGGCAATCACTTATTTCTTTTCTGCCCTACCCTTCTCTTTGTTCTCTTTTTTTACACCATGATCACTTTAGTTTTAGCCACATTATAAATATCCATTAATATTAGTCTATAGATTAAATTAGGAATGTAATTCACTAATTATTAACAAGGATTCATGATGAATGGGTGAAGGTGGCTTCTAACCACGAAAATTATATAAATATTATGAAACAATTATCTTACTCTACTGTTATTTCACCATAAGCAACCAGAATACCAAACTTGTAACTAATTCCTTGAATTTTATAATTCTAAAATCAGAAGTGTTATTTAAACACTAAGATCACTTGTGGTACATTTATAAGCATCAACAAGATAGCTCATGTTGGCACTAAAAAGGAGGGAAAATTTTACAAATCTTTGGTGATCTTAGTTGGCTTCACCTAAAGATCATCATACCTTTCTAATTTGAGTAAAGTTTTTGCTTAAAATATATAAATATCATTAACCTTTGGTGATTTTAGTTCATCTTTGTGCTTCCTTTCAATTTCATTGGGCATTAATGTTTGTTTTTGGTAAATTTGGCTTTAACTTTGAAAATCTATAGTATCTAAAGTTAGAACGGTTCATTTTGATCAGAGGTGGATATATATTTCACATATCTAAATCAATTTTGGCTTAGATTTGTAAAGATATACCATATTTATGTAGTTGAATGCATATTGGAGCTATTTAAGTCAAAGGTCAACATCCTTTTCAATTCTTCATGCCACTTTTACAAAACAAGCTCCATGTACAGGTGTAACTCGTATTCTTTATAGAATTTAACTTGACACATCATATTTTAGGTAGGATCTTTGAATTTCAAGCTTGAATTTCCTAAGATTAGAATAAGATCACACTCATTAACTAGATAGCCTTTGCTTGAGCTTGAGTTACATGGAAAATCTAGACATTATAAAGGTACATGTAGGAGATCTAAATCTCTTCCAACTTCATTGATTAAAGGTACCTATGCCTTCAACCATCACCTAGATATGGCATGGTTAGGGGATTCCTTGATTAATATGCCAAGGTTAGTTCATGATATTCCAAGAAACCCTAAGAAATATCTACCTACATTTAGTTTAATAGGTGTATTGACTACTGAGGAACATATAAAATCTTTTAAGTTTGCTTTAAGATTTCTTAATGTTGTGCATGAATATGTGGCATGTAGGCTATTTCCATTTAATTTTAAATATGTCTCTTATGAATTGTTCTTTAATTTTCTTGAAAACTATATCACAAGTTGTAATGATTTTAATAATATTTGTATTGATCAATTTGGTAAAATTGTTAGTCCTTATGTTATTTACCACCAATTCACTACTATTAGAAGGGATGCTAATGAGCCCATCAAATCCTTCAATGCTAGATTTAAAAATAGGTATAACAATACCATTGAACCCTATAAGCCTAATGATGTCCTAGCCATAGATATCTACAAGGATGTAGTAGATCCTATGACTTTACATTTCTAAAGAGGTCTATCCCAATTATAGCTTCATTAGCCCAAGCCTATTCTGAATTAGTAATCACTAATGATCAAATGCAGTCCCAGGGGTAAATGGCTTATTTAGTACTAAATTTTAATCCACACCTACCTATGATTAACTTGTTCCCCAATAATAACCAAAATCTCCTAGCCTTAAACCAATTCCCAAATCTGACCTAGTTACTATTAAGTCATGCAACTGCAAATCAAAATCTAAGATTCTTAACTCATCCCACCAATGGCTTCAACCAAAGTGATCAAAGGGATTTGGTACCATATATTAATAATAACCAAGTACATAATTATAAAAATCCCAAAAATGAGAATGAATCTATCTTGAAAATGGTTCAAAAATTAAGCACTAATTTCCTTCAGTTGTAGAAACAAGTAACCAATACCGAAGAGCACTCTGATAGGAATTTATCATTTCAAAGGTTCAATATACCTATTAATAGATTTTATAATGATAGTTTTCATAATAATAAGGATAATGAAACATCTTCTAGTGGTAAGAATATAGACATTAATCTAATTGAAATTGCATTTCCTAACTATTGTAGGGTACATTGCATAGCCAAGCATAGGGAAATTGACTATATAGAATTTTGAAAATCCTTTGAGGTGTTTCAAGAAGATTTGGATACATTTTAAGTGATTCCTAATTAAAATAGTTGTGAAATCATATCTATATCTAAGCCATTTGATTAGGCCTTCATGGTGGACACATTTGATTTCCCCTTTCAAGAGGAAAATGAACCTGATGACATCCCTGAGGAGATCCAAGCCTTTTAGCAGTTCTTGAAGAAGACCTATCCTTTGAGGAATAGAGATCATAGGTAGCCCTTAAATACCTCAAAACCTTCAAATAACTTTGTAACCCCTCATGACACCTCTTCAAGAAACAATCTAGAGCCACCAAAAAAGAGTAATTCTAAACCCCATGTTGAGATTCTTAGTTCTTCTAGAGAAATTAGTTATAGCATAGTTGAGGACATGAAGAAAATAAGGGATAATATAAAATTTCATGAAATCATGTAGATTATAGAGTAAATGGATCTCCTATTAGAATCTTTTTCAAGAAAGCATAGTTTCTTTATGATTGATCATACCATTGTAATAGTTCATAAAACCGAAGCTGAGTCTCCTCCCTTCTTGCTCACTATCAGGATGTTTGGTAAGAGCTTTCATAATTGCTTATTAGAGTCAAGAGCATCTACTAATATCATGCCTTCAAGAATATCAAAATAACTTGGTTTAACACCTATAAAGTTTGATAGGGTTGTCACCAAATTAGACAAATCTAGGGTTAAACTTGTAGGAGAATTATTAAATGTTCATATACAATTGGATTTTGAGCCTAGGTTGTAATAATTCATTGATATTCAAGTGGTTGAAATACCTTATGTTTATGGAATCTTATTTATCAAGGAATGGACTAAGGCTTTGAATGGTTACGTGTCCACATATTTTTTGCATTTATGTCTACCTTGGAAGGGCGTCCCCAATCTGATCAAAATTGAGAGAGAACCAAGAATGAGGCATATGATAACTAAATATAATGTTCTGAATGAGAGGGTCAACATAATAGACTCAAAATTAGGGTGTTTTACCCTATATACTAATAAGGTATGTGATACCAAGAATGCTTGTATTGTTCTTGGATTATGGAAATTGTACTTTCATGGTGTTAAGTGTAATGTTGGATCAAGTGTTGGTATTATTTTAACTGACCCCACCAGAAAAAGGCACCATGCTTCTTATAGACTCTAATTCCCTTATATAAACAATCTTATTAAATATCAATCCCTTATCTTTGGCTTATAATTTGCTATAAAAAAACAAGGTAAAAGAACTACTAGTTAATGGGGATTCAAAGATAGTGGTTAGCCAAGTTAGAAACAAGTACCAATGTAAGCTCTCATAGCTTAAAAGGTATAAGTTTAGAGTTTAGGATCTGATTGAATCATTTGATACCTTTGGCATAACTTCCATCCCAAGGGAAGAGAATCAAAAAGTTGATCAATTGTCATCTATTGTAGCTAACCTCATGCTCAATCAAGATTCCCCTAATTTTAACATTGAACTAATCCCTTATCCTTTAATACTAGATAATATTAACTACTTTAAAGTATTCAATTATGATTATTAGATATTGGATTTCATGATTAATTCTAGATAATTTGATGCTTATATCATTGATGAAGCCAATGGAAGTACATCTAGGGAAGATAAATTTAATGGTAAAGTGATTCAAATGAGTGACAATAAGATCCCAAAGGGAATGATTGATTTAGAGAGACCATTTTATTAGGACAAAATTGTTGAGGATTCTAAGGTTACCAAGGTAAATGGGAAGGACTATAATGTTATTGATCTAGGCCTTCATGACTAGCCCTAGCTAGTAAATATTGGGAAGGCCTGCACAAATTTTAAAAACAAGAAATCTAAGGAACTTCTTACCCAATACAAGGATGTCATAGCATGGTTCTATAATGACCTAAAAATAATTGATCTAAGGTTCATCACACATATTATATGCCTGAAAGAGAGGTGCAAACCCTTCGGGTAGAAATAAAGGCCTACAAACCTAATCTTAGAACCCATGATATTTAAGGAGGTCAAAAGATTACTAAATGCTAGGATAGTCTTCCCCATCAAGAACTTACCTGGGTCAATAATTTGGTGCTAGTTGGGAAGAATAATGGTGAGATTAGGATTTGTATAGACTTCAAAAATTTAAAAAAATCATCTAAGAAAGATAACTACCCCTTACTTCCCTAGACCAAGTAATTCAAGTTTCAAGATCATCTATAATGTCCTTTCTTGATGGATTTTTATGTTAAAAATATGTATTAGTTGATAAAGAGGATATTATTATTGGGATATTGGTGGTAATGATTTTTTTCATTGATGTCACTTCACATTGGTGATGACAAACTGGCATGAGAGTGATCTTGGTTTAATATGAATGATCTTAGTGCTCAGCTCAGTCTTGGTTGCTAGTGAAATCTTATGGGAGTAATTGGTTCTATGGAAGCATGAGTGGATGGCATGGATCATGGAGAGAGAGAGTAAATGGTATGTCCATGTGGTTGAGAGAGAAATTTTAGTCCTTTTATGTGGTCTTTAGGTGGAGTGCAAGTCATCTTATGTGTTGTGGGCTTGACCATGTGTTGTTGTCTATGGGGTTTTGAGTAATTTAAGAGATATATCATGATGAGGAGCTTAGTATACTTGGAACGTGCATATTAGACATGTATATGGTGTTAATAAGTAATTTATATGGTTTTCAAGAGGTGGCTAGTGGTTTGTAAGATAGTTTAGCCATTGGCCTAGTTGGCCTAGGTGGGCTTAGGAGGTCTTGTGAAGGGTCAAAGAGTGTTTACTAGCGGATGAATCTTATTTATTCATGAGAGATGGTTAGGAAAGTTTGTTCAATCATGTTTATAAGGTCTAATTTTAGAGATTAAACTATAAAGTTAGAAATTTGGTTTAAAAGCTTCAAAGGGTGCTAGAAATGAGTTCAAGGATCCCAAGAGGAAGTTTCTCATGCTTGTTAGCATGTGCAATGTTTGCATGGGAATTTGATATATTTGGAGTAGTTATAAAAGGTCCCTAAGAATTTTTTCCAAGCATTGGTCTAGGATTTAAGGTGCAGAGCTTTATGAACATTCGTTAAGAAAGTAAAATTGGTTAAAACCCTTTATAAACCCTCATTATGGAGTGATTGGAAAACTATTTCTTGAAATGACCTAGAATGGATTGGTTGAAAATTTTTAACTATTTTAAGGTATAGATGACTACTCTAGGCATATCTAGGTGGTAGTGGTGTGTTAGGCTAGTGAGTAGAAGGTACATAAATATGCTTATTTCTAAAGATGTTAATACTAAAGGTAGAGTTGGTTGAGTCAACACATGAGATTCATTGGAGCTTGAAGGTCAAGAATTTTTATTTATGTATATGGACTTACTTTGGAAATTTATGGGCTATATGTTAATTATGTAAGTCAATAAATTTTCCCTATTGTTAATCTGCCAGATAGTGAAAATAGTGACAAAGAGCTAGTATGAGTGAGAATCCATTTAAGGATGTTGTGCAGGTGAGTAGGGATGAATCCAATGGTTTGGAGTATTTTTTTAAGACATATTACCTATTTTCCCTTTATTTTTATGTGATTTTTATGACCTTACATAGGCAATAAGGTGCCCTTAAGATGATTTCTCTAAGTAATGAGGATAGTAAATAAGTATGTCTCATAGAATGATATATATGTTTCATATATGACATTATAAATCTATTTTTTTATTTTAAATGTTATTAGGTTGTTTTAGGATCAGATGAATTCATTATAAGATCAATAAAGTGTCTGAACAAGTGTTAGATGGTATGTTTATCATGACTAGTTTTTGGAGCTTGTAGGTAGTCTGGAATGGCCTATTTAGAGAGGATAGTTTTAGCTATTATGAGAAAAGTTTGAGGTGATTGAGAGCTTGGGGATATTATATGAGTTTAAAGTATTTATTAAGATGATTTGGTATCTATAATTTATCTCTATTTTGGTTGGAGTAGTCAAATATCTTTGATTGAGTTTCTGGTGTGCATGACTAGTTTGAGTAATCAGTTTGTTTGAGTTGGTTTGGACCTACATGAGCTATGTGAAGGCAAAAAAATGGATTTTTAGGTGTTTTTAATGTCATGTAGGATGTATAAATGTTATTTTTTATGTATTTTTTAATAAAAAAATTAGTATGCCTCAATTCTTCTTGGTAGTATTGTTTGGCTGTTTATAGGACTTGGAGGGGGAGAGAGAGAATGGCTTGGATGGAGTAGTGGTTTAGAGTTCCAAATGTTATAAAGCCATGTGAGAGTGAGAAATGATCTATTGGAGGCATTTTTATGTTTTTCACCTATTAGTGAAGGCTAAATATGTTTTAACAAGTTCAAGGTGTAACGAGTATTAATGAAGGGCTAATGCATTAAGCCTAATTGAGATCTAAAGGAGGATTGAGCTTATTTTGAAGTATGGATGACATATGGAGTGTTTGAGTTGGATTTATGACATGTATGAGGATATTTTAAAATTTTAAGACAAGTATGTGAAGTATCTTGGCTACCAAGATGGGTTAGATGATGGAGTGGTATATATACTAGGTGTATTTGGCCTATTTATGTATGAGAGTGTGTGTGTGAAGCTAAGTGAAGGAAATATCTCATTTAAGGAGAAAAGATGGGTCATTAAGGACCATGAAAGGGTGTAGAGTATCAGTCATGTTTTTTTATTATATTCAAGATCTAAAAACTCATTAGACCTAATAGTCTAAAGGGTGATTTGGTTGAGAGAATGAGCTAAAAGTGCCTGCATGGAAAAGAGAAGTAGATTGCAGGTGTATGAGATTTAGAAGGTCATCATCAGGTGTAGAAGACATTAGAGTAGTGGTGGAAATTAGATAAAAGGTGGTTGATATGGTGCTTAATCACGTATGGGGTTGTAATCTCCTTGGTAGTTAGAGATAGCTAAAGGTCTAGTTGGAGCTAGACTAAATTGAGGGGTGGATGCTCCTTGATCAATTGGTGCTAGTCTAAATTCTCTTGTTTGATTCATATTTATAGGGAAATAGTCTATTATTTTTTTAGGAATTAGAGTGGGTTTTTCCCCTAGAGGTTTTCCCACATAAATGATGTGTTCATATGATGTATGCTCTTGTTCATGTTTTGATGTATAATCTTTCATGTTCATCTATGATGAATGGATTTTGGAATTGAATGTGCATTTTTGTCTACTAATTCACCCCATATCTTAGTATCTACTTCTATAAATTTGTATCATATTAGGTCCTTCTTGAGGATTAATTATCTTGGAAGGTAATCTTGTGATTAGCTTGGTTGTTGATGTCTACCTAGTCAGCTCATTGGTAGAGTTGATGGAGTTGGTGATGATCAGTATAGTATCCTGGTCATAGTTATTCATGTTTTTTTAATTTTGAATTCAAGGGTTGATTAAATTTTAAGGTTTATCTAAGAAAGAGGAGGATGTCAAGGTAGGGATTGTTCTTTTCTCTAGCCAAGGTGAGTTATTTGCTATTATAGATGATTCTTCAAGCATGAAGGTTTGTCAAAGAAGGCATATTTCAATTGAGAAGCATTATGTTGAATCCAATTCCAAGATAAAACATATGTTTAATGATATATCTTATTTAATATGGTCTCTTGATAAGCTAACATGAAAGAAGAGAGATAGTTAGTGGTCTGATTAGAACCCTGTAGTATGATACTTGATTGAGGTCTATTTGAATCTTCTTGAAGTATGAAGGTATGATCATTTTATCCTATTTATAATTGTTTTAATTTGACAAAATATAATGAACAAACTCTAAATATAACTTAAGGTTATGACCTATTTGCATTGACAAAGAAGTCAAGAGGATGCTCTGTGAGTGTATGATAGCTATACAAGTCTTTAAGGGTATGGAGGATGATCTGAGAGGTCATATGAGGTGTTAATACTTCTTATAGAACTTATGGAAGTCAAAGGATTTCATTGGATAAGTTTTTGAATTAAAATATTACAGTTGGAATTTGAAAATTTGAATTTATCAAAGGAAACTAGTTTGGAAAAATTGGATTATAAATGCAATGGATGAAGTCAAATCAAGATGAGGTAAGAAAAAAAGTTGAAGATGACTCTATGTAAAAGATCCTCCAAGTGGTTACTTGTTTTAGGTGTCTATATAGGTGCAATAAATATGGATCAAAGTTGATTCTTGCAATCTATGTTTGAAATGGTGAACTCAGTTTGAGCAAAAAAAGATTAGAACTCATCTAATGATCTAGTTTTAATGTTCTAATAATTGAATGGTCCTTGTAACTCATCATAGTATTGATCCATGCTCTGAGAGAGATCTTAATATATTTAATTGAGTAAGAAAATCACTCATGAAAGTGACTGTATATGAAGGTTTATGTTCTTGATAGACATGAGTGACTTGCAAAGTTTTGTGGAGCTTTTGGTCATTAAGATAGTTGCTAAAAGTTTTTGATTATGCCCTCAAGGTTTTATAGATCTTGTTACTGATCTATATATGGTAATTTTTGATCCTTGAAAGGAATAGCTAGCTAAAGAAGTTTAAGGTAGAGGATTGAGGGTTTCACGGTGGTTTATCTCTTCAAATTCTAGGTGTGTGTTTACAAGGTAGGTAAACTCATTCATGTTATTTAGATCTCTATGAGTGTTGGATGGATTAAGTGCAAGGATTCCTTTAGTAGTGTCGATGATTAGAATTCATACTTGAACTCAAAGAGGTGTCTAAGGTATAGTGATTTTAAGATGCCATAAGTTTTGAGTTTTCATAACATAATCTTAATTATTAGGGTAAGGTTGATCCTTTGAGTCAATTTGAAAGGCTTTCATGAAGAGATAAATGGACTAAGACAATTTCTAGACATAATGGCTTGTGGTGTCTGAAGGATATATGGTTGATGAATCAAATTTCATATGGGAGTTGTTCTTTGATTGTCTTAGATGTTCAAGTTAACCCAAGAAGATAGTTAGAAGTAAGAATTATTCAAAGAGGTATGTTTAGGTCTTTTAGTCCTAAAGTATCATTTTGATAATATATGAATTCTTAGTATGGGTGTTGATCTAAAGGAGATGGATGAAGAAATTTGTATGAGGTCATGTGGAAGATAGTCATGAGTCATTACCAGGTGGTCTAAGTCTTTGATGAGTTTAGATGTGAGTTTTATGGTCAAAAGTTAGAGTTGACCAATTTTGGTAGTGATGACTACCTAG
The DNA here is from genome assembly GCA_037957365.1 of Torreya grandis. NCBI lineage: Eukaryota > Viridiplantae > Streptophyta > Pinopsida > Cupressales > Taxaceae > Torreya > Torreya grandis. Next base: position 1,783,154 of record JARHVA010002704.1, on the reverse strand, counting down.
AAGTTGACCAAAGTGCTCTTACAGTGATTTATGATGGATAGAATATTGGAAATATATGATTCAATTTGGGTTTTACATTTAATAAAATAATAGGAGGTTTGATGGTATCCATGAGGTGTTCAGTTATGTGTTTGACCATTTGGTCAAGATGACTTTGTAGGTTCTTACTTATATGCACAAAATTCTTCATTTTAAGGGTCAATTGAATATTGTAGATATATCATAAAGTATTTTATGATAAATAATATCTATACACCTCAATGGGATATATTTTAGGTGGTTTCATAGGTTGTTGAATCCTTTTGTGCTAGATGGAGCATTTTGAGTGGTCACTAGCTTCTCTTCTTATAAACATGTGTTTGGTGGCATAAAGGAAGTCATGGTTCCCAAAGGTGTGAAGTCTTGGAACTTATAATGGAACTAAGTTTTGATGGTATCCATGTGTGGTATCTAGTTTAGGTGTCTTCATTGATTGGAGGTTGACTTTTGACTAATTGTTGCTTTGAAGGCCTAGTGATTTGGGCATGTTTGAAAAGTGTTTGATATTTAGAGTTAGAGGCTGGAAGATATTTATTGGTTAAAAGGGACAAAAGGGTGGAAAAATAATAATTTATAGTCATTTTAAGTTGATTACATTTCAAATTATTCAATTTTTGGTGCTCTAGGAGGCCTAATTGGCTAATGGGCTTGTATGGGAAGTATAGAGAAGAAGCAAAGTTGGAGGCTCATTTTTGGCATGTCTAAAGGGGCATAGTATTTTATCTTAGATATGGATTTTTAGGGCTTGAAGTGATTATATTAGATATTTGTGTGGTTTGTAGTGGCTAGATAGGGCTACAAGGAATCCAAGTAGGCCTAATGAAGTATATGAAGATTTAAATTGAGAAATTTTTCCAGAGAAGGATGGTATGTTTGAATCTAGTTAAGTAGATTGGTCTATTCTAAGTACTTTTTAGGTATGGTTCTATGATTGAAGTACCTTTGGTGATTTGTAGAGTGCCTTGAGTGTAAAGGTATGTGAGCTTGCATAGTGATATGGTGCTCATATTATTATATAAGTTTATGGTAGTTATTATTAAAGATCTTATAGGTATGAATGGCTTGTATAGTATGAGGGGGAGCTAATGTGATTTATTAATGGTCAGGTCCAAGGATCTTATGGGTATTTTGGAGCTATGACTTGAGTTGGTTCTTGAAGGGAGCTTGGTCTAAGGGGGAATATTATGGGTGATTTGTGATCTAATGCTGATAGTTGGTATGCTCTAAGTTTCAAAGGATGAAAGAGAAAGGTATGTACTCTTGGTTGTGTTCTTGGTTTAACTTCTTAAATTGCTTGATTAAAGATAGAAGAGCCTATTTGATAGATGAGTCCACTTTGTCATTTTATTAAAGGGGGAGAGAGTAAAGGAGATATTTACATCAATGAAAATAGGTGAAATTAGTGGAAGTGATGTGTTGTCATTGATGTGAAGTGGCATTAGTGATGACAAAGTGGCATGATATTGCTCTTGGTCTAATATGCATGATCTTACTACTCAGCTCAGTCTTGGTTGCTAGTAATAGTTTGTGGGAGTAGTTGGTTTTATGGAAGCATGAGTGGATGGCATGGATCATGGAGAGAGAGTACATGGTTTGTCCATGTGGTTTCGAGAGAAATTTGAGTCCTTTTAGGTGGTCTTTAGGTGGAGTGTAAGTCATCTTATGCCTTGTGGGCTTGACCATGTATGGTTGCCTATGGGGTTTTGAGTACTTTAAGAGTTATATCATGATGAGGAGATGAATATGATTTTAATATACATTATAGACATATATAGGGTGTTAATATGTTATTTATATGGTTTTAAAGATGTGTCTAGTGGTCTATAAGATAGTTTAGCCATTAGCCTAGTTGGCCTAGGTGGGCTTATGAGGCCTTGTGAAGGGTCAAAGAGTGTTGACTAGTTAATGAAGCTTGTTTATTTGTGAGATATGGTTAGGAAATTTTTTTAAATAATTTTTATAAGGTTTTAGGTTAGACATTGAGCTACAAAGTCATAAATTTGGTTTAAAAGCTTCAAACATTACTAGAAATGAGTGCAAATAGCCTGAGAGGAAGTTTATCATGCTTGTTGTCACATGAAAGGTTTTAATTGTAATATGATCTATTTGGAGTGATTGGGGAAGGTAAATAATAATATTTTAAAACCATTAGTTTAGGAGTTAAGGGGCATATCTTTATGAACATTTGTTAAGAATGTAAATCTGGTTAAAACCCTTTATAAACCCTCATAATGGAGCGATTAGAATGATATTTGTAGAAAGGACCTAAAATGGATTGGTTGACAATTTTTGAATATTGGAATGCATAGAGGACTTATATATTCATATCCAAGTGGTAGTGGTGTGTCAGGGAAGTGAGTAGAAGGTATAGCTATATGCTTATTTTTAAAGATGTTAGTACTACAGGTAGAGTTGATTGAGTCAACTCATGAGAGTCATTAGAGATTGAAGGTCAAGACTCTTTTATGAGGTCTATAATGTGATTTTTTTCAATTATTAAAGTCAATAGAGTTTCCCCATCGCTAATCTAGTGAAAATAGTGACAAAAAGCTAGTATGAGTGAGAATCCATTTAGGGATGGTGTGCAAGGCAGTAGGGATGAATCCAATGGTTTGGGGTATTTTTTTAATACATAGGAATTATGTTAAATTTATTTTTATGTGATTTTTATGACCTTAAATAGGCAATAAGGTGCCCTCAAGATGACTTATCTGAGTAATAAGGATAATTCAGAAGTATGTCCCATAAAATGATCTATATGTTTCATATATGACATTATACCTATAAATGTTTTTGATTGTAAATTTTATATTATTTTTTATGATAAAATTAATTAATTATAATATCAATAAAAATTTTTCACAAGTGTTATATGTCATGTTCATCATGACTGGTTTTTGAAGCTTGTAGGCGGTTTGGAGTGGCCTATTTGGAGAGGCTAGTTTGAGCTATTCTAAGCAACATTTGAGGTGAGTGAGACCTTGGTGATATTATATGAGTGTCATATATTTATTATATTTATTTTTTATTTATAATTTATCTCTATTTTGGTTGGATCAATCAAATATATTTTACTAAATTTCTAGTGTGTATGACCAGTTTGAGTAATCAATTTGTTTGAGTTGGTTTTGACCTGTGTAAGATATGTGAAGGTAAAAAATGGATTTGGAGGTGTTTTTTATGTCATTTAAGACCTATAAATGTTATTTTTTTAGTTTTTTGTTTGATAAAATCAACAGTATGCCTTAGTTCTTCTTGGTAGTATTTTATGGGTGTTTGCAGCACTTGGAATGAAAGAGAAAATTATTTGGATGGAGTAGTGGTTTGGATCTATAGATGTTATAAACCCATGTGGGAATGATAAATTATATATTTTATATTTTTTCACCTATTTTTTATTTCTAAATATGGTTCAATAATTTCAAGGTGTAATGAGTACTAATGAAGGGCTAATGCATTAGGCCTAATTGAGATCTAAAGGAGGATTGAGATTGGTTTGAAGTATGGATAACCTGTGGAGTGTTTGAGTTGGATTGTTGAAATTTATGAGGATATTTTATGATGTTATGAAAATCATGTGAATTATATTGGCTGACCAATATGGGTTAGATGATGGAGTGGTATATATACTAGGTGTATTTGGCCTATTTATATATGAGAATGTGTGTGAAGCTAAGTGAAGGAAAGAGCTCAGTCAAGGAGCAGAAATGGGTAATTAAGAACCATGAGAGGGTTTATAGTATTATTCATGTTTTTTTTATTATATTCATGAGCTAATAATTCATTATACCTAAAATTTTAAAGGGTGACTTGGTTGAGCAAATGAGCTAAAAGTGTCTGCTTGGAAAAGAGAAGTAGATTATATGTGTATGAGCTTCAGAAGGTCATCATCAGGTGAGGAAGACATTAGATTAGTGGTGGACATAAAATTAGACTTGGTTGAGTGGTTTTTTAATCACCTAGGGGATTTTGGTCTCCTTTTTAGTTAGAGCTAGCTAAAGGTCTAGTGGGAGCTAGGCTAAATTGAGGGGTGGATGCTCCTTGATCAGTTGGTGTTGGTTTAAATTTTATTATTTTCTTCATATTTATAAGATAGTAGTTCTTTTTTGTTTTAGGATTGATATGGTTTTTTATCCCCCTAGAGGGTTTCCCACATAAATTATGTGTTCATATGATGCATGCTCTTGTTCATATTTTGATATATAAGCTTTCATGTTCATGTATGATGAATGGGTTTTGGAATTGAACGTGCATTTTTGTCTACTAATTCACCCCCCCATCTCAGTAGCTACTTCCAAAAATGATGAAATAAACTTAAAAATAAAGTGGGTAACCTTCACCTGCAAGAGAATCCCCTTTGGATTCATCAATGTAGGAGCCACTTTTTAAAGAGCTATGGACCATGCCTTCTAAGGCCTGATTAGTAAGTGAATTTTCATATATATGGATGATCTAACAGTTTTTTATAAAAATAGGGAAGATCAATTGATGCATTTATAATAAGTTTTTGAAATATATAGAAGGTATGGGATTTATTTTAACCCTAAGAATAGTTCATGACACAAAAGAAACAACATGTATAGAAGGAACTACTTGATCAAGAATGGAGTCTTCTATAAAAGTAACTTTGAAGGAATATACTTGAGATGTGTTTCAAAAGAAGAATCCACCCAAATTATGAGCATGTTTCATGAAAATCTAGGCAGTGGACATCCATCTAGGAAAACCACAACCCAAAAACCTCTTAGAGTTGGCTATTATAGGACAAATATTTTTAAAGATGCTCACAAACATGTGAGGGAATGTCATTCATGACAAATATTTAATAATAAGGAACCAAAGCTAGAAATGCCTCTACATCAGGTCATGATTGACACACCCTTTTCTCAATGGGGGCTAGACTTTGTTAGCATAATGAACCCCAACTCATCTAGGGGTCACAAATATGTCCTTACTACCACAAATTATTTTACAAGGTGGAATAAAGATGTAGCCACCAAATAATTCAAAATTGAGGAAGTGATCAACTTCTTAGAATAAAACATATGTACCATGTTTGGGAACCCACTATCTCTAGTATGTGATAATGGATCTACCTTCATATCCATATAGATGACTGAATGGGCTCATGATAATGGCATCACTCTCAAGTTTGCATCCAACCATTATCCCCAAGGGAATGGGGTATTTGAGTCAACAAATAAGAACCTAATTAAGCCAATCAAGAAGTCTTAGAAAGACAAATCTAGGACTTAACATAAGATCCTTAAGTTTGTGCTTTAGACTGATAGGATAAGGATCAACCAAGCCTTAAGAGCCTCACCATTTCTATTGGTGTATGAAAAATAACCCATCTTTCCTATCACTCTCAAGTTTCCCACATATATGTTTATGCATGAATATATGGAGGAAAGACAAGATCTAGCCAATTATAGACTACTAGATATTATTTAGATGGAAGATGCAAGGGAGAAAGCCTTTGCTAACATTAGCAAATATCAATCCATGGTCAAGAGATTGTTTGATAAAAGGTCAAAAATTAAGGTGTTTAGATAAGGAGACCCGGTCCTCTTTTGGGATAAGGCATCTGAGCCTAAGGGCAAACATGGAAAATTCACACCCTTATGGATTGGTCCATATTAGATTGTGGAAACATTGGAAAATAACACTTTCAAGCTCAAATATCTTTAAGGAGTAGAGTTTACATTGACCACCAATGGTAAATACCTCAAGTATTATTTTTTTGTTGTTCTTCCTAGGGTCTTCATGGAGTAAATCTATAAGATATTTAGATTAATGTAGATGGGCTAGTTACTTTCATTTCAGTTCTTTCATTCTTGTCCATTGTTTGTACATAAGCATGAATATATTCATTTATTTTGGGTTGTTTTTTTGTCTTACATATTGTTGTGTGCTTCTTTCATGTTGTTTGGTTCATTGATACCAATAAGTCCGTAGGAATAATCTTAAGCTCAAAAGTTATGATTTTTTCTTAAAATATGTCCCTTAATTCATAAATGAAGGTATGAACCCAATGCATAAGGCAACCATGGTTCTAAAACATAAAGCATAGTGTTGTAACATAGCGAAACTAAGCAAGACCAATCAAGAGACCAATCATTACATGAGATCCCAACCATTACCTTGACCTCAAACTAGTTTTAAGAAGACTTACACTTGATGAGTGGAGACTCAAATTATCAAGGTATACCTCAAACTAGAACTTAATTAACATCCCTACTTGGGACAAGAGTTACAACCATAGATTATTTTAGAAATATCAAATACTTGACTAAATCTTAAAATTTAGCTATCCTAGTTCCCAACCTTGCTAAAATCATAAAGATCTAATAAAATACAAAAATAGGATACAATGAAAAATCTAAAGATTTTAGGTAAAGGTGATTCTATCAATCTCCATCAGGGTTATGGATGCCTGGATAGTAGTGGACCAAGGCCATGAGTGAATCCAAAAGCATCTCTGTCAGGGATATGGATGCCTATATGGAAATAGAGTAATTCCTAAGCCTTCCCTAAGTTAAAATATGGTTCATAATGAACATTTTAGTATTCTATAAGTCAATATAAGTGATTAAGGACATAAAACTAGAAGTTGTTTCTTGAATCCTATGACAAACAATAAGTGGAATTAAAGAACACACATACTTTGGGTATGTCTTTATATTTAAAATAAAGTCTACAAGTACAAGGTTTGTTTCAACCATAATCTGATCTAGATTGTGGTTATGATAAATTAAAGTGGATGACCTAATCATTTATCTAAACCCAAAGTCTATAGGTTTTAGCATATTGCTATGTTTCCCCCATGAGTCACCATTTGTTGGGACCAACATACCCACATTATTTTAATATTGGGACCCTTAAGAAACCCTTATTATAAAACATGGTAATTTTAATAAGACTAAGTTTTCCATAGAGTTTCAAGGTCATCCTGGTTATTTAAAGATAGACTGGTGTGATTTTGTTTTGACTTGATCTGGACTAAAATTGCTAATGAAGTTCATTTGACTATTAGTTATAGGTTCTATGGAAAAACCTTGGTTAAAATTTGAATAATAGTGGGAACTAGACTAGTAGGAACCATTTTAAAAACTCCTTGATAAACTTACATATAAAATGCATATCTTAGGTTTAGTCATGTTTTTTAACACAACTTGACTAAGAAAATTGACTTATTATTTCCCCCTTTTCTAAGTTCCTTATGGCCTAACTAATGTTTTCATGTAAGGTCCCTTTAATATTTCCAAACTTAGCCTAAGGTTATAGTACTAAGGCATAGGGTATTAATTAATACAATCCCAACCTTAGTCTTAGTACTTTAACCCTAAGTATTTTTATATCCTCACAGTCCTAACTTAAATTATCTACATCTTATAAGATCATATAATTGTCACTTTATCATGAAATTTGATCAAATAGAGTTAATATAACCTAAAAATTCATCTTAAATAGCATGCATCTTGGATAATATGATGATCCATACTTACTCACAAGGACCCGATCAGATAAAGCAAAGTGTAATTGAAAATTCAAAAGGATATATGGATGTAACACCATAAAATTTGAGGACTTAAAAGAAAGTGGACCCACATGATATCCAATAAAAAGAAAGTCTTCAGATCAAAATCCCATAGTTGTTACTTTATAATGGCATTTGATTTAATAGAGAGAACTAACATCGAGAACTTGGGAAGCCCCATAAAAATTCCAAGTGGCATCCTCACTTTTAACCTTGAATACTTTAACAAACATAAAATTAATGTTCACGTGACCATCATTTAAACTTTTAAAAAGACTAACTTGATGCCCACATGACCGTCAACTTTAATTCCATTAAAATGAAATTTTCACTAGTTTAAAGTTGACATCCACTGAACCATCAACTAACACCCGTGAAGGTGTATTTGATGACCATGAGACTATCAATTTTAAACTGATGAAAATTTCTTATGAAGTGTTCAAATAACATCCTAAAGCCTTATTTTTTACTCTAAGATTACTCACTAAGCTGAGAAATGCTTACAATATTCCCAAAATAGAAGGCCTCAACCTACAGAACACAAATATTATGCAAGAAATATACCTAGCCTAAGTCTATGCTTTAAGTACCCACATTACATTAGTATAATGAACCTTAAATCACATATTTAACTTATTTAAAATTTAGATTATCATTTCATGTTGAACCTATTTTGGGCATGGTTTGTGACACATGGCATAAATATTTTAGCCTAATGTTTTCATTGTGTTTGCTAAACATAATGCCTACATTAACCTAGAATGATTATACATTGACCCCTTTTAAATCATAACTTAGTTTTAAAATCCTTAGCCTAAGGTTTTTCCCATGATTAATAAACATAAAATAAACCTTAACCTAAGGGACATGAGCCTAATCTATGACTTTTAAAAGTGTATTAACTTAACATTTGAGAGTTTTTGTAGATCAACAATCCACACTTTGGCATGGGATTTGATCCAATGGAACAAAGGTTCGTAGAGACTTTTTATCAAAACCTCAAGAACTTGTAGACCCATTGTATGCCTAATGATTACTCGACAAAGGATTGACATAATATTTGGAACATGGGAAAGATGTGTGGGAATGCCAAGTGTCATGACCACAAGGCTTAAGACCCAGGAACCATTAAAAGACAAGGGTTGAGATTATGATTAATGGCTCACACTAGTCTAAAATTTTAATCTTATGACATGGAATAAGGAGAGTATTTTAAATACCAATGGCTAGTGTTCAAATGGCATTTATGAAAAATGTAATGAAAGATCTAGACTATTGCCACATAAGCTTCATTCAAATAAAAAAGGACAAAACTAAAGATCTTGTGGGATTGAAAACACAAACATATAAAGGCAAAGGTCTAAATAAAATATAGAACATGTATAAGCCAAAGTTTGTATATCTTCTACCATTAAATCTCTATAATTCTAAACCCTACATAAAAGGAAACCCAATCAAGTTTAATTTGCTATTAACTTGACCATAATAAGCTTAATTATATACCCAAGTGTAGAAGAGCTTCCACATGAATCATCTATAGTTTGATGTGAGTAATTGGTAGAGACAAGGATCATGAGAGCCAAAAAATAGTAATTAAAGGAAGAAGTTGAGCTCTATTTGATGATAGATAGTGGTGGTTAGGTATTTAAGGATACATAACTAGATCTCACCACATTAAACATCTATGACATTAGGAATTGGACTAATCTCATCTTCATGGTAGAAGAATTGTATCCCATCTCAAAAGAAGAGCAGATAAATTCCAACAAAAACATATGACACTATAACCTAATTACAATCTATATGGTTGTCCTCCATCATACCATAGCAAAACTAGAGGTATTGCACTATAACGATGTCCTTACCCCCATTTTTGTTGATCTTAGAATTGATGGTAAATGGATTATTACAGAAGGTAACTCAAAAGAGGTAGAATACATTTCCCCTTTACTTTTGAAAGGTACTATAAGCTCCCTCTTCCCCATGTGGACCTTCTTAAGATTAGGGAATGGACAATTTAACCATGACTTGGGTACCATCCTTAAACCCTAGCTAAGCCAAGGACCTCACATCTTTAGAACCATTGATGTAAAAATCCCTATCATCTAGTTTAGAGAAGGTATTAAGATGATAATGACCTTATTTAATAGATATTTTAGTGCCACTTTAACCAATTACATAAATAAGGTTTAGGTCTCATATGTACACTTCTTGGTGGAAGAAAAACCTACCCCTCCAATAGGATATTTGATTAATATCTTCCTTGATAAATAATTCATCACCATCAAGAGAAAGACCTCTAGGCAATTCTACATGATGTCTTACCTACTTGATGCCCTTCTTACTTTAATCACCTTCCCCGGCATTAAAAATTGGTCTCTAGAAGGTAAGATAACCAACTCACACTACTATTACAAATTACATATCTTTAAATATATGAATCACATGCATTTTAGTTATAACTAAATTTTCCCATCAATAGTTGAAGCCATCACAAGTGTTCCCATGCTTAGGCTTCACCCCCTCATCAAAAAGTATGTGGAGATGATTAGGGTTGTGTGGTATTTCCTAGATTACATCATTATTAGGGTAGAGGGAATTATGTCATAGCTTTACAAACTACTAGGGCATGTCTTGAGTAAACTTTCTAAGCAAGAGATTGCCTCCCATCTCATCCATGTCATTGATAAGGCTTGTAAGGAAAAGAGGAAGGGTCTACTTCACTCCTTCCCATTAGATATTAGGAAAATCGTAATTAAAGAATGGAAGAAAGTGGAAGTTATGGTCACACATAGGAATTAATTTATCTTTTATCTAGATGAACTCAAAATGTGGGGTCCAAGGAATAAATTAGGAGAACATCTAAAGGACAAAAAACTCAAAATTGAGTATGTACACAAACTAGGTATCCATTACACCATAAACATCAAAACCAAAAACTATGGGGAAGTGTTCGCCAAGATCCAAGGCCACAACATCAAGATAGAGTATAGATTGGTCAAGGACAACAAGACATCTAGGGAATATGGAAAATGTACCTTTTGAAATACCATTTGCTACTTGACCTTTTTAGGATAGATCATGAGCAACCTTAGGTAGAGCAACTACAGTAGAACCAATAGTATGTTAAGAAAATTAGCAATGATCAAGGCAAAGTAAAGGAGAAGGTTGGAGAGATAATATTATAAGAAATACTTGGATAAATACCTTTACCTTCAACCATTTAATAGAGGCCACCTTCCCCTATATAGTACATTGACATGATATCCTTGGAACTGGAAGAGACACTTGAGGGTTCCATCAAGGGACTTGTAGAGTCATATGGATTAGGTGGAGAGGAGGATCTCTCTATGGAAATAATTGGAAAAGAGATTATTCCCATGAAACCTCAAGAAAAGAATAAGGTATAATTTTCCTTGGTCCTAATAGAACCAAATAAGAAACATAGATTTTCCTTCACTCATCCCACTAGTGAAATTAATCTCCTTAGTGATGAATTTCCAATTCATGGACCAGTCATTCCTAACTAGTTCATCTATAGAAAATTTCAAAATATCCCATATCTCTCCCACTCATGGGCCATGACAAGAGTTGATGTGGATTTTCATGATGACATTAAGCCTTGGTTAAAGTCTATAATGAAGAAAAAAATGAGAGAATAATTATGGTCACCCAAGTCTCAAGAGGTAAGAAGATGGGTTCTCCAAAAGCATCTACTAGATCAGGTGTGGAGGTCTTAAAACCTTCCTCATTTAAGGAACCAATTACCATAGTTCATTTAAATCTTGAGACAACAAGCTTAGAGAGAATAAAAACTAGGATAGCCATGGTTGGGATAGAAAAATTCACCTTTCAGAAGGTGAAACTAGTTACAGGATTACCTCTTATGGGAGTCTAACAACTTGGTAAAGCTACCATCCATGTGGAACATGTGGAAATCCTAATATAAGCATAATCACAAAAAGACAAGGATGGAGTCTAGGGTCTAAAATAAAGGATCCAAATTTTTGAAAGAAAAAAGGAGAATTTACAAACACAGGATATCTTATCAATCCTAGAGGCCATGACCAAATGTTGGACAAATAATTTTATGACATGTTTGATACATTAAAGTCAATGAAGATGAGTTAGAGTGTATTAGAGGACAAAGATACTAGCCAAAGACCTCGTCACCCAATGGCAGGCCTTAGAGAACAAGATTTCCAAGATCATTAACATTCAAGCAAAGAAGTAGATCCCAAACTTTAGAACCATAAGTATGGGACAATTATGCATAATCTTGGGGATTATTATTAATAAGGTTCATAAATTGAGTACCTAGCACACCAAGGTAAAGATTCTTCTAACATATGATAAAGAGCTCATTAGTAGATTTAAGAAACTTATTAAGACCATGCTTATCAATCTTTCACAACCTACTACCCTTGACCTCATCAGTGATGAAGAGTTCAAACATAGGGCCGCTTTGGTGACTCAAAAAATCCAAGGGAAAATTAAAGGCCTACCTAGATAGGATAACATAATGATCTTGGATATGATATTCAATGCATGTGAGAGGATCAAAAAAGATAGAATCATCAAGGAGGCCTTGGCTAGAAATGACAAATAATTCAATGAGCTAGTAGACCAAGAGGAGAAGTGCATCATGAAGCCTATTATGGATGTTAAGTTTGTTGATGAACAACATGAGAAGGCCATGAGAGTCCTCCAATAATAAATAGGGGCCCCACCAACGTGTTAGAGTAATATTCTATTCTAATAAAAATTAGGTAACATCTAGTAATAGAATATTGCAATGTAAAGGCAAGTTTTTTAGCATATTTTCCTATAAGTCAGTATGATTTGGGAAAACATGTGTATTATAGAGCTTGTAAATACAATTGTCATTACCTTTAAACACTTGTATTTTGGAACCGATCGGTATACTACCTATTCTTCCTATAAAGTCATGTATCACCATTATAAAAGAGAGGGATTTTATGAGAAACTTTGTATACTTGAATCAATTAATAGAATCAAGGAATTATACAAGGATTGTCCATTTTGATGTGTTAATTGCTAATATAGCCTTCTCTTAATTGTTAGTAGAGGTCTTGAATTTGAATAGTGTCTTTGAATTCTAAATAACATTATTTTAACATAGGCTTTCTAATTTGGCCCTATGCTAGATTAGTTAAAATATCCTAGGTTCTACTTCATTTCATTTTTCTCTGTATTCAGATGTGCAATGGCTATTTGATTATAGTGGTAAATCCCTAAAGTAGACCTAGTTCTTACTTTTGATTCTTAAATGTTTTCCTCTAAATTTTTCTTGATATATAGTGAGATTTGGGATTAGTCTATGTTGCATTAAGTATTTGTTAAATGTGTATTTAGTTTCCATTAATACTTTGTCATAATTTTTAGAACTAAAATTAGCAATCACTTATTTTTTTTTTCCCTACCCTTCTCTTTGCTCTCTTTTTTTACACCATGATCACTTTAATTTTATCCACATTATAAATATCCATTGATATTAGTTTATAGATTAAATTAGGAACATAATTCATGAATTATAAACAAGGATTCACAAATAATGGGCTAAGGTGGCCCCCAATTACCAAAATTATATAAATATTATGGAAAAATTATCTTACTCTACTTTTATTTCAGCACAAGCAACCAGATTGTCAAAACCTACAACTCATGCTCTGAATTTTATAAATTTTAAAATGAGAAGTGTTATTTAAACACTAAGGGCACCTATGGTAAATTTATAAACATCAACACCCTATCCATAGGGGGTATATAAATTGGGATCCCCTCACTAATATGATGGTTTGAGTGGTTAAACCATCTCCATTAGTAGAGGCTAAGCTCAGGATGTATGATCATGTTGGACATCATACTACACTGAGCAAGTGATGGAATTAGTGGTTGTAAAAAGGGAAAGAACTTTTTATAATAAACCATATTATGTGGACCCAATTGACATGTCTCTTCTCTTCTTTTCTAATGTGATATTTGGTAGACATGGGATCCATCTAAAAAAGTGCTAAACTTATTAGTTTAGATAACCCCACTTTGTCACACCTTGTTAGTTTAAAAAATAAGACAATTACTTAGCTATTTTTTGTCTTTGTCTAGATTACTTGGTCTTGTTTGGAATCAAAACTTGATTGTTAACAAAAACCTTAAACCAAACACATTATCCATCACATTTATTGAACAAGGAGGTGTTATGCTACCTAAGTGGAAATCATCTTCTTCCTTGTTCAAAAATTTATCATAAACCTTGTGTCATATCATCAATTGGTGTATTTATGCTACCCATTTGACTCTAGAATATTTTCCCAAATTTTATTAAGTCCTTCATTGATAATTTAAATTCTAAATTGCACATTTATAAGTTCATAAGTTTGATGTGTTAAGTGGGTTTTCCATTTTCACTAAACTTGAGGGAACTTGGGTTTAATTTTCCAATTTTGATTGAAGGTTATTTTGAGACTCATAATCATTATTATCATTTGGTAGGATTCAAGTCATCTGGAGTTTCACTAAAACTTTGAGTCCTAGACCACATTTCATACTACCTTACCTATTACCATTCTTTTTATGCCATATAAAATCAAGTCTTGATTCCATTGGATACAACACTTTTTTCCTTAAATATTTGTCAAACTTTGTTTGTACGTGACTTTTGAGTTGAGGAGAGTAGTGTTATGCTGCCAAAATCATGTTAAAGCATTTTGCCTTAGAGACTTGAATCATGTATTTGTCACACATTTTGATCATTTTAGCATTGTTATGATACTCAAATTATTTAAAAACTTATTTCATATTATTATTTACATAGAGTCCAAGTATTTTTCTAAAATTCCAACCATTTAGAGTGTAGCTTTATGAGTTTTTATCTAGTGTGGTTATGTTGTTCATTTTTTTCTAGCTCATTGGTCAAAATAATCTAGTTTGTGTCATTATTTGGGAGAAAATAAACTATATCTGAGTGCCTTTTGTTTCATACCTCATACTTATTGATCAATTTTATGTCTAGGAGTCAAATTCCTAGTTTTTGTTAAAAGTGTTTCAAATCTATTAGATTAAATATCTCATATTTGTTTAAAGTCTAGATTTTGACACTATTTGGCCAAAATTCCTAGCATGTACCTTTTTTTGAGCCTAAATTTTGATGTCATGTTTGGCCAAAAGACCTAACAACTTTTGTTTTTCTTAGATTAGACTTTTTTGAAACACTTTGATCTTATAATCTAGAATTTTGATTTTCAATCCATCTACTTGACCTTTTTGTGTGACACATGTAAATTTATACATTTGTCATTAGATTGTTTTATCACAAATCATTACATAAATATTTTTGGATATGCATATCCATCCTTTTGACTAGGTTAGATCAAGTTTGAACCTCTTTTTAGATATCACTTTTTTAGATTTTTTAGAACTCTATTCCTTGTAGTCATGAATCATTTACTATATATCCCAACATGTCTTCCTACACTCATAGTGGCCTCATGTATAATCCAAGATTTAATAATGTAGTCACATAAGAAGAAATGGTTCAAGACCCCTATATAAATAATGTTGTTTATGAGATGAATCCTTATCCATATTATAACACTTAAATAGGGGTATTAAACCAAGCCCTATCAGCTCTTGATTTGGTTAACACACCTCCATACTTAGAGTAGGATCAATAACAAATAGATCAATACATAGTTACAGTACCTATATTTGAAGAACGATTTCCTTAACAACCATACTATGTTACTACACCATCAACATAGGATCCTTATCTTTTTTATCATCACTTATTGGAAAACAAAGACAAGATTTTGGTCAGAGATATATAAGTAGGAGTTTCCATTAGACTTCCCCCATGATAATTTTCCAAGTTTAGTAAGAATTCCTCACAGCATACTATATAGTCAATAGGCTTCTTCTTATAATCCTTTAGCTCTAGCCCCAATGACATATCAAGACCCTAGTATGTTTATCAAAGGAAAAGGGCTCATGGAGGATCACTTTATATAGATTTAGATAGCATACCAAACTTATTTAAACTTAGGGTGTAATTTTAATAATATGACCATGTCAAACAATCCTCTTATTAATTTAGCTCCTTCAATAGGAGTTTTAATATAATTTAATGGTCAATAAAATCAGGGTATAAACCCATTTACACAAAACACTTTGGTTGATAACTCGTTTCATATGCCAACCATTGAAGAAGTGTTTTTTTCTTCTACATGGAATACCAAGAAAAATATAGTGGACAATGCAAAAACAACATCCAATCTAAACCAAAGTGGTGTAAGTACATAAACAACTAATCCTCAAATAAGTGAACCTTTAGTTAATACTATGAGTGGTTCATAAAGTTATGGGGTTGGAGTTTCTACTTCCCAATCTCAAACAACTACCACTAATCCTCAGCTAGTTACTTCTTTAAGTTCTCAACCAATAGGGTTGGGTAGCCAACCAACAACCAATGTTATGCTTCAATAATAGAATGTGATGAATCCTACTCTTCCCTAGTAGGTAACAAGTAGATTTACACAATAATAGGCACAATCAAACATACCAACATAGTAGAGGTAGAAGATATTACCACCTCAACAAGGGGAAACCAATGTTCCACTTCACTAGATAGCAACAAAAATACCTCTTTCTTCACATACCAATATACCAATTCAAATCCAAATAATGTCTAATTAATAGTGTACAACTATTGGTTAGAAATAAATGTTGAATCTCTAACATGCATCCACTTCCCAATTAGTATTTGCACAATGAAGAGATTATAATATTCCTTAAGTACCTATCAGGAAACATTTACCTTTCATGTAGAACATGCCACTAGTTTTAAGATAGGGCTTTGGTTCACAAGTATCCCCTCAATAACGAGGTTTGATTAGTTGACAATAGGTCCCTATTCAAACTCCATAGGCACAATACATCATCCTTAACATATCCTTCCCTCTCATCCATAGTTTACCCAAAATCAAGCCCACATGTCTAACCTAAACCAAAATATCACACCATAGTATGTTCAACTTCAATAATTAAACCCTAATCCATGCATGTGTATTCTTGGTCCATTACCCAACCAAACCAACATTCCATAGTAAACTATACCTCCAATATAATCTAGTCAAAGTGTTCCACTTGTGATCACCCAACCTCCAACTCAAACCAATGTTCCCACTAGTTTTCTAGCATAAAAACAAAAATAAATTAAATATTCCATTATTGCCATCTAAGATAAGAAATAAACCAAATGTTTTCAATTGGATGACATGTGTTCTTACCCCTTCAACATGGAGTACTTGTAAATACCATTTCCTCTAGGGTATGAACCACTAAAATTTCACAAATATAAGGGGAAAGGTGACCCCAAGGCTCATTTGATGGAATTCTTTGTTGCATGCCTGCTAGTGACATATAAAAAAATATACCTATTACGATTGTTCCCAAGGAGTCTAGTAAGACAAGCCTTGGAGTGGTTTTTGAAATTGCCCAAAAATTCAATATTAGATTTTGATGATCTTTTAGGCAAATTTATGTAGCACTTTTCATATAATCTCAAGCATGACATTTCACTAGTCAACTTAATGCAAGAAAATCAAAATGTCAATGAAATATTTGCAAGTTATCTATAGTAATGGAGAACCCTTGAAATCTAATTCACCCATAGTCTACCAGAAAAATAATTAGCCACTATGTTTACCAAAAAGTTTCACAACAAAATATCATATCATTTAGAATTTTAGTGTGCACATACTTTTAAAGTGATCATTAACAAAGGTTTATTGATCAAGTGAGCCCTTATTAACAAAGGGATCATCAAGCTTACTTCATCAAATCAAATTCAAGCTACCAATCAAGGAAATGGATAAAACCGACATCATGTCCTAGTGTAAGCACCTCAACTGACATAGGCCAATAACTAATAAAAACCCAAGCCATTCAATCATAACAAAAATGTTATGGGAAATAGAGTAACTGAATTGTGACATGTCTAAATAATTCAAACACCATCTACTCAGCCCACATAGCATATGTAAATTACTCCTAACCCACAACATTTTTAGCAAAGACAACAACCTAGGCCTGCACAACAAATGCAACACCCTTTGCCATTACAAACCCCTCCTCCAAGGAGAATAGTGACTACTCATTACATTTTTAGTGACCTTGGAGAACCTATTAAATTTATGTTTTAAAAACTTTTTGATGTTAATCTAATCAATTGGACTACACTAAAACATTATCCTAAGAGAATTATTTATCCTAATTGGTACCACCAAAATGAATTATGTGAATATCATCAGGTTAACGAACATAATTTGTGTCATTGTCAGTAAATCAAACATTTAATTAAAAATATGTTGGAGAATGGGGAGATATCATTGGATGGTCATGCTTCCACTTCTAATTAGAACCTTGGAATATTTTAAAACCCTTTTCCACTATTGGAAATATGATTATCATTAATGTCAAAAGGATCAAGCAAGATTGATGAAGAGAAGAACATTTTTCATAGTTGTACTGTGCAAAGTTGTGTTGACTTGGTATAGTTGGGAACTGGTAACTTAAGTAATAACTTGAACCTTTGTATCATTATGAAACTAACCCTTTAACCTAGTAATTACTAGCTCTAAGCAATAATCAATGCTCTTAATATTTTTTGTCTTAAAATTTATATTATGTCTTAGCTTGATCAATGGACCATGCTTCATCATATGTAAATGATCCAATGAAGAAAAGAAAATTCAAATTATCAAAAGGAGTTCTGAGTGAGCATGTAAGTAATAATTGTCACATTCATAAAAATTATTGGATATAGACCCAATGAGCATAGGTTTATCAGAGTTAATGATCAAACTAGTTGGAAGATCAAATGACTCATGCTTAATTAGACATTGGAGATTTAATGGAGTGTGATAAATTCAAAGTGTCAAAGGTCCCTCTGAGTGAATGCACATATAAAAAGTGTCACAATCACATGACCCTATTAGATAGATAACCAATGTGAGGATGTCAAATGTCTCAATAGTGGGAATTAACAACTATGTATAGAAGGCATGTGCTTAATCTAAGTGTCATATTCTCAAGGGTTAGATAGATATAAATAATGAGCTTGTCAAAAGATATAATAGTGCACAAGTGATCATGCAAAGGAGATCTAATAGAGTGAAATGACTTAAATTTTATAAAGTGTTCAAGGTCTATTCACATGATGGTAAGATAAAGACTGATTGAGTCTAATAATATGGATAGAGTATAAGCATTCCAAAGATGTAGGAAATAATGAGATGAGGTTAAAATGCTAAAGTTTAAAGACCAAGTTAAGGTATAGTTTGTGAAAGTTCAAATATCCAATGATATGTGAAATCTTGGATGAGAAAGATCTAATGGAGTGAGTGGACTCAGATGGAACAAAGTGATCAATGTTTATCGACATAGTGGTGAGTTAAAAACCAAGCATGTTCAAGAATATCAATGGAATGAAAGTGATCCAAAGATATAAGAAGAAACATGATACAAGAAAGAGATCAATGTTTAATGTCAAGATAAAAATTAAAAATATGCATCTTTGAATATCTAAAAGCATGTGAGAGTTAGGACTTGGATATTGATAGATGTGTTTTAAAGAATGGAACATTAAATTTTAGTAATCTATAAAAATCTAACAGAGTGAGAGAGCTTGGAGATGGCATGAAGAAAGAAATCAGATGCTAGTATTTAAAATGTTTAAATTTCACTAGTCAAGTATAAAATATAGTGGCATAAAGGTTACAAAGAGAGATGAAGTGTGTCAAATAGATACATATATAGACATAGAGATAGAGGGGTAGAGAGAAAGAAAAGAATAAATAAAATATCCAGAGTATGATCAGTTATCGATTAGACCTATAATAAAGAATAAAGAACTAGATTCATGTATGAAATTGATTTATAAGTTCGAGTTATAGCTCCATATAAAAGTTTGATAGGTTGGTGCCATCAGATAAGATAAGTGGGTGCTCAAATTAGGGAATGGATGCTTCCTTATATTTGGTGCTCTTAAATCAGGGGATTGGTATCTCCTTAGGATTGGTGTCTTTAAACATTATAACTAATGAGTTTTGTTAGTGAGGATTTGAATTATGAGGCTAGATTAAAATAGTAGATTCTAGAATTTATTTTCATTATGGTTTTTCCCTTTGGGTTTTCCATGTATAAATCTTGTGTCATGTGTCTTTATGTTTGTATGATCTCTACATATTTAATTTGATCTACATAGATATTTAATATATTCTAAAAGGTATTAAAGGAATAATTTTAATTCATATACTAATTTAGCCCCATCATAGTATCTAGTTATGTTCTAATGATTGGTATCAAAGCCTAGGGTTCCCTAAAAGAAGCTTAATCAGCTCAGGTATATATTGGAATAATGATCACAATGGCTATTCAAGAAAGATCTTCATCAAATAAGGCACTTTTTTTTTATGGATCTAACTATGCACTTTGGAACATAATTATAGAAACATATGTATCCAAATTAGGGTTTTATCTATGGATATCTATGGAAAAGGGATAGATATCCCCTACTATAACTCCTACTGATCAGGATGCTAAGAAGGCATATGAGAGCAATGCCAAATCAAAGAATGATATTCTTTGTGGATTGTTAAATTCAAAATTTGTTAAAATTATGCACTGTTAGAATGCATAAGACACCTAGAACAAGTTGAAGGGCACATATGAAGGAGATGAAAAGGTAAATTAGGCTAAGCTACACACTTATAAAGACAAGTTTGAGAGCCTTAATATGAGTGAAGAGGAGAAGATTTTAAACTACCTCCTTAGGGTAGATGAAATAATAAATATAATCAGAGGCCTTAGAGAAGAAATGAAAGAGTCAATCATTGTCAAGAAGGTATTAATATCTTTACCATTAAGATATGATTCTAAAATCTATGCCTATGAGTTGATAATGGGAGAGATAGACACCTTCAAGAGAGAATTTGAATTAAAAGTAGTTAAGCAAGTAAAGGAAGAAACATCTACATATGAATATGAGGATACCGATGAAGAAAAAGCTAAATTTGTTAGAATACTAAAGAGAGGATCTAGAAATTATAGAGGTAAGCTACCTTTCAAATGTTTTAACTATGGTAAAGTAGGAAATTTTTCTACTAAATGCCATCATAATAAAAAGGATAACTCTGAGCAAGTATAGAGTAGCAAAAAGGTGAAACCTTACTATCCTAAGAAGAAAAACTTATTCAATAATAAGAAAGGTTTATACACAAAATAAGATAGTGACTTATTGGATGATAGTGTTAGCTCAGATGATGACCATGATTATGCCTTTGTGGCTGACAAAAATGAATCCATGTTCATGGCATTAGGATCAACCTATGTAAAACTAGATCAAGAAGAAGTTGAAGTTGAAGACTCTAATGAACAATAGGAAGGAGAAGTTTATCTTGAATGTGAATTCATCTATGCTCTAGATGAGATTGATAAGCTTAGAAAAGAGAGCTCAAAACAAAAGAAGCTTGGATAAAAGGAAATTGAGAAAATGTCTAAAATCCTTGATAAATATGATCAGATGGTAGTGAGTCTAAAGACACAAGTTAAAGAGGCTAAGATAATAGAATATGTATTCAAAATTGAACTAAAATATAAATTTGATGAATGTATAAAGCTAGAGGTAGAAATAGTCACTTTGAGAAAAGAGCTTGAAAAATCCAAATGTCAACTAGATAAATGTTTGAATTTGATAGGAGGATCAAACATTTTTGATGAACTGATCAACTCTAAAAATCACTCAAAAGAGAGATAGGGTCTTGGTTATGAGAAGGAAAAATTTCCTCAATTGGTACATCTGCTAACGTATATGAAAAATTTAAAGTAGGAGAATTAGGAGCAAATAAAAATAAAGTTTACAGGGACACAAAGATAGACTCAAACACAATTGTTATGAATAAATAAAAACCCAAAAATAAGCCTAAAGAATTGAAGAAGATAAAGGTATATAATGCAGATGGATACACCAAAAAGAGAGACTTGAATAAGCCAAAACTTAGAATACCTCCTCATACTGCACCAAGAAATGCTATAATTAGGTATTCTTCATCTTTCTATGGTTATTGTTATTGTTATAGTTATAATAAGTTTGGTCATAGGGGTATTTATTTTAGAGTTATATCTATAAAGAGAACAATTTTTTTAAGTAGAAACTCATTTTCTCCTCTGTTAGATACAAATGTAATGTGTTATAATTTTAATAATTTTTGTCATATAGCTAAACATTGTAGAACTAGCTTTGTAATATCAAAATGACATAATTTTAAAAAAGGCATGTCTCTTAGTGTGAACAAAGGTTCACAAGTCTCTGATATAGAGAATAAAAGGACATATAAGAAATCTAATGAAGTGTGGAAAGTGAAAAATCAATCCATGATTTCACAAACTGCACTCGATGCTAAAGAGAAAAATTTATGGGTGATAAATAGTGACTACTCAATGCATATGACTGGTGACAAGAGCAATTTCACCAAACTAATAAAATGTAAGGAAGGATCTATCAGCTTCAGAGACAACACATCTATAAATATCAAAGGTAAAGTAACCTTGAATATTGATGGTCAATTTCATATACAATATTCATAATGTTGAAGGATTGAAGCATAATCTTTTAAGTTTTAGCCAAATGTGTGACAATGGATACAAGGTCACATTTGATGCTAAGGTTTCAAGTTAAAGAGAGCTGGAAGAATAGTTACATAAGCAAAAAGGACTAAGAGTAATATTTATAATCTTATTGAAGTGAATGGTAATAGTTGCTTGATGTGAAATATTGATGAGTGTTGGTTTTTGCATAGGAGAATGGGTCATGTCAACATTGATAATCTAGTAAAATTGAGCTCAAATAAGTGTATAAGACACATGCCCAAGCTAGCCAAACTTGTATATACTAGATTCAAATAATATTAACTAGGTAGGTAGACAAGGGTCAAATTTCAAATAAAGGATTATGCAACTACAAAGCCTCTACAATTAGTTCATACTAATCTTTGTGGTCTTACCAAGACAAGAGGATCTAAAGGAGAGTGGTAATTCATTTTATTTTTAGATGAATACTCAATAATGACATGGTTAACCTTTTTGAAGGATAAATCTCAAGCCTTTGAGAGATTCAAGATCTTTAGAGCCATGGTTGAAAATGAGATTGGAATAAAAATCAAATGATTAAGATATGATAAAGTGTAAAATTAGCCTCAAATGAATTCATAGAGTATTGTGAGAAGCATGGGATCAAAATGCACTACTTTGTAGTAAGGACTCCATATCAAAATGGAGTTGTTGAGAGAAAGAATAGAATATTCAAGGAAATGGCTAAAATAATGCTAAAGGAGGCCAAGTTACCCAATGGATATTGGAGAGTAGTCCAAATAGAAGTATACATCTTGGATAGAGTTCAACTAAGGGTAAATAGTGAAAAAACAATATATGAGCTATGGTATGGAAAACCTACCTCTATTAAGTACCTTAGAGTGTTTGGAAGTAAATGTTACATTAAAAAAAAGGAGGACAAATTAGGAAGCTCTGAATCAAGATGTGATGAAGGAATATCTCTTGGTTATTCCACTAAAATCAAAGCCTACGTATGTTATAATAAGAGGCTACACAAGAGAGTAAAGAGCATCAATGTCAAGGTTAAAGAAGGATTGAAACATGTTGAACCTAAAAAGGAAATTAGAATTGAAGAATTAGATCTTGAAGAAGAAGTAGATAATGAATAATTAGATAGTGAAGAGGTTGAGGAAGAAAATGAAAAAGCACATCCAAGATTTTTTCAAAAGGATCATCCTAAAGATAAGATAATTGGAAATAAGAATGAAGGAGTTCAGATAAGGAGAAGATCTATAATGAATAAAGAACAAGTAAGTTTTGTTCTAATGTCTAAAATTGAGTCTAAGAGCTATGTTAAAGCCAACAAGGATGAGAATTGGATAAAAGTTATAGAAGAACTAAGCCAAATATAAAAGAATAAAAAATTGCAATTAGTTCTAAGAACCTCAAACAATAATGTGATAGAAACATAATGTGTCTATAAAAACAAACTCAATGAGGATGAAGATATTATAAGAAATAAAGTGAGATTGGTGTGCAAGAGATATACACAAGTAGACGGCATAGAATTTGATGAAACATTTGCTCCAATTGATAGATTGGAAGCTATAAAAATGTTTTTATAAATCTCTATTTACAAGAAGTTCAAAGTCTATCAAATGGATGTAAAGTTTTCTTTCTTGAATGGAAACCTAAAAGAGGAGGTCTATAGTGAACAACCAAAAGGTTTTCAATTGTTAGATGAAGAAGATTATTTGTGTAGACTAAAGAAATCACTATATGGTATAAAATAAGAACCTAGAGCATGGTATTCAATATTTAACCAATACCTACAACAACAACATTCCAACAAAGGATGTGCAAATAGTAATCTATACTTCAAATTAGAAGGTGAGCATATGTTGATTGTTGTTGTTTATGTAGATGACATCATCTCTAGTGGCATAAATAACAAACTTTTCAAAGAATATTCCACACAAATGCAAACTAAATTTGAGATGTCTATTATAAGATAACTTTCATTCTTCCTTGGTCTAAAAATAACACAATCTGATTAAGGTATATTCATATCCCAAACTAAGTATGCAAAGGAAATGCTCAATAAATTTGGAATGGAAGATATAAACCTAGTTAGTACTCCCATGATAACTTGATGCGAGTTGAGCAAATAGGATGAGTCCCTTAATGTAAATCAAACTATGTATATATCAATGATAGGTAGCTTGTTATACCTAACTACATTAAGACTAGATATTATGCAAGTAGTGTGCATGGTTACTAGATTTTAGGCTCCGCCTAAGGAGTCACATGTTAATTTAGTGAAAATAATCTTTAGATACATCAAGAGCACAATTGACTATGGCCTATGGTACCCTAAAAGTGAATATTTCACTTTGATAACATATACAAATGTTAATTGGGCAATAAGTGTGGATGATAGAAGAAGAACAAGTGGTGGTGCATTTTTTCTTGGAAACAGACTTGTTTTGCAGTTGAGCAAAAAGCTAGAGTTAGTTACTCTTTTTAAAATAATATCAAAGTATGTAGTACCAGTGGAATGTTTCACTCAATTCTTATGGATGAATCAAACACTCAAGGACATCAAGGTTGAGTACACATCACCTATTTCTATTCTTTTTAATAATTCAAGTGCTATAAATATATCAAAGAATCTAGTGATGCATTCAATAACCAAGCACTATTATTCAAGTATCACTTATTAAGAGAAAGGGTTGAATTTCAAGAGGTCATAATGGAATATGTACCAACTAAGGACCATATTGGAGACATTTTCACCAAACCTCTTCCCAAGGAACAATTTGAATATTTGAGATAGAATATGGGAGTAGTGGATCCTACACCACATCAATAAATCATTAGTGATAAGGCATGAGTCTAGGGGGAGTCTCATGGAATAATTATTAATCCCTAGAAGAAGAGAGAAAACTTAACTTAGGTATGCATACTTCTAAAAATTACTAATGAGTTGAAATTTTTAGATTTTTATACAAACTCCTTTATCTGATAAAAGGGGAGAACACTTCAGACAAATAGAAAGAATGATTCTATTTGCCATTGATGTCAAAGGGGGAGAAAAGGGAAAATGTTCTTTATATAAGTTTGGAGAAAAGGTGCAAATGTTCTCTATAAAAGTTTCGAAGAGTAGAGCAAGTGTCTAAGATGAATTTAGAAAATATGTCATTGCCTAAGGGGGAGTATGGTATGAATATCTTCAATTCATACTCATCAGAATCAAATGTAATCAATGCTAGAGAAGGATCAAATTATTAAAATATCAAAACATTAAGTTTTCATCAGAGTGTTTAGTTTGCCATCAATGCCAAAGGAGGATATTAATGACAATATGATTGTCATTGATGTCAAAAGGGACACTATAGATGTCATTAATGTCAAAAAGATTAGGTAAGATTGATGAAAAGAAGAACATGTTTCATAATTGTAATGTGCAAAGTTATTATGCTTTTATAGAGACCATTTATAGATGTTTAAAGCCAAATAGATAGAAGTTCCATTATGGGTTTTTCAAGTACATTCCATAAATATGATCCATATGTTTAAAGGAAAAGGAATGAGCTCAAAATTTATTTATCTTTGATCTCAGACTAGATAGTGTTTCTTAGTAAAAACATAAGGGTTTAGCTATGGCATAAACAAGTAAAGTTATATTTTAATGTTTACTTAGTATAACCAAGAACTGGTAGATTAAATTATAACTTAAGCCTTTGTCATCATTGTGAAACTATCCCCTCGACCCAGTAATTATTGACTCTAAGCAATAATCAATGGATTTAATATTTCCTAAGTCTTAGACATTATATTATGTTCTAGCTTGATCAATGGCCCATGCTTTATCATACATAGATCATCCAATGAAGTGAAGTAAATTCAAATTATCAAAAATATCTTTGAGTGAGTGTGTAAGTGATAAGTATCACATTCTCAGAGCTTATCAAATAGAGATGTAATGAGCATAAGCTTGTTAGAGTTAATGATAGAGCTACTTAGAAGATCAAATAACTTGCACTTAATTAAAAATTAGAGATCTAATGGAGCATGATGAATTCAAAGTTTCAAAGTTACCTCTAAGTGAATTCATAAGTTATAAGTTTCAAAAGCACATGAGTCTATAAAATAGAGGACCAATACAAGGATTCTAAATCTCTCAATAGTGAGAACTGATAGCTACATACAAAAGGCATGCACTTAAGCCAAGTGTCATATTATTAAGGGTTGGATAGATATAAATAATGATCTTATTATAAGATATAATATTTCATAAGTGATCATGTAAAAGAGATCCAATGAAGAAAAAGGACTCAAATAGTATAAAATTCTCAAGTTTTATCGACACAATGGCAAGATAAAAATTGAGAAAGTCTGAACAGATTAATAGAGTGCAAGAATTCTACATATGTAGGAAGTAGTGAGAAGAGGTTAAAGTGTTGAAGTTTAAATACCAAGTCAAGGTATATTTTGTGCAAGTTCAAAGATATAATGGCATGTGAAATATTGGATGAAAAAGATCTAATAGAGTGAGTGGAATCAGATGGAGCAAAGTGATCGATGCTTATCTACATGATGGTGAGTTAAAAACAAAGCATGTTAAGAAATATCAATGGAGTGAAAGTGATCCAAAGATATAGGAAGAAGTGTGATATGATAAAGATCTTGATTATTAACATCAAGATATAAGTAAATAACATGCATCTTTAAATATCCAATAACATGTAGGAACTAGGATCTAGAGATCGATAGATGTGTTTTAAAGAAGGGAACATTAAATTTCAACAATGTATAAAGATTTGATGGAGTGAGAGATCTTGGAGATGGTGTGAAGAAATAAATCAAAGGCCAATATTTAAAAAATTTAAATTCCAATGGTCAAATGGAGAAACATGAAAGAACATGCAAGTAAGCCATGAATCATGACACAAATAATGAGATTGATTAATCCAACTGATCAAATCTACATTAAAGAGTGTATGCATCAAAAATTAAGTCTAATAGATGTTAAATATAGTAAAGAG
Organism: Torreya grandis; assembly: GCA_037957365.1. Classification (NCBI taxonomy): domain Eukaryota; kingdom Viridiplantae; phylum Streptophyta; class Pinopsida; order Cupressales; family Taxaceae; genus Torreya; species Torreya grandis. The sequence goes on along the minus strand of JARHVA010002704.1, from coordinate 1,755,899 downwards.
ACATGTAATTATGATGTGATCCATGGAATCAAGATGTGGTAAACTTACAGTCTAATTCATAATGGAATAGATTCTATAATTGATATGATGTGTTAAACTTTGAGTTTAAAAACATAAAATAAATGGAACCCTATATCATTATATATATATATGATATCTAGGATAAAGGAAAAGATATTGGAGCTATTTTAATTGTGTCAAATAGAAAATATAGTGACATAAAGAGAGAGATGAAGTGTGTCGAATATATACATATCTAGACATAGAGATAGAGGGGTAGAGAGGAAGAAAGGCACAAATAAAATGTACAAAGTATGATCAATTTCATATTATACATATAACAAAGAATAGAGATCTAGATTCATGTATGAATTTGATTTATAAGTTAGATTTATAGCTCCATAGAAAAGTTTGATAGGTTGGTGCCATCATATCAGCTGAGTGGATGTTTCATTAGAGTTGGTGCTCTTAAATCAGGGGATTGGTGTCTCCTTATGATTGGTGTCCTTAAACATTATAACTAGTGAGGTTTTCTATTAAGGCTTTGAGCTGTGACATTAGAATATAATAGTAGCTTCTAGAAACTATTCTCACCATGGTTTTTTATTTGATCTACATAGATATAAAAATCTATTATAAAAGATATGATCTCTACATATTTGATTGATATACATAGATATTTAATCTATTTTAAAAGGTATTACAAGACCAATTTTAATTCATATACTAATTCACCTCCTCCTTTCAGTATCTAGTTGTGTTTCAATATCCATAATATAACAACCAACTATAGAAACTACAATAATAATAATAATAATAATGACCATTGTAACATCAACAATAGTATCAACCACCAAAGTTGAACTAATAGACTTATGAGAGTTAATAGAAAAACCAAAAACATCCAAACAATGGATAGAGCCAAGGTTATAATGGTAATAACCAATAGACCTACCATGCAATTATATATAACTACAACAAAGTTGTAGGAAATATTGCAGGAGGTCACATTTCCAACATCTCCTTTAATCCAAGACTTAATACCAATCAATCAAGACCTCTGATAAAAAAAATACCAATCAACCAACTCACACTAATAATCCTTAATTAAATTGGGATTACATATAGGTGTATCATCAAGCAAGGATTACTAATTTTATACCCTATACTAATAACTCATTATTGCCTTATGACCATGCATAAGTACACCAATAATTGAGAAATGTCCTATCTGTTCCTTGACTATCACCATCATTTGTTAGCAATCATGGTCCTATATTTAATCTTGATTATGTAATCAAAACTTTATGATCAAATATTACCATCCCAGGCCCATAGCCATCTACAACTTCACCCATCACTCAACCAGCCATTTTACCTCAAAACAAGACATTTAATACTACCCAAGAAAAAAGTTTGATATTGTGGAACAATTACAAAAGATGCTAGCATAAATCTCCATTTTAGATTTGTTGCACACGTCAAAATTTATAAAAACATCTTAAATGAGTTCTTTATCCAATCCATGGTTTCAAGTGACACATCCCCTGACAAATTCCAAGATTTGGTTGGATACCTAGCTCCATCCCAATAAGTCACCTTCAACTAAAGTGATATGTCATCCCTTGGCGCATTGCATAACAACCCCTTGTCTATTGAAGTTTGCATAAAGTGGCACAAAGTGAAATGTGTCCTTATAGACAATGGATCAAGTCTAAACATAATGTCTCTAAAGTTCATCAAGATTATAGGGTATAATGAAAGATCTTCAAGTAGAAAAAATCACCATTAAAGCCTATGATAATGAAGAATGAGAATCACAAGGCACCATCTATTTTCTAGTTATCCTTAGGACATTGACCCAAGATACACTTTTCCATGTGCTAGATATTGATTTTTCATACAATATGTTTTTGGTTAGACCTTATTTGCATGAAATCCATATCATCCCATCGACACTATACCAATGTATCAAGTTCTCCCATTAAGGAATATAAGTTTGCACACCAAGAAATTTACATCCATACGAGCACTACAAATACCTAGAGGTCAAGTTCAAGAGCTATAACTATTATTTCAACATGAATCTAGTGGCCAAATAGGATAATCAAAAGGCAATACTCCTTGATTTGTTAGAGGACAATTTCATTGATCTTAATACCCTTGATTCCCTTTCCCACATATTGCCTCCTAAAATATCAAATCATTATACCATCTTGACTAATGGCCTAAGAGATTATTTAACCCATGATACCTTTCAAATTGAAAAACTTCCATAGAACCCAAAGTCCATTGGAAGACCCAAAGACAAGCCACTTCATCCAGAATGAAAAAAAAGTGCAAAGGTAAAAACTATAGTCCAAGACCCATCACATTTATACCAGCATTTACCCTAGAATATGACCCTCTTAAATGAGATGAATCATGATTGTACAATGACAAGTAGGCTGATTATTATCAGAATACAAAGTATCATATTCCCAATAGGATCATGAAGAATCAAGACCATGAAGGAGGTGACTTAAGACCAAATCAATAAGGAACACTTGAGAAAATTTCTATGACCACATATAAAGGGCCTTATGGACTTGAATTTAAATTACCTAGGTGTGATCCCATGTACCTTAATCATGTTCCATCACCATCAACTAGTGATGATGATGCCAATAGTGAAGTAGAGTCTGATTATAGAATGTTTATGACCTAGCCAAGAACAACCTATTTAACCCTCATTCTATTTGTACCCTTTGACTAGACATTCATCATAATCCACTACGATTGTATTATCCCTAACTAATAGAGTAGGACCAACAATAATCCAACATGCCAATTGATGATTTTCAAAATGATGAGTCTTTTTGTGATTTTATGGGCTTTAGATATAATGTTTTTTTGGGGGACATAAATCAAGGTTCTCAATCAAGTTGGATCCTGAGGCCTATTTTGGAGAGTAGGTGATCACCCTTAGCTAAAAATAAATAAATAAAACATTGAGGCCCCAAAGTAAAACCCTCTTTAAGGTGATTTTAGATTAGGTAAAAAGTAAATAAAAAGGCCAGTTTAGTGGTGAAACATATTTTAGGTACCATTAGATGGGGATGTTTAACCTTCTTCATGTATAGCTCAGGAGACCACCAATGACAAACTTGTTTGTGATCTTGAGTTCAATTTTGAATAACAACAAACCTTTGATCAAATAATTTAGGAGTTTTTAATAGTTTTTGTTACATGGCCAAACCTCCCATTGGGGGATTCTGATTCATCATTCCTAAGGGAACTCAAAGAGCCAGTCTTAATAGAGGACTCTAATGTTGCCAATTAGTTAAAATCTTTGCTCACTCTCCTTGAGGATGGTTCAACACTTCTAGTGGAAGATACAAAAGAGCTTAACATCAGGTCCCTAGATGACCTAGAGTGGATCAATCTAGGTGAATCCCTTACTGAGAATGAGTTTGAATTCCTTAAAACCCTTTTGAGGGAATTTATTAACATATGTACATGGGTATATTCTAACATGCCAGATTTAGACCATGCCTTGGTTCTACACCACATTATGGTAAATATTGAGGCTGAACAAATAAAATAATTTTTTTGTAAGATTCATCCTCAGATTATTGTATTAGTGTAGAAATACTTGTAAAAACTCTTGAAATCAGGATGTATTTGGTCAATTGACTATTCAGAGTGGATCTCTAATGTTGTTCTGGTTTGTAAAAAGTTAGAAGGAATCAGAATATATATTAATTTCCTAGATATAAATAAATATTTCCCCAAGGAATATTTTCCAATATCAAAAATTGACATCATGTTTTACTCCACAAAGGGTTATGAGATGCTTTCATTAATGGACATCTTTTTAGGGTACAAGCAAATCAGGATAGCAGTAGAAGACCAACACAAAATAATGTTTACCACTCCATTAGGAATGTTATATTATCAAGTTATGTCATTTGGTCTTAAAAATGTAGGGCCAACCTATCAAATATCTATGACCATCATATTTCATGATATGATGCATGACATTTTCAAAAATTATGTCGATGACATTTTTGGTAAATCAAAAACAAAGGTTGATCATCTAGTAGTGTTACGTAGATTATTTGAAAGACTACTTGAGTACAAAATTAGATTTAATCCTAAGAAGTTTGTCTTTTGTGTTACTTTAGGCAAATTATTTGTCTTTACTATGTCTTTTTGAGGCATTAAAGTCAATCTATCCAAATTCCAAGCCATAACAATGATTCCACCATCAACTAATTTGAAGTAGCTTCATAGTTTGTAAGATAAGATCTAGTCTATCCAATGCTTCATATCATAATTGGCCAACATATGCCATGTTTTTATGAATATTGTGAATAAGGGAATCACATTTCAATGGGATGATCATTTTTAGATAGATTTTTAGGAGTTAAAAGACTATCGTATGAATCTACCTATTTTGTTACATCCCATACTAGGAAAGCCATTCTTATTATATCTATCAACTATAGACAATGCCTTGGGGGCACTTTTGGCTTATCATGATGATAATGGAAAGGATAATACCATGTAATACTTAAGTAATACAATGGTCACATATGAAAATAAATATATTCCCATAGAAAAATCATATTTAGCCATGGTCTTTGTAGTTTAGAGACTATGCTATTACATGTTAAACAATAAGACCATGGTTATTTCAAAAGCAAATCCACTCAAGTATCTACTATATAAAATAGATTTACAAGGCCATATGGCCAAATATATCATGCTTCTTAGTGATTTTAATATTTAGTGGTTAAAATAGAAAGCCATTAAGGGGTAAGTTCTTATAGATCGACTTACTGAAGCACCCCTTGCTAATACAAAACCACTCACATTCCAATTTCCTGATGAATCCATAATGACCATCATTGACACACATCTTGAGGAGAAGGACTGGAAGCTATATTTTGATTGATCATTCAAATCACATGGATCAAGGGTAGGCCTTTTATTTATTACATGACATGGGGATCTAATCCTTAAATAATTTAGGATCAACTTTCCTTGTACCAACAACATGGCCGAATATGAAGCACTTGTTATAGGACTTCATTAAGTGACAAAATGGAACATATCTCATCTCAAGGTTTATGGTGATTCTTAGTCAATCATTAATTAGGTTATAGACCACTTTCAGACCAAAAATGACAATATAGTTCCATTTGAGGCCATGGTTGACACTCTCAAGTAGTAGATTATCAACATTCGATTTTAGCATATACCAAGGGCAAGTGATAAAACCGTATATGCTATGGATACTATTGGATATATGATTTGATACATATACATGACTAAAGATTATCATTTACTCATTGATAGTTTTCTAGTGTTAGCTCATACACCTTTAATCATCATTCTGATCTGTGATATTATTGGTCTTAGATCTATCTTGTATTCAAACAATTATAACTACCTTCATGACCATGTTTTGCCACCTAACCTACCTTGAAATCAATCCAAATCCTTCATCTACCAAACCACTTATTATACCTTACTTGGATTAACCCTTTATCATCATAGTTTTGACAGAACTCTACTTCATTATTTAACTTTGGTAGAATCTACACTTGCATTATAAGAAGTTAATGAAGGAATATGTCGATCCCACACCAACAAGGAAGTCCTATACAAAAATATCTTATATACTAATGATTATTGGCCCATGATAGACATAGATGCAACTACATATATGAATAAATGTGACAAGTTTCAATGGCATGCTGATCTTATTCATGCCCCTACCAAGACTCTATAATCAATGTTGATACCATGGACATTAGCTACATGGGGCCTCAATCTAATTTGGAATACAAACCCCACCTCATCTAATGGCTATAAACATATCCTTACCACCATTGAATATTTCAATAAATGGGTTAAATCTATACCCTCACTTATGTCACTAGAAAGAAAATTTTGAAGTTCATTTTTAACCATGCCATCTACCACTATGGTATCCCCTCCAAAATTATATATTATAATGGAAGATAATTCAAAAATAAATATGTCACATCACTATGTGCTAAGTACAAAATCAAACAATATTTTTCCATGGCATATTACCTGGAAGGAAATAGCTAAGCTGAAGCATCAAACAAAACCATTATAAACATCCTAAAAAAGATTGTCAATGATGTTGGCCATGATTGGAACCTTCAAATATTTTTTCCCTCTAGACATACCACACTAATCATCATATCCCTATAGGATCCACTCTATACTCACTTGTTTATGGCACTAAGGCCATTCTTCCCATTGAGGTTGAGTTACATTCTCTATGCATCTCCTTGAAACATGTCCTAGATAATGAAGACTACCAAGTAGCTAACCTATAAGAGCTATAACTACTTGATGAGAAATACACAACCACACTCAACAATATACAAGCATATTGGAACTGATTATGAGGCAACTATAATCAACATGTGAAACATAAAGAATTTAAACTTGGCAATATAGTCCTTAAAGAGAACCAAAATAATAACATGGATGAAAAGAAGCATAAAGGCTAGTTAAAACCAAACTAGATAGGCCCTTTCATCATTATTTAAAATTTTTTCAGTGGAGCATATAGACTTGCTACACCAGATAGAGAGGAACTTGATGAGTTGACGAACATTATCCACCTTAAGTGGTACTATGTTTGAGTGAAGTGGTACTATGTTTGAGTGACTTGGTGTATTGTTTTCATGTACCATTTCAAGTTTTACCATACTATAATTCTTCTTTGCCATCCTACCACTTTACCATCCTATCACTTTCCCTATCACTTAGCATTTTTGCCATACCTTTCCCATCAACTGAGTTCTTTTCTACCTCCTTATCTAGCCCATTGAACTTGGTTCTATTTGATTGGTTCCATAGCCAATTTTAGTAAGAGGATTTATATTTCATTTTCAATAGTTCTTCCAATCATTCTAGATAAAGGAAGTATTTTAGAGTAATAAGATAGAAGTTTGGAAATTACATCCTTAATTTCTTGTTTCATTCTTTTTCATTTTCATGCTACTAATTATAACCACGTATAGGAAAACTATTATCAATGACTTATGTTGTTGTATCCTAGTTATAAATACCTTTGGGTAAACATAGGGGAGACACTTGTGCCTTGACCATATCACCTTGCCATTTCCTATGTTTTATTATGCCATCATATCAACTGTGACTATTTTATTTGAATTGGATGCAACACTCATCTAATTTCTCTGTTGTAGGGTGGAACTACAATCACTTGAGGTTCCATCTTGGGACTATGTAAGAAGCACTTGATACTTGTTAAGGTTAGCTCAGTCACCCTTTTCCACCATGATCTCATAGTTTTGTGAGTAACTTAAGCCATGCTCTCACCATTTGATGAGCAACCTAAGAAACACTCTCTCCATTTTGTAAGCTTGGATCATTTAGTGTATCATCATTCTTGTTTGATTTTAGATACACCAAAATTTCAGAAATAGTAGAAAATCATTTAGAAAAACCAAAACATTGACCACTTCTTTTCTTTAAGGATTTTGGGAACCCTCACTAATTCATAAGCAAATCACTTGTTCCTTAGTAACTCCATCTTTTTTGGCATTTTATCCCATGCACTTGCCATTTTCCAAGACCATTCCTAGTCTTATATCATATCCATCATGTTTTTTTCATCAGTTATTATTTTCTTCTCATTTCTTGGGAGAACTACACTTGACCTGAAGGTCTTGTTGGATATTCAATCCATAGAACTAGGTAGGTAGCATCCACCTTCCTAGTTCATATGGAGATAACTTGTCTACCCCCTTTATTTTCTTCTTTTTATTAAGATTTCACCTATTTTCTTGGGTCAATGTTCATCACATTATTTATACTAACATTAAAACTAACTTTTATTTGTTTCTTTATTTATTTCTTTGATTGCTTGTTTGTTTGATTTCAACACTATTCTCTTGATTTAGTCTATGTGCATTCATTGGGTGATTCCTTGTGAATTTATACTTGAATCCATCTATATTGATAATCTACAATGTCATCATGGTTTTTATCATTGGTGTATTATTTTCTATTGAGTATTGGATTTCTGGAGTCAGTCCTTAAGCATATTTCAGCCAAGTCCTCATGGTGTTCTATCTTGATGCTTACCATCACATTATATAGCAAAAATTAGTTTCAACAGGTCTACTCAACAATGGTAGAATAAACATCTCCTTAACACCCAAATTAGCAACATCCCAATTTATCCCAAATAGAGTAATTAACCATGAAAGAATTTTAACCTTTGTTAGTTTGAATGAGAATCTCCCTACTAGTAAGTTGTCCCAATTCATCTTTATCCTTTGTATCAAATTACCCGCATCATATTTTCTATCATCATCCAATCAATCATGTTTGCCATAATCAGGGTCCAATGATTATAAATATCGATGGGAAAATCATTGCACACTGTCTCACCTACATTTTTTAATGATTATAACCACATTTGGGCAAATCATTATGTTATCACCAAATTTAGTTTCCTTTTCCTAAAAAAGGGCATGATTTTATTTTGTTTATTTTTCCTAACTGGGGCATCTCCATCTTTTCAATTATTATAATTACCTTTGGAAAAATCATTGAGTTATCATACCATGTTGCCACTATTAGGGTACAATGCTTATAATTGCCTTTAGACAAACCCTTGTACACCATCTTACTTACATTCTCAATGATTTTGACTACTTTTTCAAAATAATTGTGTTCTCACCCCATCATCTTCATATGTCTGGTCCCCTCATCTTGCTTCTTTTTTTTTAGGGACTATTTTATGACATCCTTGTGCCAACCATTCCCTCAAGGGGGAATCATACAATTCATCCATTATCATTGAAGTTTTAGGCATACAAGACATTTTCATTCTTTGAGAATAAATTACTATGCATATAGCTTGCAATGCTTTCCTAAACAAGGGGAAACTATAGAACCCTAAAACTAGCCACCAGTGACCTCTGACCAAACTTTAGACCTATTTCTATCAAATATCACAATTTGGCCTAAAAACACTAAAACATATTAAATGTTTTGAAATTGTCATATATAAGTGCCAATTTTAGCTAGAGTATCACTAAACAGAGTAATTCATTTTATGTGATACCTAACTTTGATCAATTCATTCTTAATCAAAATGACTTTTTTGTACCTATGTGGAGTGCTCTTTTCTACCAAATTTATTATATGATACATGTGCCCTTATTATTTTATGTTGGTAACATCCTAAATGGGATAATAGATCCAATGCATCTAACATCACCTTCCAATTCTAATCTAGTCAAATTTTGAGCCAATAATATGAAATTTTAACCAATTTGATTAATTTGAGCACCAATTGCCAAGAGTTGCACCAAAATTGACTAATCATGTTTAAAGCTAATTAATTTGAATGAAGATTCTAATTAAGAATTCCATGGAACTTGATGCATATTTATTTTTTGGAAATTGATTATGAGTTTCTACATCATAAAGTGACCATCTTTTGGGAAGACATCCCTAGGCCATAGATGCAACAAATATCTCATTAAGCCCTCCCATGCCTCATTAATGCCTCTCTATCCTAAATATTTATGAGGGCATTTATTGATTTTAGCCTCTAAAATTGATTGAATTTTTAGTCACACATATTCATCTCGAGATGGATAGTTTAGGCTCATTCTAGTCATTTACAAAAATCTATAAATACAAGGCCTCACAAATATAATGTTAAGCTTTGATAGTGTAAATTTACCATGTAAAAATGATTCCAAAGCCTCGTATAATTATTTTTATTATGCCAAATTATTAAACCAAGCCAAAGACATTACAATCCAAAGGTGCCAAGGAGAGAAGGAGCCAAATAACTCCATTCACGAAGACTTTTTTATGCACAAGCTAAGCAATCCACTTTAAAAACCATTCAGAAGATCCAAGGAAGGTGAAGGAAGGTTTATTTCATGTTTTAGTTGTTGTTTTCATATCTATGTTTGTTATTAAGCTCCCCTAGTGTCTAGACCTACAAATCTCATGCTTTTTAGTGTGTTATTTTCATTTTGAACTAATACTTGATCTAACCCCCTCTCTTGAGTCAAATTCCTAGTTCACACCTATACAAGTTTTTGAGCTCTCCCAATATTTACATGGGCACCATAATTCAGCCTGGGTAATTCAAAATATTAAATTTTTCATCAAAATTTCTATTTTGAGGGTCTAGTTGTGTTTATCAAATAAAAATAAGAGGGTTGCTAAATTTTGAAGCAAATATAAGATATGTACAAGGAGATATGAGATCTTGAAATTATACATTGGAGCCATGAATTTATAGGTATGTTTTTAAATTCATATAGTTTTGAAAAATTATTTAAAAAATAAACCATTTATTAATTTATTTTTTTCAAACTGAGTCCCACCTTAAAAATATAAAAAATTACTAAAAAGTTATTTATTTATTTTTTTTTGTAACTTATGTTATTTACATGCACATAATATATTTATTCATAGATATATATTTTTTAAATAATAAAATAAAAGGTCTAAATATAGATTAGTGCATGTATTATTTTGAAACATTTCTTAGAAGTGTTGGTGGTCTATCATTTTGCTAGATCTTACAACTAAGGAGGTCCCAAGTGCAAAACCCCTGTATTCAATATTTTTTAACTTGGTCAAAACATTTTTTCAAATTTAGTTTAATTTGAAATTTATTTTTTAGTTCACATGACAACTTTGCTAAAACCTTGACCTGTCATCTAGTTCAACTTTTGACCTAGTGAATAATATTTTGACAAACATAGTCATGTAGTGAGTTGATATTTAGGTTTTGGGACATTAAAAATGTATTGAAGTGGTCTATTTTTTATTTTTTATTCTCTTATTGATGTATTTACACCTTTTTTAATAGTGTTTAAGTGATCATTTTGAGTACGACTCTCTTGACACCTATATTAGTGCAACTTTATTTCAATTTTTTGCATTTTTTAGATTATAAATTATGTAATTAAGAATAGTTTCATGTTCAATTAACTTTATTTTGAAAATATTTCAAATTTTCATTTAAAATAGTTTTGTTTTAAGCATTTGTTTACTATATTGTTTAAAGGTAAGTTATGGCTTCACCTCATTTTTCCTTAGATAAATATCAAATGCTTAATGAAAATAGCTATAATATATTTAAAAAATTGTTAAAGTTGAATTTATATCCCAAAAATTGTGGAATGTTGTCATTGGGATTGAAAAATCCCCTTCTAGATGACATATGACCATTGAGCTTACCAATGCTTTTCAATAGAAATCACAAGAAGCTATGTCCATTATCTTGGAAAGTTTTAAGGATGGATTTCTTATCCACATTGGTAATTAGGAGTCTCCTAGAAATGCTTGGAAACTTTTTGCATCCATGCACGAGGGCACTCATCTCTCAAAGATTATTAAGTTAATACTTAAATTGCTAGCTACACCTATGAAAGGTGATGAAAAATTTATGAATTTTATTTCTAAAATTAAAAACATTAAAGATTAGTTACATGGTTGTAATTGTAATTCGATTCAAGATCAATATATTTATTTTATCATTTAATTAAATATTATTAAAAAGTTAATAAATTTTATTTCAATTTTGAAATTTAAGTATCAAACTAAGTAAGATATCCCTGATCATACCACTTTGTCTTCTCTCATGATTCAAGAAGAGAAAGTTATGACCAATTTTTATTGTAAAGAGAATGCCACTCAGACACTTCTCACTTTAAATAATGTTTTTGATAACACTAAAAACTAGAAATCTAACCTTAATTATGCTAAAGGTAAATATGGGAATAAGAATCATACACCTAAGTTTAATGGAATTTGAAATTTGTGTGGTAAATTTGGTCATAGAAAGGAAACATGTTATAAAAACAAGGATGGAAATAAAAATAAAACTTATAAAAATTACCAAGGGAAGAAATATAATCAAAACATGTAGAAGAAAAAAACCTTAATCAGAATAACAATTAGCATTCAAAAGTTATTGCTTTGTATGCTACTTTATTTGCTTCAAATAAAAATGAGTGGATTTTAGATAGAGGTGCATTGCACCATATGACATGATTATCTAATATTCTATGTGATTATAGAGATATATCTAATAAAATTTACTTAGGAGATCTTTTTTTAGAAGTAACTAAATAGGGAAAACTAATGTTTTCAAATGTTATTATAAATGATGTTTTCTATGTACCTAAGCTTTAAAATAATTTTCTATATTTTTCTCAACTTAAAAATTATAATTTAATCATAAAATTGCTTAAAGATATTTTTTCCATTAGAAATCAATCTAGTTCCTTGATTATTGAAGGTGTTCAAAAGAATGGTTTATATATATTTTCTCCTTCTTATGCATGTTTTGTTTCATCGTATAGTAATAATTAATGTCAATTATGGAATTAAAGATTATAACATGTTAATTTTAAAATTTTACATGGCATGTATTTAAATAATATTATTGTTAAACTTCCTTTTATCCCCTCTCATCATGAAACTTATGAGGGTTTCTTACGTGGTAAGCAACATACTAACCATTTTCACAAGAATCATGATGCAAATTCCTCACATCCTTTAGAATTGATTTATAGTGATGTTGTAAGACCTCTTGAAGTTGTATCTCTTAATGTTTATTTGTATACTTTTATTTTATTTATGATTACACTAAATGATTTGGTTTTTTTTATTAAAAATAAAAATGATGTATTGTCTAATTTCAATGAATTTAAATCTAGTGTTGAAAATGCATCTAATTTTTATATTAAGATATTAAGAATGGATAATGGTGGTGAATATGTTAGTAAAGATCTTTATTATTTTTTCATTAGTTGTGGTATTCAAAGGGAACTAACAAATCCATTTTCCCTCAGCAAAATGGTATTATTGAATGAAAAAAATGCACCATCATAGAAATGGATAGAATAATAATGCAATCTACAAATTTTCTTAAATTTTAATGGGACAAAACCATGAATACTGTTGTGCATATTCTAAATATAATCCCTACCAAATCCTTGCATATTTCAACCCCTTTATAAATATGGGCTAAAAATAAACCTATATATCTCATCTTAGGATTTTTGGCAGTCTTACTTCTATCTTTATCCCTAAACTTACAGGAAAGAACCTCGATCCCACTTAATATTCTTGAATTTTTGCAGCTTATCGAGGTAAGACAAAAGTTTTAAGAGTGCATGATCCTTTTAAACATCAGATCATTGAGAATATAAATGTTCTTATTCTTAAAAAATATTTTTTTGAGCTCTCTATGGAACCTCCTTAGTGTTCTTTTATTTATTAAATTGACTTTCATGTTTCTCTTTATGATGAAATAGATGCCCTTGAGGAATTTGATCTAGATATGGATAACTTAGAGTCTAAGGAACCCCCTAAGTTTCATGTTTAATCTAAAATACATAAATGGTCATAATCCCTAATTCAATATTCTAATATTGACAATCTTAATCAATTAATGAGAATTCAACATTTGTATCATGCATTAATGACTATGTATGATTGTGAACCTCAAGCCTTTGAGGAAGCCACTCAAGATGATAGATGAAATGTTGTTATGTAAGCTAAAAATAATTCATTAATTAAAAATTAGACTTGGGATCTTATCCTTCCTCCACCTAAAAAGCATATTGTCAATTGTAGGTAGATTTATAAGATCAAATATAGTTTAATTAATAAAATTGACAAGTTTAAATCTAGATTAGCTGCTTGCAGATTTAATCAAAAACTTGAGATTGACTATGTTGAAACCTTTGTTTCTATAGCAAAAATGAGTACTATTAGATTTTTTATTACTTTTGTAACCCAAAATGGTTGGGTTATCCACAAAATGGATGTCAAAAATGCATTTATAAATGGTGATTTAGAAGAATAAATATACATGACTTAGCTTAAAGGTTTCACTGATCCTAATAGAGAACATTATGTATGCAAGTTAATTTTTTATGTATGGTTTAAAACAAGCTCCTCAAGCTTGGTATTCTAATATTACTTTTTTTTCAAAGAATTAGATTTTTTTAATTTTTATTCAGATAATGATCTCTTTGTTAAAGTTGAAAATGGTCTTTTAATTCTAATTATACTATATGTTGATGATTTGTTGGTTATTAGTGATCTATTCTAATTTAATTATTAAATAAAAGGATAAACTAAGTCAAATGTTTAAAATAACTAATTTAGGCATTCTACATCATTTTTTAAGGAATGCCTATTTTTCAAGATAAAAATTCAATTATCATATCATAATCTTAGTATGCATGTAATATTCTTGTTAAGTTTAACGTACTTGATTAAAAATCTACTTCTACTCCTATTAAAGTTGGTATTATTCTTGATATTTTCATGTGCATGAAAAAATTAACCCTACTTTATGTATATAACTTGTTGGTATTTTGATTTATCTAACCATTACTAGGCCAAATATTTCATATGTTGTTGGTGTTGCTTCTAGATTTATGCATAATCCATATTTAGATCATTGAAAATTAAATGAATGAATTATTTGTTATATCAAAAGAAAAAATAATTTTGGCTTTTTTTATTATTCAATTTATAATGATAAATTATATGGTTATTATGATTATTACCATGTTGGTGATGCTATAGATCCTAAATCTACTTATGGGTATGTGTTTAAGTTTGGTGTAGGTGCCATCAGTTGGAGCAATAAGAATAAACCTACTATGTTTATCTCTTCTATTTATGTAGAGTACATAAGTGCCATAGAAGCTACCAAAGAAGTTATGTGGATGTGAATGTTGTTGGGAGAACTTCATTTGTATGTTTCTCACATTACCATCTGTCATTATGATAACCAAAGATGTATAGCTTTGGTAAAAAATCTAGTGAAGCAATAAAAAAAAACATATTGAAGTTCATATGCATTTTATGTGAGAGAAAGTCTTCAATGGTGGTATTGATATATAGTTCTATCTTATGGATGAAAAAATGGTAGATATCATTATAAAACCACTTGGTGCTACCAAGTTTTATCAATTGCATGCAATGTTAGGCCTCTTAGTGTTACTATTGAGGGGGAATGTGTATGACAATGCCACTTCCTAGCAACCATGTGTTCCTTCTTCTTCTCTATACTTCTTCTCATTGTAAACATTGTAAACTTCATGTGGAAGTTATGTGATTTAAGTAAAATACATGTTTTAGTTTTACTTTTTTACCCCAATACATAAAAACATACTTTTTAATGGAGATCCTTATGCTATACAAGGATCCAAATAGGCTTAGATGATTATTCATGAGAAGCTGTGAGATGTAGTCCCATGATCATGCTATCCTAGACTTACTTTATATTAGTTTATGGATTAGAATTTTTTTCACTTTAAAAGGTGATGTTTGGCATGATGAAAGTTTTTAAATACTTCAATTTTTTATATACTATAATTCTTGTATTAAGGTGACTATGATGTTTATCCACACTCAGTATTAAGGGGGAGTATTAGAATATTTAATGTCTAAGTGGGATAATATAGACCCTTAACATAATTTGGTTTATTATTAAATAATAATTTTTTTTTAATTCAATAAACAAAAGGTGAAAACCTTTTGCAAATAAATAATAACATTTTATGATTTATTATTAACTAATTAATTTAAATGATTCTTGGGAATGATAGACCCATTGTTTACAATAGTCACATCCTCTCATATTTTATTATAAATAGGATATTTCCCCTATTTATTATTCATATAAATACACCTGGTGAATTTAATATTTGCATGTCATAAATATTTACAAAGTTTTTGTGAAGGCTTACATGAAGAAATGAGAAGGGAAGGATTTGTATTGAGGTG
The DNA here is from genome assembly GCA_037957365.1 of Torreya grandis. Lineage (NCBI taxonomy): Eukaryota > Viridiplantae > Streptophyta > Pinopsida > Cupressales > Taxaceae > Torreya > Torreya grandis. The sequence continues at coordinate 1,740,050 of JARHVA010002704.1, read as the reverse complement.
TAGAGTTTCTCAATTATTGAATATCATCTTCATGGGTTTTTTTTACCTCTTGGAGGTTTTCTCACTTTAAATTATTGTTTACTATGTTAATTATTTTAACTCTTTTCCATCAATTATTCATCTAGATCCAATCTATATTGCATAGACATTTTATATTCTATTGATTTTATTAGACAAACAATATACAGGTCCTCAAACACAAAATAAAAACTATAAAACACATGAAAAATCAATGTTAGTTATATTCATATTGTGTGCTATTTTTCATATAGGGATCATGGTCAATTTTGGTAATTAACATTGATCTAGAAAATTGGAATTGATCATTGCCACTTGTGAATAAAAATTGACATCAATCCCTACAACCTGTGACTTGCTTAAAATAGACGTATGTAAGAAATGAAGTTAAAATCTGAATTTTGAAAATCATTATGCATCCATTATCAAAATAAAAAGTATCATATCATTCTCCTTAGTTATATGGGCTATTTCATCCCACTGGGCATGCCAACATTTGGATAAGGAATATGTAGAGGGGAGCTTAGTCTTATGTTATTTCAATAAATAAAACTCAAAACAACATAGTAAAATCCTAACACCTCTACCCTAGACACTATGGAGATCTTAGGTAGAAATTACATATATGAAATCACAACAAAAACATAAAAGAATACACTCTTTTACCTTCCTTGGAGATCCAAATGGATTGTTGAATGGCTTGCTCAACTTGTACATCAAGAAGTTTTTGACAATGAAGCTTGTTTGGCTATTTCTCTACTTGGCATCTTAGCTTTGATTACTTGGTTTAAGATTTTTGCATGGTAACAATACTTCCATGAGTCTTATAGAGTAAATCATGCATAATAACTCTACAATATCCAAGCTTATAATGAGGTGAGTTAAGGTTGAGTATAATCATGGAATGGATTCAAACTAACCCTAGGTGAGTTGAGACTAACTCCAATTGAGTTAATAATTATCATGTAATTATGAATTTAAATTACTAGGAATGGATCTCAAATAGATATTTTGACATATTTTTGAAGATCTTGACAACTCATAAAGGCAATGATGGAAAGGCTTGATATTTTTGTTTTTGAAATTTCCATTTTTATATATTCATTAATTGTAAATTGATAAGTTAACTCAGTATTTAATATTTTTTAATTTAATAATTAAATTTCATTAACATTTTTTCTCTTTCAAGATTTAATCAAGTGCCCTATTTAGTGGGTTGATAGACCAAATTGATAGTTTTTATATCACAAGGTTATTAAGGATGAATCTATGAGAGGTTATTATTGCATACAAGGTTGTATCCCAAATAGGGATGGCTCAAAACTATTATAAACATTAATGAAAGATGAATAGAAAAATTTGGAACATTTAGTAGTTCTTAGGCTTAATTTGTAATGGTTGGTAATAATTAGTTTAAAGTCTAATCGAAAGCCAATTATGGCTAGTTTTGGGTGTCTATAGTGCTAAGTGGTTAGAGGTGAGAGTTGAAAAATAGATGCAATCTTTTCCAGATCTACGAGTAGTCCATCCTTGAAAATGATGTGCCCTAATAGAATCCCAAATTTTTTGATAAAGACACACTTTTTTAGGTTTAAATAAATCTAAATTTATTGACAATACTCGAGCATGAGGTGTAAATTGGAATAGTGGTCATGCACTAGGCCATACATGATCCAATCATATAGATATACTTGAAGGAACTTTTGGATGAAATATTTAAGGGCTTATAACATAATGGGAAAGAATACTATTGGTATGTTATTTAAGCTAAATGGTATATCAAAATATGCAAAGGACCCCCACTCAATGGAAAAAGTGGTTTTTTCCTTATCTTCCATAATACTTTATACCTAATGATAGCCTTAAAAGCCATCAATGAAGTTATAAATTTCACATCCATAGACACCTTCTAAAATATCCTTTTTGAATGGTGTTTGGAATGGATCCATGACACATAGAGCATTTAACTATCTATAGTCAATGCAAATGTGGATTTAACCATATTTTTTGATGTTAATTACCATGGGGATAACCCATTTATATTAATCAATAGGTGTGATAACCCTAGTGTACAACATGGCATCAATATCATATTAAATGCATGCACACATACTAAGATTCATTTGGTGTGGTCAATTTATAACTTGGTGAGGTCACTCAACTAATTTTATGGTCATTTTTCCCAATGATATATTCACTACTTTCATCTCTATGTAGTTGTGTGTGAAAATGTCTGCATACTCCTATATAAGTTCAAAGATTTTAGCCAAATCTACTTTAGACCAATAATTTTCTATAGTGTCTATCTTGGGTGCATATTTTGTGCCAATATTATACTAAGCTTTTTTGTGTCACACATAATATGTTTTATTCTTGGATTGTATATTATCTCTCACCTCACATGCCTATGTTATATAGGTATGTTTAAGTGGTCAAAAGTAGTTTTGAGGGATTGATGCTAGTACCCTGATCAAATTGACATACAACATTTTACTTACCCTTATGTATACCCCATGTTTATATTTAAATTGTTATTTAAGCTCCAAATAAGTCATATTAATATCATCATGTTATTAGAATATGGCCAAGTCATCCTCAATTTCACTATGCATGGTCTATATTCTATCTCCAACTAATGCTTAATTTCTTATTTCTACTTGAGGGATCGATTTCAAGGATAAATTTAGATATGATTGAGGTGAAGGAAATGTAAATGTGGTGAGTAGAAAATGTTTAATGCATTCCTAGGTAACTATATCTAGGTTTGTTTCTTGATAAACATACCAATCTCTATCCTAACTATGTAGAGTGCCATAAAATGCATGTACACATAATAATTAAGGTAAAAATGTCTTTCCATCATTCCAAAAATACTCATAGGTGGATAGATGGTTATATAGGGACTCAATACCATTATAACTAAGTGATATTCAAACCTAGTTGTCATGGTGAAAGTGATGATGTAGCATGGCACATACTTTTTTCCATGTAGAAAATTTTTATTGATGAGTAACACACAAATGAACAATTGTACCTTAAAGTGCAGTAGGGAGTGCACATATATGTTCATATTCAAAAACATATTAACCCTATAATTTTTTTAAGTACTCTTGAACCTTGATTTGGACATGAAACCTAGGTGTTTGATCCAACTTGAAAGGTGGTGTATTCATTTAAAATACACCAATGAGTTGAATAGAACTATATAACTTAGTCAACTTACATGGAGTAGTTATTTTTTAGCCAACTACATCACAACCTCATCCTATTAGGTCATATTCTCTATCTTCCCAGTGTTTGTAAGTAATGTTGGTGGTGTCAGAGATGTATTATGTGTCTCTACATTGAATTATACCATAGATATTAGGATCTACATGATCAATCACTTTTGTCATGATGTTATAAATGTGGTTGAGGTCCTCATTAACATCAATTATTTCTATAAAAGGGGGACCTTGATCATCAGTGAGAGGAATGACTATGAACTCAATGCCATTCTCAAAGATTATGTAACACTTCTTAAAATACAAGTTAGAATTATTGTCATATCACCATGGTCAACCCAATAGAGCTATAAAATCATCATCTTCATCTAGTTCAATTATTTATAAAATCAGCTTTAAAAAGGACACCCATAATTTTAGCGGTGGCATCCTTGATAAATCTTATAGGTAATGCTCAAGTCTTATTGGATATAAAAAACACATATGAGGAAGGTTTCAAAGTGGGGCTCCCCTATTCCTCTAATATTCCTTTGTGATAATAGTAACTTCCACACCATTATCCACTAATATATATTAGATCATTCACCCATCAATGGATGTAGTCAAAATGATATCCTTGTCACATTTTGCATTTGGTTGGACATAAAATTCTTATCAGTGTGCATGGTTTAAATGATGATCCTTAATATTCTTGGTTTTTTCTTATCATAACCAATTCTTCAAGAGGGGAATGATGCTTTCATTAAGGAGTAGTTAAAATAGCTCTCAAAATTCATCTTGCCTAGAGTCTGTGGAGATAGTTTCTCTTTGCATCTTAGTGTGCAAGTTGCATCCTTCTCTTTTAAAACATAAATTTTAGCTTGTAATTCATACACTAGGGCCATTTTGTTGTGAAATACCTATTTTTGTTTTTGAACATTGAGGTAGTGTTGACCACATGGTTCTTCATTTTGAACCTTTGATATAGGTGGAAATGAAATGGATTGGAAATGAGAACCACTTTGTGTCATAATATTTACTTTATGTCCCATTGGTGGGGTGGTAGGATGTATTCTCCACTATGAAATTGGATTTTTGGAAGCACAAGTAATCATATAACCCTTCTCATTATGCTCTTTGGTGATAATCACATAATTTGGGGTGTTATTCTAGATGATGCTCATTCTTAAAAAAAGTACAAGTTGGGTAAACTAGGCAATCATATTGATAGTTGTCTAGAGATACATAATTATAATAGGTCCTAGGTGTAAAAGGATCACCCCCATACATATTTATACATCTTAAACCCCAAAAATATTGACCTTCACCAAACTCTTGATTATTAGCAACATAATTTTGGTGAGTCCCTCTTATGCATGCTTCATAGATCTTATTGATGATTTGGAATTCATTAGTATCATGTGTGTATACATTACTTATTTTATATTATAGTCACACTTTATCTTGGGTGTCACACTAGAGCAAGGGACAAATCCTTACATCATTATCCTCTTAGCATATCTCATAATATTGTTTTGTTCTGGTGCGAACATTCCTCTGAGAAATTCTTTTTTTATGTCCCTCTAATTTTTAATCAACACACCATAGGCTGCTACATGTGTCATGATTATTATTAGATGTTAGATTATTTATTTGAGAGGCCATATTATTAATCTAAACCTCTATAAAGGGATTAATTTTTTTATATATACTTCCCATAGATTTAGCATGGAGAGCATCTTTGAATGCATCATGCAGGTTGATAAAGGTCTTTTGGGATAGAGCTCGATGAAAGAAAAGTAACAAACCTCCCATAAACCATTGATAATATTATGTTGGGTTAATCTCAAATGATAATTTTGAAAGTTTCATTTTGAAATGTCCATCATATTTGTGCACACTCTTAGTGAACTCTTACTTTATGTCCGTTAAGGCAATGATGCTTTGTTATCTAAACTCAAGAATGCCAAACTCTTGAAGGAATTCAATTTTAAATAATTAATAGATCATTATTTCTTATTGAGGGTCAAATTTTTGGTACCATTTATGCACATTATCCAATAAATTAGTGGCAAGATGAGTATCCTTTCAATCTAAAAAAGTGATACCCCACACACACCAAATGAGATCACACTTATGAACATGTTCTACTACATTTTGACACCTTAATATTTGGGGAGATGAAGTGTCATCTCATAATACATTGTAGCTACATTTGGTGGTTATATTGGACCTTATTGTGGCATTCCTTCAATTCATCCTTGACCTTGTGGTGTAGGTTTGATAACACCTCCAATGTTACCACCTAATCCTCCCCAAAAAATCCACTGATAATACTTCATCCTATGACTCTTATATTGATAAGTGCATCCAAAGTAATGGGCATTGAATAAGGTTAATTTTATATGATTGAATTGTAGTCTTCCCACTATTAATATTAGGTCCACTTTGAATTACAAGTTGAGTTATAGGTTATATTTATAATAGAAAATTAAATGTTAAAGGAGGATTGTTATGCTAAAATTTTACTCCCAAAGATTCCTCTATTGACTCAGCTTTAGATTATTTAGATTTTGCACTATTAGTATGCCAATTTCTTGAATTAATTTCATCAAACTCAAATTCATGAGAATGTATTATGGTACTGGAATTGGGTCTAGATGGATTGGGTTCTGCTATTAGTGCTTATCCTAGTTCTATGCATATACATTAGTTATTTAAAGGCATGATCCTATGGTCAAGGGGTGATCCTTATGCCTTTCCATTCTCATTTATATTTATGTGTCACTTATAGTATCCTCCCATTATTCCCATGGTTCATTTCCTCTCATATCCCTGTGTTTGGCTTCATCATAATTTTTTTATGTAGTCCCCACTACCTAACTTCCATGTCAATCTCCTAATCTCACGACAATGGATACCCCTAAATTTATACACTAGTCACATTTTTCATGTGAGAGAGAGTTTAGACATCCTTAGAAAAGTTCTTAAGTCCATACTCAACCATAAGCTTTTAATATCTAAAGAAAACTATTTGATGTACATTCCATGTGGATCTCTAAGGAATTTTAACTCTACTTCTAGGAAAGAATGTGTAGAGACTGCATATTCCAAAAATACATTTTAAGCATTATTTTATAGTATATGTATATTGTGCATGACCAAATATGTTCTAACTTGGCCAAGGCCATCTAACACTCTACCAACCATAAAGCCTTCTTATCATAATTTTTTAAATATTTTTGTGCTTATAAGAAAATTAAAGCATGTAAGTACAAGGATAATTATATAAAGAATGATTCATACATAGAATCATACAAATGTTTTTCTACCCATGTATGTGTAGAAATTATTGGTTCAAAATATTGGAATGAAATTTTTCTTCTATTGTACTAATCCATCACTCGATATTTTCCAAAGGAAGTCACTTGACCATTTTCCTATCATCATGCTAATAAGTGCAATGGGTCTGAATAATGAAACCAAAATGTTGTATTCTTTTCCTTTAGTTTAGTATGATGTTTCCTAGGTGCATTCCCAAAGGGGATAAGATGTCCAAATAGATATCACAATAGCATATCATGCAAGAAATGGTACCACACACTCATTCGAATGATGCATCTTAAGACCAATTATCAGCAAATTTTATCACAAGATGGTGTATACATTGGGATATCTATACTAGGGTGCTTAAATGAGAACTTAGTTATAACCAAAGATATCATATTAAATATAATTATAACAATCTTATCATTCCATACTTAAGCTATTTATCACAATAAAAGAGATAGATGTAAATCAAGAAAAAGAGTAGTAATACCATTGGTTCCATAGTAAGTTTACAAGTGGTATTTCAAATGGACAAGTATTACATCTTATTATATATCAATGATCACCATATACAGGTCTCAACACACATTAGAAACATGAACAATATTAATTAAAATTAGAAGATTATTATTATAATAACAATAACAACAATAAAAACTCTTCTAAGTAAAACTCGGGGGTATTTATAAATGGTTTTACCCTAATTATTAAATTATAAAATTAATACATAAATTATAAATTTCTAGTTTTCATTAATAATAATGAGTCATGGGAAGCCATTAAAATGATTTCATTCTGATTCAGGCCTAACTACTCCTATATACCCACTCTATGATGTATATTCAATGGTGTGCTCTTATCTTCTTATGGGATGTTGCTAGATTTGTGTTTGTGCAAACCATTTCCTAACTATTTCCACCTTTTATGCCCTTGTCCAATTCATACATTATTTTCTTGAATCTTGCATCCTTGATTCGCCTATGTTTTAGGCATCCTTATTCCTCTCAAATTGCTTATTTTATGCCTAGGTTCACTTCTACTCCCATATTTATCATGTTCTCTTCCAAAAAGTACGTAGAGTAAATCAATACAAATTTGAGGTCCAACAAATATTATACCTTATGATTTATAATTTCATAGATATTACACCTTTGTATCATACCATCAATGCTTCTAATACTATAAATGTTATTACTTGTTATACCTAGCCTTCTTAGAGGTGAATTACCTATGTAGGGCATATATTTATCTCTTATTTGTGGAAACACACTCCCACATAAATTATTGATCTTATTTTGTATAGATGGTGCATATGAATCATCTATTGAGGCATATTATTTTTCCCTCTCCCCATCATGCATATTAGCCATATCTTTTCGCTTAGATTAGCATTGTTGTTCCCAATATTCCCCTTTTCTTTAAGAAGATATGGGGACCCACTTTTTTTAGATTATGGCCTTATTGTTGAGCCTTTCTTCTATATGTTTGTGCAAATTCATGAGAAAAATGATTCTTAGTATTTATACCTAGAATAATTTTGCATTTTATCATGGTATTATGTATTTTATGGACCAATCCTCTTAATACCTTTTCAATAATTTTGAACTACACAAGTTTTTAGGACTTAGTCTATTTGAATAAATTCATTTAAAGACTTTTTCTTTTCATCGAGCCTATTGTTCAGGCATTTTGATTCAAACATTTTCTCTGACAAGTTTGGTTTTTAGGGTTTTTTTTGTAGGTATTTTATCCAAAAAAATCTTTGGCATTCATTTTTTGGTAGTTAGTTCATTCAATATTTTATTTATCAAGACTTTTTGGTCTTCAAAAATTTTGTTCTGAACATATTTGGTCTTCATGGATTTTACGTCAAACATTTTATCTAAAACAATTATCTCAAAGAGGACTTATCTTCATCAAAAAGTTTAGGTCTTTGGAATTTTTGTTCAAATATTTTATCTAACAAACCTTTTATCTTCAGTATTTTTTCCATGGACATTTTTTCTGATAGATCCCAACATATTTATACATATGTTTCGAGATTTTTTTTCCATGAACATTTTGTCCAATGAAAATTAGGTCTTTAATCTTTTTTTTGTGGGTCTTTCATAAATGTCAATCCCAATGTGAAACCTAAATACCGTATTCTTGAAATCTAAAAGACTTTCTATTCTTAGCTGAATAAAGCCAAAATGCATCCAATTAGTTTACTAAAGTCCCCTTGCCAACTTGAACTAATGAAATTAGAACTATGCATAAAATACAAAATAGATGAACATTAGGAATTTATATCACATGAAATATCATTCAATGCTAAAGCTATATACACAATATGTAGCCTTTGGAGACTTCATTGATTACAAACAAATTTGCACTCAAATTCTACTTTTGTCTTACATGATCAAAATCCCTAGCTACTACATATGATAACATTGCATGAGGAACCAATGACTAATGGGAACAAAAATTATTCATAGAACATTTAGATCATGTAAAGGAGACCATGAGCACATCCAAACTTCATGTAAATAATAATGGTGTCTTCATCTAGACCATTTAGAGGAGCATTTCTACCATCACCATACTCAATCTAAGATTCAATAGAGTTTATGGATACAATATTTGACATCACCATATTTGACAATAGATACTCAAATTAATCAAAATTCTAGGATATTATTTACTTTTTAGATATATTTTCATTAGAAAAAAATGTCTCTCCCTTTGTGCAATTATATATCAAGTATTTTTAGCACTAAAGAGCTAAGGATTACACTTTTTTACTACCAACACTGAGGTGATGCCATAAATCAACCTCATCTATGACATGTTATTCATAAAAAAGGTCATGCAAGATGCTTTCCTACATCATATTGATAACCCAATGGTTTTAGCATGTATCATGGGATATTATTTCTATAGATATTTATCATTGTTAGTATCAAATGCTTACTTTGATAAACATAGGCTAGTTTATTGGAATCAAGAAAATATAATGTAGAAGGTTTTATCTTCATGGTTGTTCTCCAATGAGACCATAACATTCAAAGGGTACAATTCAAAGGGTCTTACTCCTATCAAAAAGTTAAAAATGGGAGTATGTGTAGGTATGTCACTACTGAACATACTTTATAGTATGGCCAACATTTATTTTATCCATTTGGATTGGGTGTTGCTGTTGCACATAATGCTAACCAATGACTCCACATTTGAATTAGGAGAGATAATTAGTTTTCATTTTAGAAAGTAGGTCATCCAAAAGGATAATTGGCCCACTCTTATGGGTCATTTTTACATGATGTCATATTTATTAGATGCTATCTTTGGGATAGTTTACAAAGTTTTTAGTGAGCTTTGAAGCTTGGCCACTGACTATATTAAAAATAGAATTTGTGACCATTTTCAATTTATGCACATCTATGCTTACACAAATAATATTTTGAATATTTCCAAGGATGTGTATCCTCAATTTTGTTGGACTATCCATGGTTTTCCAATG